>CM060905.1:308462605-309062605 GCA_030737815.1 Allium fistulosum | reverse complement strand
TCAAGGTCAGAATACCAAGACAGACGATTCCTAACACCCACTAGTGAAGTCAAAAGACTTCTGTGTTTCATCTTAGGGTTTGGAGAAACATAAAAGACTAGTGGGAGCCTTATTAGAAAAATGAAATGGTAACATTTAACCTTTCTAATATTGTAAGAACATATGGTAAATAATGTTATAATTATCTACAATGATAAATTTGTGCATTTAATATGATTGATAAAATGTTTATTAATTAACATATACAAACAAACTGAATTGAAAGTTGACAAATGGAAATATAATACCCACTATCAAATTCCTATTGCATTTTAACGTTTCAACACTTATGTAAGTGCCTGATTTTACAACTACTGAATACATTCATGGTTTCTTCACTTATGCATTTATTTGGTCAATACCATGTATTGCATTCTATGAGTTTCGAACTCTAATTGCAATACAAGACCATGGATATTTGTTCTATATACAATTGCATATAAATGTTATATGGTGAACAGTCAAAGTTTGTAATGCACAATATTTCGATGAAATTAGTTCATCCAAAAAACCAAATAAACCTTAGTGCAAGATTGAGTATCAATCAGATTGAGTATCTATCTGATTGATTACAAAAGAGATCATATTGTGTTAATGTAACACAAGACCAAAAACTACAAGATAGATATAAGAACTTGGTCGCTGAAATGTCATTTGATCGGTTTACGTAAAGTGCAACATATTTGATGTCCTTAAATGTTAAGGATAATCGAATGCGCTTTTGTAAAGAGTTTGTTATGATATTGTAGTAAGGTTTTTTTTGAATAGTTTGACCATTTGAAAGGAAAACGAATGTATAAGAATAGATGTAATTTAAGGTACAGTTGAAATGAAGAGAATGAATACTCAATTCTGCTTCATAGAGAAACATTTGAAATATGACTTGTACTAAATAATTGATATTTAATATTGGACTAAGAAATATGATTTATATTCTAAAATGTATTTTCATATAGAAAATTGTTTTCTATGAGATTTATTTCTTTGAGCTCAAGATATTTGATCAATGGACTCTCCACTGTAATAGTTGCAGTGTATGAAATAAACAATTGTATTAAGTGAATGACGGATCTCCAAATTTAATACGCTATTATAGTAATGGCGGAAATAGTGGGAGCATACCGTATAGCATTTATTAATTGCATCATAGTACGAAAAGTGTTTTTGTAAAACTTACCATACATTATTTATGAAATAATGATTATTTTTTGGTATCGACTGAATAAAATAGACATAGCTATATTTCAATATGTATATTATGAATATTCTTTGTAAAATAAAACTATAATGTGGTAAATTTTAACAAAAGTGATGCCTTGGAAAATAAAAAAGTATCTAATATTATTTATGGTTGTTTTGGAATTATAGACTGAGCCGTAGTTTTGAGAAATAATTTTATTGTATGATTTTGAATCATATGATACTTGTTGATTATATCTCAAACAATAAAGGGCTATGCACCCATTTAGTGGGAGTATCATAAGAGTTGATGAACTCTTTGGATTGATACATATAGATGTATGCAATCGTAATTTTATAAATACTAAAATAGTTCCATGTACTTCGTCATATTCATCGATGAGTTATCGTCAACATGACATGTGTATTTGATATGCATGTAGCATGTCTATGGTAAACTTAAAGGATATAAAACAAAAGTAAATGAAATAACATGCGATAGAAATGATTTGATTTGATCGAATGAGTGAGTATATTGGAAAATGTTCCGAATGTACCTAAAATGAATAAAGATTCAATCTCTGAATTACTGCTCCATGTGATACATAATGACGCATCGATATGGAGTAATCGAACTTTGTTGGACAATGTACGATTGATTATGACTGAACTTGAGTTAGTTTCTTTCTATAAGATAATGTACTTATGGGTAGTACACAAGGTTAATATTATTTCATCTAAATAACAGATTACAAAATTTTATAAGATAAGGGTTTATAAGAAACTCCAACATATCCTAGGCCAAGGAGTTGGTAGGTTGTATGAGTCAAAAGGTTGCATGTAATAATTGTTTATGAGGGATCTTGTATGAATCTTCTTAGAAGGATTTTGAAAAGACTGTCATTAGATGACATATTTATGTTTCGAACATAATTTTTGTAAACTAGAACCAAACCAGTTTTATGAATAGGAAAATTCATAAAACATTTATGAATACCTATTCTATTGCGCTGAGAAACATTTCAAGAAATACTAACTTCATTATGAAGGAATTTCCTTGAGAAATTATTGGTAGTAAAAAGGATTTAGATACGATCCAAAGATAGAACTGATTAGATAAGATGAAATAATATCGACTAACCTAAACAAACACATTGCATTAGAATGTTTAATAAGTATTCTCGCTCATTGAAGAGAAACTATGAGTTTCTTGTCAATGTCAAAAATATATCATCCTCGATTGTTTAATTAAGCCACTAAGAGTGTTAACTCTATCATATGGTATGATGCGCAAATCTGAAAGAATTCCAAGTACGCTATCAAAATATGATTTTGGTAGCCGTAACCTAAGGGATGTGATCCATCGGCCGTGATTGTGTCTTTATGAGCAAGAATAATGCAGTTGGAATTAAATGAGCAACGTTGATGAGAATAAACTCGCAAATTTCAATTGTTGAAATTAGCGTAATAGATTCGATATTCAACGTGCTCAAGTTAATTCGGATTTACTCACAAAATTACCGCTTGATATGACTTTATGTTTGGTACGTACGTATTGAAACAGAAAATTCTAAACAATGATTTAGAGTAAACTGTTTACACATAATAACCAAAATGTCTCGAAGTATGTGGGAGAGATATTGAGTTTGTGAGTCTTTGGATATGATCCAAGAAATGATGCAAAAGTATCATTTTGTAAGCATCAAGATTGAATAAGTACTTTGATAGGAATGTCAAATAGCTTGATTTTCAATCAAAGTGCAAAGGAAGCATGTGTTCATAAGAAAGAACGATAAAAGGTACATTAATATTTCTAAACTATAAGTAAACAACACGTTGTTGATTTTAATGATGTACTTGTGTCAAAATCAGCCTTAGCTGTTTTAATACTCAAAATTGGATTAATAAATGATGTCTTTTATAGTAAGTGTAAAAGATGTCGGGAATGTCCCAAATGATATGCAAGGACACCTTATTAAAATGTTTAATACAGAACATGTAAGATTAATTCCTTGGCATTGGCAATAGGAATTATCATACATGTTATGTTGTCTACGATATCATGATTTTTTTATGTATTTGATACATGAAGCAAATATCAAATCCAAATTGATATCACTAATTGGTTGTTTGAAGTGTTCTCATACATTTATGAAATACTAGAGAATTGTTTACATAAACATAAATTCCTTATGAAGGAATGTTCAGACTCAAACTTTCACAAGTAATATTGAGTATAATATATCAATAACAAATCTTTAAGCTGGAAACGTTCCAAATAAAAGAACATGGATGATTCAATGAAAAAAGGCAAGGTACATCACCTTGAATAGCACCACAACCAAAACAATGTATATAAAAATATAAGTGCACAAATTTATTACTGAGCCGATTCCAAATGTGGAGAATCTCATGACAGAGTTATATGATAACAATGTCGTAATATAGTTCGTAATAGAACTCAGAGCTTACTCGAAGTCGAGAGACATACTATGAATTGTTCCACAAGATAAAATAGTTTATCACCGTCGGAGAGACTTGATTGATAGAGTAGATTTAAAACATAATAGTATACCCGTTCACAAAGGGACTGATCCAACTGGTTTTGACAAACCAATTGGAGAATTTGGAATAAGATTCCATAATTGACACCAAATGCAAGTGGGAGATTGATAGAGTTAGGGGTATGCCCTAGGGGAAATTATGTAATTTGTTACATATATCAAACTCGTTGAACAATCTTGTTCGCAATAAAGGTGTTTCTTTCTATTATATACTTGATATAATGTGGTTATATTAATTAATTAATTTAATTAAAAGTATATCTAATAGAAAATCCATAAATAGCATATTTTGTGATAGTAGTTACAAAGTGTTGTAACCATGAGTAATTTATCACAATAAAACAAATATACCATTTTAAATGTTTTTAGTCAAGATGCATCGAGACTGGATATTGGTGTATCCATTGAGACTAGAGTATATAACGCTCTCCAAATGTTGGGCAGTGTATTACTCATGACTGCTGGAGGGCACCTAGAGGTTGCATACTGATAGTTATTGGATAACTATGGAACGACTCACTAGATAGTTTTATGTTGGTTAATATAACTAAGGTCAAACAAAAAATATCGATGTGACTGATTTACACAGTTCTCTCGACTTAAGAATACTGTGGATCTTCAATATGAAAATTCCGCTTTAATTATAGTCAAATCATAGCATGGAATTCCATTAAGTGACTATAATTGGGTCGAGTGGAAGTATTGGAAGTGAAGCACTATTCAAGAGAGGATTCGTCTCCTCGGTTATATGGGGTTAGTATCATGGTTAACTCAAGTCAACTAAAAGTCAAAGTCTCTGGCCAGAGCATTTTGGTTAATAATAATTATTGTTATTGAACCAAGGACTTTGTGTTTGGACTATAAGTTGAATGTGGATGATATTGGAATTTTGACTATTACCAAATTCCATAAATCTAAAGTGATATAGTTTAGACGAAGAGAATTGGTTTAAATAATTGTCACTATTAGGTACCACTTAAAATAAGTAAAATTGGATTTTACCAAAAGATGTGTAAGCGATGGATTCGGCCAAAATGTCACACCACCTGCTAAGTGACGAGTGAACGTTAATGTTTGAATTGTTCAATATTAATCGCTGACTGAATTTACATGTTTGAGTTGAACAACCGTAATGATGAATTCCCTAAAAAACCACATGATTTAATTAATTTATATAAATTTGTAAATTAATTAAATTAATTAGTATTTAAGAAATATTACTTATTATTTATTTTATTAATGTTTGAGTGTTTTTGTAATGATTTTAATGAATTTATAAAAGTTATATTTGCGCACATTGATATATGATATCATTGTAACTAAATAAAAGATCGTTAATTTATGGAATCTTATGTGATTTGATGGCACGTAATTTTCAGCCATACCATGTAAAGAAATAGGAGTGAACAGAGAAAGTCAATCAAGAGAATTAATTAGAGAAGTTTTAATTAAAGAATGGAAAAGGTTTCTTTCTTTCATATAAAACATATTCTCTAATTCATTATGTACGTACAATTCATTCTTTCTCATTCGGTCTGTTTTCTTTCTCTACTCCTAACTTTTCATGGCAGAAAAAAAAATATTCCCAAAATTCTATCAACTCCATATAAAAACATCAAATAAAATAAATCAAAAGTGGTCCATCCATCTCTTGCAAGGATAGGATGGGGATCTTGAAGATCCGAGGAGACAACATCATTCACGGTGTGATTTCTAGGCAACATCCTAAGGTGATTAAATAAGATCTAGAAACATTCTTCATTCAAGGTGCAAATCAAAGGCAACATCAACAACATGTGTTTTAAGGATTGGGTAGCAAGGAATGTCATTTTCTATATATAGATAGTGATTTTGCAATGTTTGATGGAAATTTAGTTTGACTTTCATAATTTGTATGATGTATTATTGTCTTGCTTAATTTAAAAAAATTATTTATGAAGATTGAATTATTTGTTGAATGACATGATTGAGTTTTCATTTGATGGATAAAAATTAAATTTGTTTATGTTTTAAAACAATATCTAAGTGTAGATTATGTTTTTAAAAATTCTAATTAAAGTGTAATTCTTCAGATCTGAATATTTACATGTTCAAATAGATTAGCTGCTTTTCTTTACTTTATTAAATTGAAGCTAAATCTATATATATTTTATAATGTTTTATTTTAGTTCTATGTTTTAGCATTTAATTTAAATTCCATTCCTTAAATCTAGAAATTTACATCTTCGTGTTGATTGATTGAATTAAGGTTAAAAATGAAATTTATATGGAATCAATATAATGTTTCAATTGTAGATCTATATTCTAATCTTTCATAATAAACTATAATATTAGTTTTGAATTTTAATGTATGTATGTATGCATGTATTACTTGTACTTTTTATTGCATTAGATATATACACATGAATAGAATGGAATTTTAACAACAAATCAAAGTTTTGAAATTGATTGTAATAACTATCTAATTTATATTATTAGAAAGATTTAATTGAATTCCATACATACATACATACATACATATATATATATATGTGGATCTACTTGTATGTGTTCATATAAAATTTATTTTTCTTTACACGTGTTGTCATAGTATGAAATCATTTCTCTTTTTACTTAAGACGATAATGTCTGCATACAATTCATTGTTTACCTTCTTTATTCTTACATTATGGTACTTATTGATTGTCATTAGTATGTTGCATTAATTAAGTTTACTAAATGGGAAACTGTATCAATCACTCTTGTCATCTCTTACTTATTTCCATTTCAGTTCCTATGCAATGACCTTGTTTATTTTATGTATACATATCAATTACCAGTAACTATGCACACTCCCTATATGTTGCACTTGCACAATATTTACTGTGAATATATTTACAATTCATGTCATATTTAGATTAGTCATTAGTGTTATTTTATTAATCAATTATTTAATTTAATTAAGAGAAGGAAATGAAAAGTTTCCTTCTCTAGCTAAATTTATGATCCCTCATTAATTGAATAATTTAAGTAGAAGGAAATGGAAAGTTTCCTTCTCCAAATAAATTTATGCCCCCTCATTAATTGAATAACTAAGAGAAAGGAAATGATATATTTCCTTATAATTTTGAAAAGTAAATGTTACATACTAATTTGTGTATAAGAGTATATTTCATATACTCTAACTTACATACACATTAAATTAAAACTTTATTTATGAAGTTAAATAAAATATTGATTTTATTTAAAAGAAACTTAGAAAAGTTCTAAGTATATTTAGACTTCATAGGCTTATTAAAGATCCAAAATGGTAAAAAAATTGAAATTCACCCATTTCTTCAACTGCGGGCTGGCCTAGTTCATTCAAATTGCTTGCAAGAGCATGATTGCATCAGTTCATGAAGCAACTTGTGGCTTATTGTGTGGTGCACAGGAAGATGGGCCTTCCTAACGTTGCTGGAGCAACGTCAGTTCTCAAAAGGTGTGGCTCAATTTTCTCTATCGATAGGGCAGTTTTGAACCTTTCGGATGTTGTTGGAGTACCACCAGTTCTCAGAAGGTTTGGATCGATTTTCCCTATCGATTCGAGAGTTTGAGTCGATTTTCCCTGTCGAATCGGTGGTTTTGAACCTTCTCGACGTTGTCGGAGCAATGTCGATTTTCAGAAGGTTTGGATCGATTTTCTTCGTCGATACGACGGTTTGCTTATAAGAACGTGGTTCCATTGGTTCAAGAAGCTAGCTTTATTGAAGAAGTAGAAGGGAAAAAGGAAAGTCGTCCAGTTTCCCTGGATGGTTTATTTGCAAAAATAGGAAATACATAGATGTCAAATGTTGTAGTACCGCAGCGGGTCGTTGTTCCAAGCACATGGAATCGAATTCCATCGACTGTTGCTAACTTGAATGTTCCATCTCCAAGCTTTTGGCCAATTACATAGGATCCTTCCTAATTTGGGCCAAGCGCTTCTGTACCTAAGAAGATTTGTTTCAGGACAAGATCTCCCACTTTGATGGTGCGGTTGCGAACCTTAGAATTGAAATGTCATGCCACTGTCTTCTGGCGAGCAGCGGTCCTCGGTTCACCTTCCTCCCGCTTCTCATCAATCTTTCTTCCTGTTCCATTGGTATCATAGCTTCTGAACCATATGCCAAAGCGAATGGTGAGTGTCTGATTGCCGATTTTTGTGTCATTTTGTAAGCCCATAGGGCAAGTGGAAGTTCATTAATCCAATTTCATTTAGCTTCCGTCAGCCTCTTTTTCATGGTGGATGTGATGGTTTTGTTCACTGCCACCATTTTTCTATTTCCCCGTCGATGCGCCATCGCGAAGAAACCCTTCTCGATCTGGTAGCACTTTCATAAGTCCTTGGACTTTGCATTCTCGATTTCAGTTCCATTATCTATAATGATTTTCTACGGTACTCCAAACCTGCGAATAATATTTTTCATTACAATGTTGATCACTATTTTAGTAGTAATAGTGGCAAGCGGTTCCGCTTCAGCCAATTTTGTGAAGTAGTCATTTGCAACGATAGTGTATTTGGCTCCTCCTTTTTCTATTGGTAGTACTCCGATCAAATCGATTCCCCATATCGCAAATGGCCAAGAACTGACCATTTGCGTAAGTTTTGAAGATGGGGCTCTCGGGATCTTCACAAACCTCTGGCACCGACCACACCGTCTGGTGTAATCTATTGCATCTTTATTCACTGTTGGCTAGAAATATCCATAGTGGAGAGCCTTTTTGCTAGCGTTTGCCCCCCGGTGCGATCACTGTAGCTGCCTTCGTGGATTTCCATGAGATCTTTCTAGCTTCATCTTTGGTTACACACTTGAGCAAGGGGGGCGGAGAACCCTCTTAGGTACAGCACTTCATCATGCATTATGAATCTGGCACCTTCTGGAGGAGCTCTTTCCTTTATTCTGGTCCACGAGGAGCATTCCTCTAAGCATATAGTCCTTGATCGGCGTAATCCATGATTCTTCTTCTTCGATAGTCTCCAGAAACGAATTGACATCCATTTGATCTATGCTAAGAGTAGATAATACTTCTACTGGAGCTAGTCCCAGTGACTGTAGGTCTCCAGAACTGGCCAGTTTGGCTAAATAATTGCCCTTCGTGTTTTTTTCTTTGGAAATATGAGTGATTGTGTAGTGTTCAATGTCGTTTAGAAGTTCCCATGCTTTTGATAGGTAAGGGGCGAGATTTGCTCCTTTAGCTTGATATTCTCTCTTCACCTAATATATGACTAGTTGAGAGTCGCTGTAGATATGCAAAGCTTTTATTCCTAGCTCCTTTATAATTGTCAATCCTACTATTAGCGCCTCATGCTCCACCTCATTATTAGTAGCAGAAAATTCTAGCCTTAGAGCATAACAAATCGACCATCCTTCGGGAGTTTCAAGCACAACTTCCCCTCCTGGGCAGAATTCGTTTAATGCACCGTCGATAAACAACTTCCATTGTGATGCTACGACCATAATGTCCTCCTCCTCATCCTCTTGAATTATGAACTCGACGATGAAGTCAACAAGTGCCTGTCCATTAATTAGTCTTCAGGGATGATAAGTTACATCACATTGACTCGAGTCAATGTTCCATTTCAAAAGTCTTGGGTCGGTAGAGTGCTTGTTTCATGGGTTGATCTGTCAACACCTTGATTGGATGAGCTTGGAAGTACGACCACAACATTCTTGACGCTATCAGCAAGCAATGCGCTAGTTTTTCCAAATTCGGGTAATTTCGTTCGACTTCGGTGAACCGTTTGCTAGTACAATAAACAGGTCGCTGAATATGAGTTTCTTCATGCACAAGTGTTGCACTCAGCATATGGGCAGACACTGCCAGGTGAATAAATCTTATCCATCTATTGGTTTGGATAGAACCGGTGGTGTCTCCATATGTTAAAGTAATTCCTCGAAAGCTGTCTAACAGCCTTGATTCCATTCAAATTCTTCTTACTCTTCTTCAATGCATCGAAGAACGGTATGCACTTGTCCGTCCCTCTGGAGATGAATCGGCTTAAAGCTGCGATCTTTCCATTCAAACTTTGCAATCACTTTTTTATCCTATGGGATTTAACGTCCGTAGTGCAACAATCTGCTCAGGATTGGCCTCAATTCTCCTTGCGTTTACTACGAATCCAAGAAATTTCCCTGACAATGCCGAATGAACACTCGGTAGGTTAGGTTTCATTCCATATTTCCAGAGGATTTCGAACATCTTCGAGAGATCATCCAGATGATTTCCAAACACTCATGATTACACTTCCATTGTTTGTTCGATCTGGTTTTTGAACATTGTGTTTACCAATCTTTGGTGGGTAGCTCCGGCGTTTTTCAAGCCAAATGGAATTACATGGTAGCAGTACATCTCCAAGTCTGTGATGAAGCCAGTATTCTCCTGATCGGGCTCATGCATCATAATCTGGTTATACCCTGAGTAGGCGTCCATAAATGAGCGCAGTTCGTGCCCTTCGGTTCCATCAACAAGTTGGTCGATTCTAGGCAACAGAAAGTTATCCTTTGGGGAAACTTTATTCAAATCTAAGTAATTGACACAAGTTCTCCATTTTCCATTTGATTTTCATACCAACACGGGATTTGACACCTACTCAGGATATATTGCATCATGGATGAAGCCGTTAGCCAATAGCTTATCCAGTTCCTCCTTCAATGCAGCGGATCGCTACGGACCTAGACTGCGTCTCTTCTGCCCCACCGATGTGAACTTGGGATCGATATTAAGTGCGTAACACACTATCTCCAGCCATATCCCGCACATATTGGAATGCGTCCAGGCGAACACATCCAAATTGGCACGAAGAAATTTTATCAATTTATTTTGCCTCTTGATTCCTAGCTGCGAACATACTTTTAAGACCCGAGTTGGGTCGTCCATGTCGATAGGAACAACCATCGTAAACTCCCCCAGTGCTGCTCATACCTCCCTTGTACTCTTCTTTTTGGGGTCCATAACCTTGTCGAAGTGGCTATGGTCACCGAGCCAGGGGCAGTTCTATAGTTTCTATGCTTGCGGTTCATGAATATGGAGAGTCGTCCCCATATTCTTCCCTTTTTCACGGTGCTTTGGTTCACGTAATTTGGCAACATAGCATTCTCTTGTAGCTCTTTGGCCCCTTCTTACTACACCAACCCCATTCTCCGTTGGGAATTTCATTGTGAGACACCACAAAGCAAAACCAATTCTAAAGTCAGCGAGGGCTGATCGGCCTAAGAAAGCATTATAAGTGGAGAATTCATCAACTATCGTAAAGTTTCCAATGAGTACCACCCTTCGTTCTCCTTCTCCAAGCTCCATAGGTAAATCAATTGTTCCAACGGGTTGTTTTGGTTCACTGATAAACCCCTGAATCTTCATCCTGCAGGCTGTCACATCCTTCATGCTAATCTTCATTTGATTAAACATTTGTCGAAATTGGATATTACCTGAACTTCCACTGTCAATCAACACTTGACGCAAAACAACCGACCCGATTCCAACAGTTATCACCGTTGGATCGAGAGTTAGTGCTTTTATACCTTTAGTATCCTGATTTAGGAATACAATATCATCGGTTATTATTTTTTGTTGCTTGGTCGAAGCTCCGTCTTCAATGGCGTAACAACTTTCCTTAGGAGCATGTTTTAAAGAACTCGCATATCGCTCCATCTCGTCCCAACTCTTTTGTGGAGGGTGAGGTCCTTCAGTTATGGTACTTATCACCAGTCTTTGGCATGTTTGTCAAGGACCATCTCCGATAGGTCCGAACTGATTTCCTTGAGCAGTCAGCGTTTTTTGTCCAGTAGGTTGATCAAGGTTTTCTGTTTTCTTCATGTACTGTTGAAGCCTATTGTTCCTTATCAATTCCTCAATCAAGTCTTTCAAATGCCGACACTCATTTGTGTTATGCTCGTGAGTCTCGTGAAAGCGGAAAAACTTCCCTAATCTCTTTTGTTGCTTGAATGCTTCCCTCTTAGACGGTTTGTTATATCGCTCGGTTCCCTATGTGACAAAGTAGATGTTTTCCAAACTATCATTCAATAGTGTATAATCTTTAGGCCTTAGATTCCTCAGATGCTTTCCGTTCCCATCACGCCTACTAGAATTTTGGTTCCTCTATTTCTGATTGGCATTCTTTCTTGCACCTCCTACAACTATTGTGGAGATATTTCCATCCTGTTTAACTGCAACATTACTCTGAATCACTTCCTTTGATTGCTCATCGACGGTTCTGCCTTCGATTATACTTGCTTCTTCTAGCCTGGAAAACTGGTTTGCCTTTCGATAAAATTCTTCCATGGTAGTTGGTTGCTTCATGTTAATCCATTTACCAAAATCTATATCTAGATGAATAGCATGGACCAGAGCCATAAATACCATATCTTCCTTTAGATTGCTCACCTCAGTTACCGCGATGTTAAATCGGTTCAAGAAAGCATTCAATGACTCATTGGGTCCTTAGGAAAGCCAGATAAGGACATAACATCCTTTGGTTGTGCAATGTGATTTCTAAACTATTCCAGAAACTTTCTTGCCAACTCATCGAAAGTGGAAATAGACTTCGGTGTGAGTCTCGTAAACCAATGGAAGCGACTACTTCCAAGAAGATAAGGAAACACCTACAACGAACTCCATTCGTAGCTCTAGCTCCATCCATATGCCATTTGTATATAAACAAGTGTTGTTTAGGGTCCACCGTTCCATTATACAATGGCATAGTCGGTATAGTGAATCTTTAAGGATATTCTTCTCTCAGAATATTTTCGGTAAAGGAGGTTCGGCTTGGCACAAAACCCCAGTCTTCATTTTTCCTACTCCTACTTTTCTCCATCAATCGTTTAACCATGTCAGCGATGTATTCTTCCTTAGCACGGTTATCTCTAGGTCAGCTGTCAGGGGTTACCCCAAGTGTTTGACTCCGCAAACGATCTTGGTTTGCCAATTGAAGCCTAAGTTCTACATTCTCCAGAGAACCACTCCTGCAGCATTCCATTGGTGTGCAGTTGGTCTTGTCATGACTGTCTGAGCTCCAGTTCTAACGTTTTATCCATTAGCACTAGTATTTAATCCCAAGTCTCCACCATCAAATTGCATAACGTCTTCGGAGTCTAAAATGAGCATGGCATCACCTTCCTGCAGAGTGTTCACCCCAAAGTTTGGGTCGGCCCCAAGTTGTTTTGGATCGGCACCATCCTATCTCCTTATAGATTGAACCCTCTGCTTCCTCCTGCAACGTCCCCTGTAGCTCCGACTATTTCGTCCTTCCTTCTTTGTTATCCATCCCTCTGGTTTAGACCTGAAGCAAAGGAATTTTCTTATTCTATTGTAGGAAAAGTTTCCCTTCTAGTTCCTCTTGTTGTTGGCGGTTGCAAAGTTAGCAATGTATCCATCTTATCCATGGGAGCTTTCTGACTATCAGCAAATTTCTAGTTAAGATCGTTGATAATCTGATTAAGCCCTTCTTTAGTAACAACCTCCTATTAAGCAGAAGATCCAGGTAGTGGATTTCCATTGTTTACTTCTGTTTGGTGGGTGTTTGCTTCATCATCACCAATTGTTGTACCTATAGATCTTCCAAATGCAAATTTTCCTTCCCTTGGAGCCATTGGAATAGCAAATCTTCAATTTCTCCAAGCAAACCTTCCAGATCTAACTTCTAGATCTTATGCAATCCAAAATAGAGAGCTAGATCAAAGCCTATGTTCAGTTCTCCTAATGAAAGCACCAAAATGTATGCCAAAAATGGATCAACACCCAAAAATAGATTGCAGGCAACCTGTAAAACCTAGAACTAGTAGATAACAGTTGAAATAAAAGGAAAATAGTAGAAATAAAGTAGAGAGACACGAGATTTTATAGTGGTTCGGCAATATATGGCCTACATCTACTTTATAGCTTTGTTACTTATAGATCCGATGTAGTTTATTTGAGATTATGGGAGATCTGAAAAAGAATAAGTTACAAATACAGGGGTTAGACATATTATAAGTCCTAGAATTTTCAAAGTAGCTACCGTGGTGGCTATTGTATGAAGATAAAAGATGAAGAAGAGGAAGAGCTTCCGCATAGTGATGGCAGAAACCAGATCCTCTTTTGGTTGCTTTATGGTTTGTATTTATAGGGATAACAGTCATATTGGGTCAGAAGCCCACTTCTAGAGAAGTCCAGATATTAGCCTGAAGTAGTATGAAAAAGCCGGGGGCACACGATTTAAGTCTATAACTCGATACCATATTATCCCTATAACTCGGTACCGAGTTATCCCCTTAAGTGGAAACCATCATTTTCTTTTGGGACGTGCTTCTTACTTTATTTTGGGATGCCCCATGTCTTTTCGTAGATCGTTGATTTTTTCCTTCATAACTTGGTTTGTTCTACAATTTACAGGAGCTAACCCTTCAATTCTTGAGATAGGTCATCCAGAACTTTATGAAATCCCTTGGGCATTCATAGAGAAACTAGAGAATAACTCGTGTGAAGTTGGCAGAGCTGGTTGTAGAGCGTGATAACTCGGTACCGTGTTATGGGCATAGGTCATAACTGACTTATGGACTCAGCAAATTCCTGGTTGAAATTCCCCTGAGCTATTTTTTTAGTCCATATGAGTATGCCTTCCAGATTTCAAGTCGTTTCGTCTTCGTCTTGACATTCTAGCTTCCGTTGACTTCTGCTTGGTTAAAAACCCAGTTAACATAAGCGGTACCTGGCAGAAATGATTATTTACACCAATTCTCTTCATTGAAACTATTACATTAGGACCTATGAAATTTGGTATTGGTTAAAATTCCAGTATTGTCCATATTCAACTTGATTGGTCCAAACATAAAACCTTTGGTTCGATAATAATAATAATTATTAATCATACTGCATTGGCCAAAGACTTTGACTTTAAGCTAAGCACGATTGATCGTGATACTGACCTCATATAACCCAAAAGGTGAATTCTCTATTGAATAGTGTTTCACTTCCAATGTTTCAACTCATACCCAACTATAGTTGTTCGACGGATGTCATTCCACAATCTAACTATAAACAAAGTGAAATGTCCATATTTAGATTTTGTAGTATTCTCATGTCAAGAGAACTGTGTAACATCGTCACTTTGAGATTGTCTATTTTACATTAGTTATATTAATAAGCAAAGAATTATCGAGTGAGTCATTGTATAGTTATCCAATAACTATCAGTATGTAACCCCTTAATGCTTTAGTAGCCTTGAATAATAACACTGCCGAATATTTGTAGAGTGCTATATACACTAGTCTCAATGAACGAATCGATATCCTTTCTCGAAACATCTTGACTAGGAATATTAAAAACAATATGTTATTTTTCAAAGCTATAAAATTCTAATGATTAAAAACATTGTAATTACTATCACATAACATATCATTTAAGTATTTTCTATTTAATATACTTGAAATTAATTACATAATTAATTATATCATAATATAACAAAGTATATAATAGAAATCAAACATCTTTATTATGAGCAAGATTTGTTTCAAGTTAGATATATGTAACAAATTATATAATTTCTCTTAGGGCATGCTCCTAACTCTATCAGTCTCCCACTTGCACTTGAGGTCAATTATAGAATCTTATTACAACTCCTTCGATTGGTTTTGTTAAAACTAACTAGGCCAGTCTCTTAGCGAATGGGTATGCTATTTTTGTTTTAATTATCCTACTTTGTCAATTTACTCTTTCTTATGTTGATAATTTGCCTTTATTATATGGAACCCTCAAAGTATGTTTTTTGACTTCTAGTGAGCTTTAGGTTCTTCTATGAAGTATATCGCAACAATGTTATCGTATAACAATGTCATGGGGTTCTCAACATTTGGAATCACCTCTAGCTCACTTATAAATTTAGGCACTTATTTGTGCTTCTTATATTGCAGCATTGTTCAAGGCAATATACTTAGCCTATGGTTGAATCATCCACTACTCATTATTTTGAGCATTTCCAACTTAAAGTTCATAAATTAAGCTTAAACATGAAACTATGATTGGCATACTATACTCGATGTCACTTATGAAGTTAGACTCTGCACATTCCTTTTTATGAAGTTTGTTATTTCTATGAACAATTCTCTAGTATTTTGCAAATACTCGAGAACACTCTAAACTATCATCTAGTAATCTTAATTCAGATTTAATACTTGCCTCATGTACCAAATTCATAAGCGAAATGTGATTGTAGACAATACGACATGTACAATAATTCTTATTGCCAATGCATAAGAAATTCATCTTACATACTTTATACTAAAGATTTTAATATGGCGTGTCTATATATCGTCTTAGGACAATTCCAACATTCTTTTATATTGATTATAGAAGGTCAATTTCAAATCCAATATCAAGATTAAAAAACCAAACTAAAATGATTTTAACATAGGTTAACCATCATAAGTTTGTCCTTTTTTCATTGTTTTTGAAATATTTTAGTACATTTTGTTATCCGGGTTTTTAACCCATTAGGATCCAAGAGAAGACGGGACGACTTGGTGAAGTCAGAATACCTCAAAACTCAACCAAAAGAGCTAAGGCAACAAGTTAAAGAGAGCCAAGTCATATTACGAAAGCAATGACTGAGTTTGACTAAACCAAGAGACCAGTGTCCGTCCAATCCAATCAACAGCTAAATACAACTAGCTAGTAAATCGTCATCAAAACAAAGCAACGTGCAACGAGACTACATGAACAACGTCGATACAAGGCGATGAAAGCATTCCAGAATCAAAGTTTGGAAATAGTCTAAGTGCATGGATTGCTAGCGATCCATGCTCTATGGATCTCCAGCGATCCATACAACATCATTGGGTCACTATAGCACGTAGGAGCAAAGAAGGCTTAGAGGACAAAGTGCAAAATATGCTAAGTGTATGGATTGCTAGCGATCCATGCTTGATCATAGAGTCTTGGCGAGCTAACTAGGTGAAGAAGGGGAAAAAAGGAGCTAAGTAATTGGCTCGCATGCGAGCTAAATCTATGGATCGCTAGCGATCCATGGTTTTGGCTCGGGTCGCAACCTAAGCTTTGTTGCATCTTCCTATGTCCATCAAGCAGTCGGTGAATAGGCCTGGCCCAGAAGCTCTCCGATCTTTATAAATACCATCCTACCTACAAAATAAACAAGATCTTCTTTGGACTGGTTGCTGAAGCTCTGCTGGAAACTTTCTTCACTTCCCTCATAACAATCTCCACAGGGGTTCACTGTGATTCTCTAATGGATTCCAACCTTGGAGATTCAATCTAGCTAAGGACAATCAAGCGCTTTGTAATCAAACACTTCTTGTAACAACAATCAGTCTATAATAAAAACTATAAAGTGGACGTAGGCTTCGTTAATGGCTGAACCACTATAAAGATCTTCTTGTCTTCTTTCTCTTACTACATTTTTCTATATCTATTGTATATATTATTGCTCTGTGAGAACATGGCTAGTGCTTTCATGCTCAAACCAGGGTGTTGATCCATTTTTTGGGTTAACACCTTTAATGTTCTTTCTTATAAACACATGCTTCCTTTGCATTGTGATTAAAATTAAAACTATTTTATTTCTCCGTTAAAATACTTACTTAACTCTAATGCTTATCGAATAATACTTTTGTATCATTTCTTGGATCATATCTCTTGTGTCAAAAATGACACCAATACCCAAATATCATATGAAAGCACTAAAATGTAAAGATCCAAATCAAATGAGCAAAAACAACAAGAAAACAGAAGGAGACACAATTTTTTTTTATAGTGGTTCGGAAAATTCTCCAACCTACGTCCACTTTATATTTTGTTATTAGTTGTCTTCTCTATGGTTACAATGAATAATATCTGTTCTGACCATAATCTAGTGGATCCCGGATTAACTATAGAATTTCTAGAGTGTTTTAAAGTCACCGGTACAAGGGATTTGTTGATCTAAGTCCTAGAACAACAAATAGTGGCCTCCTAGGTGACTTTAATTGTTGATAGGTAAGAGGTAAAGAAGAAGAAGAAGTCTCCAATGCCAGAGAGTCTGGTCTAGAGAAGAAGAAGATCTTTGTTTTGTTGTCATAGGGCTGGTATTTATAGAGAAACGGCTGCATAGACTCATAAGCTCACTTATGTCAAAGCCCAGAAGAAAACTTAACCACGTACACGTGAGCACGTGGTCTCACGTGCCATAAATTCTTTCTAGTACTAAGAGGTTCCTTTTGGTGCCGAGAGATTTACTTAGTTGAAAACGCTCAACTTTTCCTTGTACTGTTCTTCCATATTTAATCCGATGCATTTCAAACTCTTTTTCATGAAGATGGAGTCGATCCCGACGATTCCTTTGATAACACTTGCATTATCCAGCTTTCATTGTTTTCTTCTCATCAATCTTTGAAGTTTCTTATCCAATCTTCGAGAAAATCACTTGATGACGACTGGTTGAAGTAGTATATGAAGTGTAGAAGGTTTAGAAGGCAAAAGTAGGAGAAAAATTCTCTAGGTACCAAGAGGTTTCTCTCGGCATCGGGTGGTCTACTTAGCTTGATTTTCTCCAAAGTTCTTGAGTTCAATTATCTTGTTCTTCTTAACATGGTTTCAAGTCCTTGAATTATCCGGTCTTCATTTTGTCCTTTTGATTCCATTTAAAGTCTGCTTTCATTGAAAAGCGGGTTAACACTTGCCCCCCAAAATACGTGTTTCGAATGTAACGTGTGCTTTGCTCAAGAACAAGTTCAGCGGCAATCATTATTTGGTAGTTGAGCACTCTGGCCTTCCATCGATCCTGATCTTGGTGAATCGTCTAGTTCCCTCAGATTCTCTTACAAATCAATAGTCGTTCCAAAACTGTTATAGCTAAGGACTCCAGCCCTTACTTAAGTGTTATTCATGCATCATAATCAGTCCAATTTCATTTAAAGTTGTTACATTGCATATCAAATAGTCCTATGTTCATCCGGGATTTATCCGTTTTACTCTAATTACAAGGCGTTCAAATCTTTTTATCAAATCTGCATCTGTTCTAAGGTTCGATCTCTTTCGAATCGTTTTATATTCAATTTAGCATGTGATCTCTACGGTTCGTTTGACATCTAATCTAAGGTTCTACGGATCGTTCATAATCCAATCTAAGGTTCGATCTCTCTGAATCATTTATAATCTAATCTAGGAGTCGATCTCTACGGACCATTTATCTTCCAATCTAGGGTTTGACCTCTCTAAGTCCTTGCTGAGTCCGCTTGCTCTTTGACAAAGGAACTCAACGACCAAGCAAGCTCATCTACTCACTCTCTAGTGAGGGAACTTACTTTTGATCTCTCCGAATCCTTGTTGAGCCCAATCTGCTCGCTCTTCGGCGAGTGGGCCCAACATTCAAGTAAGCCCATCCGCTCACTCTCTGGTAAAAGGACAAACTTCTTGTGGTCATCGCCCCATCTCTCCGGTCGGGACTACCACGATTAAATATCAATCATTATTTTCAAGTGGTTTTTATAGGAATCAAGTATTCAAATTAAAATGGTCAAACAAAATAACTTAAATATACACCCCAAACATCCGACTCAGAGCATGCCTATAGACCGATCAGGATCTCATACACGTGTAAGCTTTTCGTGGTTAATATTGTGCATATATCCTAAATGTTCATCTCAGGCATCGAACTCGGAGCGTTCCTAGGGACCGTTTAGGAACTCATACACATGTAAGCAGCCCGAGTTTATTATTGTCTTTATTACTTAATACGGAAAGAAAAGTGCAAAAAAAGAAACCAAAAGCAGAGCATAGGAATCAGATCTGACTCCCGTCCATCCCGATCATGGGATTATTGTTCTTGGCCCAGATCCTTGGGCATGCCTTGATGCATTCGCTATTGGTGGTGGCTACTCTGGCTGTACTATCATAGTTTGGTTTGTCACGTACTTTTGCAGGTGGTTACTATGAACCAATTCTTCTATCAGATCATGAAGGCGTCGGCAATCATTTGTTCCATGTCTGTCCATCTCATGGAAAATGCAAAATTTTCTAGATCTTTCCTCTCAATCCGTGGGATCCCTCCTAGCTGGCTTTCTATAGGGGATCTGCCCCTAGTATCAAGATAGATCCTCTCCAGGGTTTCAGTAAAGTCGATATAAGAAGATAATTTTGGTTCCCTCTTTAGTCGCTTCAGTCCTCTGAAGTTATCTTTAGCTTCCTGCTTTCCCTTGTCTCTACCAAGTCCTACTCCGGACAGTTCTCCGTTATCCACAGCATTCACCTCTGTTTTTTCAGCTTCAGTGTCTTCCTGATGCAAATATCTCTCCACCTCATGATGGAACTCCGTGAGATCTATAAGTGGATCCCTTTCCAAAGCAATCTTGAAGTCCATCTTATTCGCAACTCCTGAAACCGCCACCATCAAAATCATTGATGGATGCGGTTTATGGACTGCGGCAACCGCTGCATTAAACCTGGTCAAGTAGCTCTTGGGGTCTCTATGGCCCTTTACTTCGCACTTGAGAGCATCATGATGTTCTTGGGTCGTGAAATGTGTATCCTGAACTGCATCATGAATCCGCTCACTAACTCGATCCACGTGCTTATGGATCCATTTTCCAGCTGTCTGAACCACATCGCCGCCAAATCTATCAGATATAATGGGAAGCACTACCCCATTACCTCTTATGTAGCACCCAACACCTTCATATGTCGGATGTATCTCATTAGATGAATATCGGGTCAGTTTTTCCACTGTACATTTCCAACGATGGAAGTTTGAACTCGGTAGGATTCCTTGCATTCTGGATGTTAAGGGTAAATAGATTCCTGTTTACTTCCTCCAAACTCTATGGAGGTCCACCCCTCACTATCCTCCTTACCAACTTAGCTATTTGATAGTTGCCGTCCAGTGAAGGTCTTCAACCAAAAGCTATATTCTGCCTCTCGCTCCAATGGGGTACTCGGGCATGTACTCCTCTGGCTGCGCGCCTTCATTTTAATTTGCACCTCCAACTCCATTCCACCCCCTGTTCCTTCGGGGAAGCTCTGGCACATACTCCTCCAGTTGTTGTGTATTCACATTCTAACTTGTGTTTCTGGCTCCAGTATCATCTGTCCTTGGCATCCTAGCTCATCCAAAATCTAAATCAATGTTGCCCTCAAGTACATTCATCTCGGTACTATAGGATTGAAGCCGGTACCGAGTGGTTCTGGCCAAGGTGGCATTGCTCTAGTTTTCTCTACACTAACTTCAAGTGTTCTTACATTAGTTTCTGGTCCTTAGTTCTGAATTCTAGCAGCTCCAGCTATTCCTTGTTGTCCCGTCCTTTGGAAGAATCCTTCTAGCATTTCCTGTTGTATGGTTATCATTCCATCCTGCATCTATTTCATCATCTTTCCATCTCTTCTCTAATGTAGATGGATCGATTAGAATTTGACGGCACCTCCTCGCTGCCCCATCCTCCGGTTGGCTTACTCCAGCCTTAGATCTAGTGTTAGGCCTCTTCATCTTCTCCAAATCTCAAATTCAAGTTTCAAGATTCAAATCTAGTTCTTTGTCAGTGAATACACCACAATGGCACCATCACCTAAATATCATATGGAAGCACCAAAATGTAGAGATCCAAATCAAACGAGCAAAAACAGTAGGAAAGTACAAGGAGATGCAAGAATTTTTATAATGGTTCGGCAAATTCTCCGACCTACGTCCACTTTATATTTTGTTATTAGTAATCTTCTCTCCGAATTACAATGAATTATATCATATCTGAGCACAATCTAGTGAACCTTAGATTTACTATAGAATTTCTAAAGTTTTTAGAGCCACTAGTACAAGAGATTTTCTTATCTAAGTCCTAGAATAGCAAATAGTGGATTTCTAAGTGACTTTAATTGAGGAGAGGAAAGAGATGATGAAGAAGTCTCGAGTGTTAGAGAGTCTGGTCTGGAGAAGAAGAAGATCCTTGTTTGGTTGCCATAGGGCTGGTATTTATAGAGAAATAGCTGCATAGAGTCAAAAGCCCGCTTAAGTCGGAGCCTAGGAGAAAGCCTAACTACGCACACGTGAGCACGTGGACTCACGTGCCATAAATTCCTCTCGGTACCGAGAGGTTCCTCTTGGTAGCGAGAGGTTTACTTAGTTGCAAAATCTCAAATTTTCCTTGTATTGTTCTTCCATCTTTGATCTGATGCACTTCAAACTCTTTTTCATGAAGGTGGAGACGATCCCTTTGATAACCTTGCATTATCCAGCTTTCGTTGCTTTCTTCTCAGCGGTCTTTGAAGTTGCTTATCCAATCTCTCGAAAAAGAACTTGATGACAACTAGTTGAAGTAGTATCTAAAGCGTTGAAGGTTTGGGAGGTAATATAGGAGAAAATTCCACTCGGTACGAGAGGTTTCTCTCGGTACCGAGTGGTCTACTTAGCTTGATTTTCTCCAAATTACTTGAGTTCAATTATCTTGTTCTTCTAAACATAGTTCCAAGTCCTTGAATTTTCTCATCTTCGTTTTGGCCTTCTAATTACAGTTGAAGTCTGCTTTGGTCAAAAAGCGGGTTAACAATATCCAACACTCACAAACTTAATTATCACTCCCTCGAACTTCAAGATATTTTGGTTGTTTTATGCAAAGAGTCTATTCTAAATAATTAATTAGAATTTCTGTTTCATCAACTATGTACCAAAACTCAAATCATAATGGGAGATAAATTTTGTGAGGAAAAACTGAATTACTTACACATGTTGAATGACGATTCTGTTATGTTAATTTCAAAAATTGAAATTTAAGATATTATTATCAACATAGATATATTCCAACTCCATTAGTCTTCTTCTTGAAGACACATATGTAGCCAATATATCAAATCCCTTTGCGCACAACTATCAAAATCATATTTTGCTAATGTACTTGAAATCCATTCTCGATTTCGACATCATGCCATAAGGTAGAGTCAGTACTCTTAATGACTTACTGACAACTAAGGAAATTCTTTTCTCGATATCGATAAGAAAATCATAGTTTCTCTTTAATGCGAGAGTTCTTATTAGACATTCTAATTAGTTGCATCTATTTAGTTTGATTGATTACATTTCATTCTTTGTAATTAGTTTTAGCTTTGGATTGTATCTAAATCCATTTTACTATTAATAATTTCTAAAAGAAATTCCTTTACCATGAAGTTGGTGCTTCTTGAAACAACGGTTGTTTCTTAGTGCAATGGAATAAGTATTCATAAACATTTTATGAATTGCCTACATGTAGGTATAAAATTGATTTGGTTTTAAGTTTACTAAACTTATGTTCATAACGTAAATTGGTCAATCATTATTGATCGGTCCCAAACTCATTTGGGGTGGTCCACATAAGATTCTTCATGAACAAGTATTATGTATAGTCCATCGACTCACACAACTATCAATTCCTTACCTAAGATATGTAGGGGTTGTTTCATTAAATCTTAATGATTTTGTAGAATTTGTTTTAAATGAAATTAAATCTAACCCGATGTACTTACTCTTAAATACATGTCCGATGGAAAGAAGTTAACCCAACATCACTCATCATCAATCGTATTTTGTCTAACAAAGTCTGATTACTCCTTATCGACACATCATTATGTATCATATGGAGGAGTGACTTTAAAGATATAATCTTATTCATTTTTAGGTGCATTTGGAACTCCTTTCTATTACACTCATCCATTGGATCAAATCAAACCGTTTTATTTTCTTTTGCATGTCATGTTATTTCCTTTTATTTTATATCCTATCAAATTATCATAAAAATACTACATGAGTATCAAATAAACATGTTCACGTCTGCGAAAATTCATCAGTGAATTTAAAGAAGTATGTAAATTATTTTGGTATCATTAGAAAATGATTGCATACATTTATATGTGTTAATCCAAAGGGTTCACCAACTCTTATGTCGCTCCCACTGAATGGATATTTTTCCCTTAGTTGTTGAGATACAATTCACCAGTACCATATGATTCATAATCATATGATTGAAGAATTATTTCTCGAAACTGTGGCTTTGTTTGTAAAATAATTGTAATAAAAAATTTAGATGCATGTGTGTTATGTAGCAAATTCAACAAACACCATTATTCTAATAGAGTTGTTTTATAACGAATATTGAAATATTCATATGGAATAAAACTATATTTATTTTTAGTCAATACTAAAAATAGTTATTATTTCATGAATAATATTTGGTATATTTAAAAAAATAATTTTTCATATCTTAATGTCGATAGGGTTAGGGGTATGCTTTAAGAGCAATTATGTAATTTGTTGCGTATATCTAACTGGATTACCAATCTTGTTCGAAATAACAAGTAATTTCTTTATATTGTATACTTGATATAATGTGTTGTATATTGATTAATAAAATAAATTAAAGTATATTTAATAGAAAATCCATAAATGGTATATTTTGTGATAGTAGTTACAAAATGTTGTAACCAAAAGTAATTAATCACAATGAAATTAAACATACCATTTTAAATATTCCTAGTTAATACGTCGAGACTATATATCGATACATCCATTAAGACAAGAGTACGTAACACTCTCCAAATATTAGGAAAACGTACTACTCGTGACTATTGGAGAAACTAAGGAGTTACGTATTGATAGTTATTGGATAACTATGGAATGACTCACTCGACAGTTTTCTATTGGTTAATATAACAAAGGTCAAACAGAAAATATTAATGTAACAATAATACAAAATTCCCTCGACTTTAGAATACTATTAATCTTTAATATGGAAACTCTACTTTGATTATAGCTAAATCGTGGCACGATGTCCATCGAACGACTATAGTTGGGTCTAGTGGAAGCATTGAAAGTGAAACACTATTCAAGAGAGGATTCGTCTCCTCAATTATATATGGTTAGTATCATGGTCGACTAAAGTCAGCTCGAAGTCAAAGTCTCTAGCTAGAGCAATGCGATTAATAATAATAATTTTTAAAACAAGGACTTTATGTTTAGACAGTAGAGTTAAATGTGGATAATATTGGAATTTTGACCATTACCAAATCCCGTAAGTCCAAAGTTATATAGTTTTGACGAAGAGAATCGGTATAAATAATTATCACTACCGGGTAGCGCTTAATAAAGTAAAATTGATTTTCACCGAAAACAAGTAAGTGATAAATTTGGCCAAAATGTTGCTAAGTAACGTGCGAACGTTAATATTTCAATTATTTAATATTAATCGCTGACCAAATTTACACCTAAGAGTCACATAATCAAAACTTTAAATAATCCTTTTACCACCTGATTTAGTATAAATTGTTATAAACTAATTAAATTAATTAATATTTATGAAATATTAATTATAAAATTTTATTTGATTTATTTTGAACAATATTAAAAAGTGAATTTACAATAGTTATAAATATACTGATAATAGTATAAATATATTGATCAATATAAGATATTGGCACACGTTTAAATAAGATTTGAAATTGCACTGAATATTGTTCGAACTTAGACTAGATTTGAGACTCATATGGGCATGTTATTTTCACCTACAGGAGACATGGTTTGGGTGGCCATATGATGGATATTAGAAGGAATTTTAATGGTTAAAAAGAGTGGAAATAGTAAGAGAGAGATATATATGAGGATAAGAAAAAAATTCACTCTCTTGACTTTCTACTTATATGCCAACTCTTTACATTGTTTTTTACACTTTTATTCTCCTTCCTCTCTATCAATTTCAGCTAGCAACCATCCTTCCTAAACCCTAAAAATCCAAGTACAAAATTATATCAAAACTCTTCAACTCGATCGTCATTGGTAAGGCAGTTCGAGAGCTAGCAACTTCAAATTTGTGAACGGATTTAAGGGGATCGCTTCAACGTTGCAACGTGTATGCAAGGGCTTTGGTGAAAGGCAATTCTCTGTTTATTTTGTTATATCATATTTATATATATTATTTATATAGTGGTATTGTAGATTATATTACGAATCTTGTATCGAAATGTTGTCACAAATTGGTAGGTTCTGTATATATTATTATATCTTTATATTAAAAAAAATATTTTTGTATGCTTTCTTATTAGATGCTCATGGCCTGCAAATTGAAAAAAATAATATATAAACAATATTATTAAATGATTTAATTAATGAAAATATATATTTAATAGATTAATGTTGTGTATCATATGTTTTAAATTTTGAAGAAAAATTATTCATATATAGATCATAATATGTATTTCGTACTAAATGAATAAAATTATTTGAATAGAAATATTTAATTATTTATCTGACCTAAAATTATCGATGTAATTTAAAATACACGAGTGTGTGTATTACAATAAATACAATTTTGCATAAAATATTACATACATATTATATAGAAAACTTGTGAAAATAATATTTTTTTTATTTTTATTCTTATTTTTACATGGTTTTTAATTTTAAAATGTATTAAAATTCAAAACCGAAAATTAACAAATAAAAAATTATGTATGTTTGGCCGAAATAAAAAATTTACGAAAACATAATTTAAAAAAATTAATTTTATTATTTATATTATAATATATATATATATATATAATTATATATATATGTACTATACAAACTAATTTAAAATAAATAAAATATTATTTTAATAAATTAGTTTCGACTTTCAAATTATATATTATATATACATATGTATATGTTAAAATTATTGTATAAACAAATATTTAATTAATTTAATAATTTAATTATTATATATGTGTGTGTGTGTATTTATTTACATACACACACACACACATACATACATATATATATATATATGAATATAAATTATATAAATGTTTTAATATAAATTGTATATAACTAACATTTCATATATGTATTTGTATTTATATTATATATATACTTAGATATATTATTATAATGCAAACATACACACTTTGATATATTATTATAATGCAAACACACACACTTTCAAACATGGAATCTAATATAAAAGGGGCTAACATGTCCGTTGTGATGTAAATCTCAGCATCTATGTACAGGCATGTCAAACTATGTATATATTGTTCTTTTGTACGTGCACATACATATATATGTGTATATGACACACAGACACATATATAAATATTATAATACAAATTATATATATAATAGAACATTATTTATGAAATAAAAAAATATTTATTTTATGTGAAAAGAAAATTTGGAAAAGTTCTAAATAAATTTAGACTACATAGGCCCAATAAAGATCCAAATAGGTAAAAAAAATTGAAATTTACCCATTTACCCTACTATGTGTTGGCCTAGTTCTAACAATGGTATCAGAGCTCGGTTGCCTATGCAGTTTAAATTGACAGTATTAGGGCTAACTTTTTAAAGCCTACCCATATAGTAGGGTGTTTATAAAAGTAGCATCTAAGGTTGGGTTAGGATAATCAAGTGCTCTAACGTACCTGACTACTAGCCTGCTTGAATGATGAGAATAACTTAAAGGTTGTCCCAGTGACGACCCGACTTTCCACTCCCGGAAAATCGCATCGACAGTAAGAAAGAAAGGGGTGAGAAATAGAAAAGAGAAGAAGAGAAAAGAAAACAACAACAGATACTCACAGCGGAAACGAAACGAAATATAATATATCACATAAATATTACATAGTATCATATACATCATCTATCAGAGTTACACAGATTACACATCTCATACTAGACAGTTATAAACATCTGTCTAGTTATTACATCTCAACACAATACAGATCAATACAAAGATCAACACAGCGGAAAACTACTATCTATATCTACAACGCCGAAGCCTCCTGCTCCATTGCTCCTCCAGATTACTCGTCAAAGCTAAACCTGAATCCCTTGGCTACTCGTAAAAATTTGAGTACCCAAGAGTTTATAAAACAGAAATAAACAACTTGGGTCAGACATGGGTCTGGTGTGAGTAACAGGTTAAACTTGTTTAACTTCAAAACCTTTTGAAAGAAAAGGTATCACGTAAGACTCCCCACCAATAAATATGGGTAAGTTTTTACCTTACGCTAACCAAAACATTTGATAGGAAATTCGATTGTATTATAATAGGTCTAGGGTTTTCAAATAAATATGAAATAGCTGGAATGCTTACATCTCACGTTCCAACATAGTTGGGCACAACTAAAACGTACGGCACTTATTGGAGTTTGGATTCCATCAATGGCAGGGCTACCGGGGTACCGCCCGTCACAGTACGTGGCCTAGATCACCGTACCGAGGATCACTCCCAATCCCCTGCAACACAAGGTCGGAACATCCCTTACTGGATAATTCCCGCACAAGATACCCCACGGTTGTCATGATTCAACCGCACACACTAAGTCGAAAATAGAAAGGGACATCTAGACAGAGGTAACCTTGTCCTACTTGGGTGCTACCCACTAACCTTGCTGCACCTCCCCTGTTTTAGCCATTCCCGGTTTGTGAGGCTTGAGGTCACGATTACCTTAGAAAAGAACACATCACTTAGAATGCTCATCGTCCACCTGACGATGTTCTGAAAGCATTCAATCCATACAAGTTCGTTCCGGGTTCGAACGAAACCGAAGGCATTATCTCGTTACACTCGTTTTGGAATCACCCTCAGAGTTAACGACAATAACCCTTGCACTCTGAATCTTCATCTTCACTTGATTCACGACCTATCGTTAATTTGGATCGATGTGGTATTCGGGTCTCCAGACCTGGAAATCCGGTATACGGAAACCCGATCCCGGTCTCATCGAAATCCAAAACGTATCTTTTAAGGCCAAGTTGTTTTAAAGGTTAAAACAATTTACTTCAATTATCTTTATACACTTAGAAAGATAATTCACAATAGATAATCAACATTATCAATATCATCAGATAATCCATATTATCACAATTCAACTAAACATCCATATCACATAGCATATATCTCATCAGAGATATCAATCAAATGCAAAGCATTCAGTATTATCATCCATCCATAAGTAATGATCTATATCATCTCTAATTAATTTGAAGTGAATTAAATTAATTACTTTTATTTATAAATCCTTCTTACTTAAACATTTATTTAATTACAAATTAATTAATTATCCTCTAATTACCTTTTTCAATTAATCATCTTTGATTAATTATCTTTTAATTACCTTTTTCAATTAATCATCTTTGATTAATTATCTTTTAATTACCTTCAAGTAATTTATCTTTAATTAATTACTCAAATTAATTAACCTTAACCACTTATAGTAATTAACCTTTAATTACTACATTAAATAAATTAACTATAATTAATTAAATTAATCACTATAATTAATTATATTAAACCTTAATTAATTACATTAATTAATCACTTCATTTATTAATTATACGTAATTAATCAATCTTAATTACATCATTAATTATATTAATTAATGATCCTTAATTACAAATTAATTATTAATTACTTAAATTAAATTAATTATATTAAGTAATTAACATTTAATTAAACAACATTTATTAATCACCTTGATTAATCTTCAATCAGTAATTAACTACCCTTAATTACTTCCATTTACTAAATTAATTCTCCTTAATTAATTTCTTAATTAATCCCTTGATTAATTATTCAAAGTAATTAAACTCAAATTACTTTCCTTAATACATAACCATCAATTAATTACTTCCAGTAATTATCAATTATTTACTTCCTTAAATAATCATACTTATTAATTACAATTAAGTAATTATTATTAAACCATCTCTTGATTATCCTAAATTAATTAAACTTAATTAATTAACTTAACTAAATCAAATTAACTCCATTAATTACAAATGAGTAATTAATTCCTTAATTACTTTTATTAAGTAATTACATTTAAACCATTTTCACAAATGATTATCTTTAAATCAATTTATCTAATTAATTATCAAAATTAATCACATTAATTAGTTATTTAAATAATCACAAGTTAATGACCTACATTAACTATTAACAACCCTTTAATTACTTTTCTTAAGTAATTAACTTAGATTAATTATTATTAATTTCAAATTAATAAATCTTAATAACCAATTTATTAAACTTTAATTACTTAATTAATTAAGTGTTAACCATAACTTAATTAATATTTAATTACTTTATTAATTAATTCTTAATCATTAATTAATATTCTAATTATATCCTTAATTACAAATTAATTAATCTTAATCACTAATTAATTAGTTTAAACCATTAATTACCTATTTAATTAATCCAAATGATTAATTAATCAATTAAATTAATTATCCATTAAATTTCCTTATAAATCATTAAGTCTTAAGAAAATATTTCCTTATTAATGATATTTATCATTCAAACATATTTGAAATATTTAACTTTCATATTTCCTTTAAATTCCATTTTAAATATGAGATTTAAAATGAATAAAAGTTTAACCTTAACAAACTTTAAAATCCATTTACAAACTCTTAAAATCTTATGGTGAAGAAATACTAATTTATAAAAGAACTTAAGAATTTAAATCAATTACTTTTAAATTCTACCCATTTAATATCCATTTTAAACCATTAAAATTATTAAAACAATTTAATTTAAAAACTTTCTTTTATTTCAAATCTGAGATATAAATTTAAATTTGATTTCAGATTAACTCAGATTTAAACTTCTGTTTAAATATTTCTTACAAAATTAAATTCAGTTTAAAACTTTTAAACATACAGGTTTTAAAACCTGGCAACACTATGAACTCGAGCCCACTCAAAAATGCTTCGAGCCGAGACCCTAACTGCTCCGAGACTCACACGAACAAAACTCGAGAAAAACTCGAGTGGCCTTTCTCTGCAAAACTAGACTTCACCAGATACATCACAATCGCGTGCACGTGCACATCCACCAGCGGCGTCTCCGACCATCGCCGAGTATCCCCACCCATCGACGTTCATCCCTATACCAGAATCCACCCTCTCGATCATCAAACTAAAACGAAACAAAATCGAGCCTAAACAAAACCTGGAACAGAAACTACCTATTCCCCCAAACCTGGCAACAACTCCTCGAACTCGAGATTCCCACCACCAGAGCTTCTGAAATTCCGGCTATGTCATCGTCATCGACCAAGCTTCATTCCCCCAAAACCGCTTTGCACTCGATCCATTGGAGAATTCGTGAAGATCATTTTATCAAGACTAGTAAAAACTAGGGTTAAATTCTTTCATCCTAAATTATTTCTGCCCCACTTCTTTAATTCAATTTCTAGTAATTTTTCCTATATATCCGATCATCCCACTATTACCAGAAACAATGTTGGTCAATCCAACCTCCTAGATCAACAGTTCTAACCTAAAATTCATTTTTAGTTAAAAACAGAACTGCATCTTTATTACCCAACTAAAAATTATGATTTCTCCTTTAAAAATCAAGTTTTGGTATAAGGTTTTAGTTTATAAATCTGTCTTGATAAATTAAGATATTTAAATTTTCACTTGTCCTAAACATACACTGTTCTTCTTGATTTACAGAGACACTCTGCTTGAAGTTTGACTTAATTAAAATTTTAAACATTTGTCTATGATAATTCAAACATATTTTGTTTATAAAGTTAGTCCTAACAAAAGCTAGATCAAGTGGTAAATGATTAAAAAGGAATTCTGGAATCTGGAAAAAAAACTGAACAGAGACATTCAAATTTTATTCTAAAAATATAAACTTTACTTCATGATTTAATCAACAACTTCTGTTTAAAATCTTAAACACTAATAAGTATCAGATTTAGTGATAATGAGTCTTCACCCAATTCTTAGATCTACAACCAAGAACAGACAAGAGCATATATTCATAGCAACACACATATAAGCAATTCATACACACAGAAGATTCACCAAAATATACACATGCAAAGCATACTTATTCCAGTAATCAACATACATACTTTAAACATTCACATCACAACATAATTATCATATAATTTAACATGCAAATATAATTATACTTAAGTTATTTTAAGTAAGTAGGTTACTCACCTGATATGCATTGAAACAGAGCCTTTATTTTGAAAACTGTTTTGAAGACTTGCAAATAAAATGCCAAATCTTCTTTGCTTTTGATAAAACTTGTGATATTGTTGTTTTAGACTTGCATGCAGACTTGAACAAATCCAGACTCCTTTTTACTTTTGAATATAAACTTGCATGTAGGCCATTTGGAACTTGAACTAGCTTCAGATTTAAATCTTTATATGCCCAGATTCAAAGATATGTAGAGGCTGCTTATTTGATGATTAAATTTGCATGCAGGCAAATCTTTTGTATTCGAAAATGGTTTACAGAGGATTTGCTTTTTTTTTATAATCTCTGGTTTGAGGAATTTCCAGATTTTCTTTTGAAATGGAGAAATGCATTAAGCTGAAGAGTTGATTTGGAAAAGAGTTTCAGGGTTTGATTTTGTATTGGATTATTGAGAGTTGTTACTGATTTGTTTCAGCTGAAAACAAATCTTCTTAATTTTGAAAAAAAAATGAAGATTAGAAAAGAAGATAAAGGAGTGAAGTATGTGTTTATATAGGATAAAATGATTTATTTATGAATTAAAAGAAAAATCAAAAATAAAAGAACACTTGTCATAAACATTGATTACCTATATTACACATGTTAACATGAAGCTTAGGATAATGACACTTGTCTTTTTAAGTAATTACTATTTATCTTTATTTATTTTAAAGTAATTAAAAAGCCTTTTTCTTTACTTATAAAATACTTATATATATATATACAATTTACTTTCTAAAGAAAGAAAACGAAATTTATTTATAACTAAAAGTTTATACAATTTTCTAAATTCCAAAGCAATTTAAATATTTACTCTTTTGAATTTCAAAACTTGATTTCAAATTTAATTTAAATTAAATCCTAAGATTCAATTTAAAAGTTAAGTTATATATATATATACATATATAACTATTCATTCAATTAAATAAAAATCCCATATTCTTTAAAATCCATTCATATTAATAAAAATAATACATTATACTTATTATTTGAAATTAACATATTTGATATTTAAATAATTTATATAAGAGATTATATTAATCAAGTGATATTTAAAAAGAAATAAAACAAACCTTACATGTCAAATCTTATCTATTTAAACTTAAGTAAAAATATCTTAAACTAATTAAAGTATTTTAAAACTATAAATTTTCTAATTTATATAACTTTGAAAAGTCATATTAAATTAAATCTAAATTTCCAATTTACCAAAGCTTCTATTTACAATATATATAAATAAATACATATATTCAAATAGAAAATATCTTATTAACTTTTAAAAGATAAAATCACCAATTAATACTAATTTAATCAGATTACTAAATTAAATTCAAATTTTAATATCAAAGATCATCAATATCAATTTAATTATTTAACAGATTATTAAATTGATATTGTTAAAATTTCCGGGATATTACATTCCTTCCCCCTTAAAATAATTTCGTCCCCGAAATTTAAACAAAGGTAATTTAATAATCTTATTAAAGATTTTAAATTTTAAAACACAAGCATATTCTATCATCCATATGCTAACAACCATAGCAACCAATTCATCCAATCAATCAAATCTAACTATCCAGACAAAATTCTAGATAGAATTCCTCGAGTTTCCCCAAGTATATATATATACCGGGATACTCGCTCTACAAACAATCTAAACAATCAATACTACTAAGCTATAGATCTCCTACTCATCTAGATCTACAGAACTAAACAGAATATCAGACTACAGACGAGTCTGACTCAACAACTAAACCTTCCAGAACTGCTGATTCTAAAACCAAAGATAGATCTTACACGTACTTTCTCAGAGATACGTAAAACTCAATGAATTCCAATTATCCAAACTGACAATTCAACCTTGAAAACCCAATACTTATCCAAATCAAAACACAGAAGAGATCCAAACATAACTTTACTTCACAACATCAGTAGATTCCAAACTTACTTCTTCTATCCAGAGATATACTCCAAACTGCTTTCGCTGCTCAATTCTGATCTGAGGTAGAACACAAGCACAGACTGGACAACTCATTCCAGAAATAAGGTTCACTGATCCATAAATAAAACTCAGATACTCCATCAAAACTTGAGCTGCTACCAACCTCTATCTCTAGGAAACATCCTTCAACTAGACTGAACTACCGGTACTACTCCTGGAATCCAGTCGATAAGAAAACTCAACCTTCAGATGCGGACAACTCCTGACTTCCTTGAAGACATCCAGAAAAACTCTGACAACCCAAGAGAACACTCAAACTATCGCAAGTCACTTTTGCGATCAACCCAGCCTACTTCCAAAGAAAACTGTTCCTCTTAACAAATCAGAACAGCCCATACTTAACTATCCAATCCATCGAAGAAATGGATGCACCCTGCTGCTTCTGAATTTCACCTCCAGAAAAACTACTCAGCCTGACAACTTCCTGCCATCACAGAACACTCCGAGCTGCACTGCTGATACTGATGCCAAGGACTTCTATCCAAAGATCTTCGAGAAACTCGAACCCCAAACCAACAGAAACACCATGCTGAATTCAGCCAGAACACTGAAACAGACACAGTTCCTTAAACTCGTTCCAAAGAAAACATCTTCGGGAACATCCATCGTCACTGCATCTCATCACACAGCTACTATTACCTGAGGTATCAAGATACCATCACTTGCTTCTGTTCAACCGATAGATCCAAACTCTACTCATCCAAATTTTCACTTCAAAGATAAACTCCGAACCTTAACAGGTTTCCTTCAGAGATTCGATGAAATCCTTCATCACAGCAAAACTTACTCGAGACAGTATTGGGTCTACAGTCTCGATAAATACACTTCCAACCTTAACTCCAACCATTGGTAGTCGTGTTTCATACACTACTACCCTATCTACCTTTATATCTTATATTGGAGAACCTGTACGGGTAACCCAACAATATAGGTAGAATATATATATATAGTTATATAAAAATTACGAATACGCTCTCTCAAGATAGACACCACTCTAGAGCTAGGTATTCACTCAACCAATAGCTCTGATATTCACTTAACCAAAAGCTTAGGCATTCGCTCAACCTAAGCTCTGATACCACGTGTGACGACCCGACTTTCCACTCCCGGAAAATCGCATCGACAGTAAGAAAGAAAGGGGTGAGAAATAGAAAAGAGAAGAAGAGAAAAGAAAACAACAACAGATACTCACAGCGGAAACGAAACGAAATATAATATATCACATAAATATTACATAGTATCATATACATCATCTATCAGAGTTACACAGATTACACATCTCATACTAGACAGTTATAAACATCTGTCTAGTTATTACATCTCAACACAATACAGATCAATACAAAGATCAACACAGCGGAAAACTACTATCTATATCTACAACGCCGAAGCCTCCTGCTCCATTGCTCCTCCAGATTACTCGTCAAAGCTAAACCTGAATCCCTTGGCTACTCGTAAAAATTTGAGTACCCAAGAGTTTATAAAACAGAAATAAACAACTTGGGTCAGACATGGGTCTGGTGTGAGTAACAGGTTAAACTTGTTTAACTTCAAAACCTTTTGAAAGAAAAGGTATCACGTAAGACTCCCCACCAATAAATATGGGTAAGTTTTTACCTTACGCTAACCAAAACATTTGATAGGAAATTCGATTGTATTATAATAGGTCTAGGGTTTTCAAATAAATATGAAATAGCTGGAATGCTTACATCTCACGTTCCAACATAGTTGGGCACAACTAAAACGTACGGCACTTATTGGAGTTTGGATTCCATCAATGGCAGGGCTACCGGGGTACCGCCCGTCACAGTACGTGGCCTAGATCACCGTACCGAGGATCACTCCCAATCCCCTGCAACACAAGGTCGGAACATCCCTTACTGGATAATTCCCGCACAAGATACCCCACGGTTGTCATGATTCAACCGCACACACTAAGTCGAAAATAGAAAGGGACATCTAGACAGAGGTAACCTTGTCCTACTTGGGTGCTACCCACTAACCTTGCTGCACCTCCCCTGTTTTAGCCATTCCCGGTTTGTGAGGCTTGAGGTCACGATTACCTTAGAAAAGAACACATCACTTAGAATGCTCATCGTCCACCTGACGATGTTCTGAAAGCATTCAATCCATACAAGTTCGTTCCGGGTTCGAACGAAACCGAAGGCATTATCTCGTTACACTCGTTTTGGAATCACCCTCAGAGTTAACGACAATAACCCTTGCACTCTGAATCTTCATCTTCACTTGATTCACGACCTATCGTTAATTTGGATCGATGTGGTATTCGGGTCTCCAGACCTGGAAATCCGGTATACGGAAACCCGATCCCGGTCTCATCGAAATCCAAAACGTATCTTTTAAGGCCAAGTTGTTTTAAAGGTTAAAACAATTTACTTCAATTATCTTTATACACTTAGAAAGATAATTCACAATAGATAATCAACATTATCAATATCATCAGATAATCCATATTATCACAATTCAACTAAACATCCATATCACATAGCATATATCTCATCAGAGATATCAATCAAATGCAAAGCATTCAGTATTATCATCCATGCATAAGTAATGATCTATATCATCTCTAATTAATTTAAAGTGAATTAAATTAATTACTTTTATTTATAAATCCTTCTTACTTAAACATTTATTTAATTACAAATTAATTAATTATCCTCTAATTACCTTTTTCAATTAATCATCTTTGATTAATTATCTTTTAATTACCTTTTTCAATTAATCATCTTTGATTAATTATCTTTTAATTACCTTCAAGTAATTTATCTTTAATTAATTACTCAAATTAATTAACCTTAACCACTTATAGTAATTAACCTTTAATTACTACATTAAATAAATTAACTATAATTAATTAAATTAATCACTATAATTAATTATATTAAACCTTAATTAATTACATTAATTAATCACTTCATTTATTAATTATACGTAATTAATCAATCTTAATTACATCATTAATTATATTAATTAATGATCCTTAATTACAAATTAATTATTAATTACTTAAATTAAATTAATTATATTAAGTAATTAACATTTAATTAAACAACATTTATTAATCACCTTGATTAATCTTCAATCAGTAATTAACTACCCTTAATTACTTCCATTTACTAAATTAATTCTCCTTAATTAATTTCTTAATTAATCCCTTGATTAATTATTCAAAGTAATTAAACTCAAATTACTTTCCTTAATACATAACCATCAATTAATTACTTCCAGTAATTATCAATTATTTACTTCCTTAAATAATCATACTTATTAATTACAATTAAGTAATTATTATTAAACCATCTCTTGATTATCCTAAATTAATTAAACTTAATTAATTAACTTAACTAAATCAAATTAACTCCATTAATTACAAATGAGTAATTAATTCCTTAATTACTTTTATTAAGTAATTACATTTAAACCATTTTCACAAATGATTATCTTTAAATCAATTTATCTAATTAATTATCAAAATTAATCACATTAATTAGTTATTTAAATAATCACAAGTTAATGACCTACATTAACTATTAACAACCCTTTAATTACTTTTCTTAAGTAATTAACTTAGATTAATTATTATTAATTTCAAATTAATAAATCTTAATAACCAATTTATTAAACTTTAATTACTTAATTAATTAAGTGTTAACCATAACTTAATTAATATTTAATTACTTTATTAATTAATTCTTAATCATTAATTAATATTCTAATTATATCCTTAATTACAAATTAATTAATCTTAATCACTAATTAATTAGTTTAAACCATTAATTACCTATTTAATTAATCCAAATGATTAATTAATCAATTAAATTAATTATCCATTAAATTTCCTTATAAATCATTAAGTCTTAAGAAAATATTTCCTTATTAATGATATTTATCATTCAAACATATTTGAAATATTTAACTTTCATATTTCCTTTAAATTCCATTTTAAATATGAGATTTAAAATGAATAAAAGTTTAACCTTAACAAACTTTAAAATCCATTTACAAACTCTTAAAATCTTATGGTGAAGAAATACTAATTTATAAAAGAACTTAAGAATTTAAATCAATTACTTTTAAATTCTACCCATTTAATATCCATTTTAAACCATTAAAATTATTAAAACAATTTAATTTAAAAACTTTCTTTTATTTCAAATCTGAGATATAAATTTAAATTTGATTTCAGATTAACTCAGATTTAAACTTCTGTTTAAATATTTCTTACAAAATTAAATTCAGTTTAAAACTTTTAAACATACAGGTTTTAAAACCTGGCAACACTATGAACTCGAGCCCACTCAAAAATGCTTCGAGCCGAGACCCTAACTGCTCCGAGACTCACACGAACAAAACTCGAGAAAAACTCGAGTGGCCTTTCTCTGCAAAACTAGACTTCACCAGATACATCACAATCGCGTGCACGTGCACATCCACCAGCGGCGTCTCCGACCATCGCCGAGTATCCCCACCCATCGACGTTCATCCCTATACCAGAATCCACCCTCTCGATCATCAAACTAAAACGAAACAAAATCGAGCCTAAACAAAACCTGGAACAGAAACTACCTATTCCCCCAAACCTGGCAACAACTCCTCGAACTCGAGATTCCCACCACCAGAGCTTCTGAAATTCCGGCTATGTCATCGTCATCGACCAAGCTTCATTCCCCCAAAACCGCTTTGCACTCGATCCATTGGAGAATTCGTGAAGATCATTTTATCAAGACTAGTAAAAACTAGGGTTAAATTCTTTCATCCTAAATTATTTCTGCCCCACTTCTTTAATTCAATTTCTAGTAATTTTTCCTATATATCCGATCATCCCACTATTACCAGAAACAATGTTGGTCAATCCAACCTCCTAGATCAACAGTTCTAACCTAAAATTCATTTTTAGTTAAAAACAGAACTGCATCTTTATTACCCAACTAAAAATTATGATTTCTCCTTTAAAAATCAAGTTTTGGTATAAGGTTTTAGTTTATAAATCTGTCTTGATAAATTAAGATATTTAAATTTTCACTTGTCCTAAACATACACTGTTCTTCTTGATTTACAGAGACACTCTGCTTGAAGTTTGACTTAATTAAAATTTTAAACATTTGTCTATGATAATTCAAACATATTTTGTTTATAAAGTTAGTCCTAACAAAAGCTAGATCAAGTGGTAAATGATTAAAAAGGAATTCTGGAATCTGGAAAAAAAACTGAACAGAGACATTCAAATTTTATTCTAAAAATATAAACTTTACTTCATGATTTAATCAACAACTTCTGTTTAAAATCTTAAACACTAATAAGTATCAGATTTAGTGATAATGAGTCTTCACCCAATTCTTAGATCTACAACCAAGAACAGACAAGAGCATATATTCATAGCAACACACATATAAGCAATTCATACACACAGAAGATTCACCAAAATATACACATGCAAAGCATACTTATTCCAGTAATCAACATACATACTTTAAACATTCACATCACAACATAATTATCATATAATTTAACATGCAAATATAATTATACTTAAGTTATTTTAAGTAAGTAGGTTACTCACCTGATATGCATTGAAACAGAGCCTTTATTTTGAAAACTGTTTTGAAGACTTGCAAATAAAATGCCAAATCTTCTTTGCTTTTGATAAAACTTGTGATATTGTTGTTTTAGACTTGCATGCAGACTTGAACAAATCCAGACTCCTTTTTACTTTTGAATATAAACTTGCATGTAGGCCATTTGGAACTTGAACTAGCTTCAGATTTAAATCTTTATATGCCCAGATTCAAAGATATGTAGAGGCTGCTTATTTGATGATTAAATTTGCATGCAGGCAAATCTTTTGTATTCGAAAATGGTTTACAGAGGATTTGCTTTTTTTTTATAATCTCTGGTTTGAGGAATTTCCAGATTTTCTTTTGAAATGGAGAAATGCATTAAGCTGAAGAGTTGATTTGGAAAAGAGTTTCAGGGTTTGATTTTGTATTGGATTATTGAGAGTTGTTACTGATTTGTTTCAGCTGAAAACAAATCTTCTTAATTTTGAAAAAAAAATGAAGATTAGAAAAGAAGATAAAGGAGTGAAGTATGTGTTTATATAGGATAAAATGATTTATTTATGAATTAAAAGAAAAATCAAAAATAAAAGAACACTTGTCATAAACATTGATTACCTATATTACACATGTTAACATGAAGCTTAGGATAATGACACTTGTCTTTTTAAGTAATTACTATTTATCTTTATTTATTTTAAAGTAATTAAAAAGCCTTTTTCTTTACTTATAAAATACTTATATATATATATACAATTTACTTTCTAAAGAAAGAAAACGAAATTTATTTATAACTAAAAGTTTATACAATTTTCTAAATTCCAAAGCAATTTAAATATTTACTCTTTTGAATTTCAAAACTTGATTTCAAATTTAATTTAAATTAAATCCTAAGATTCAATTTAAAAGTTAAGTTATATATATATATACATATATAACTATTCATTCAATTAAATAAAAATCCCATATTCTTTAAAATCCATTCATATTAATAAAAATAATACATTATACTTATTATTTGAAATTAACATATTTGATATTTAAATAATTTATATAAGAGATTATATTAATCAAGTGATATTTAAAAAGAAATAAAACAAACCTTACATGTCAAATCTTATCTATTTAAACTTAAGTAAAAATATCTTAAACTAATTAAAGTATTTTAAAACTATAAATTTTCTAATTTATATAACTTTGAAAAGTCATATTAAATTAAATCTAAATTTCCAATTTACCAAAGCTTCTATTTACAATATATATAAATAAATACATATATTCAAATAGAAAATATCTTATTAACTTTTAAAAGATAAAATCACCAATTAATACTAATTTAATCAGATTACTAAATTAAATTCAAATTTTAATATCAAAGATCATCAATATCAATTTAATTATTTAACAGATTATTAAATTGATATTGTTAAAATTTCCGGGATATTACAGCCCCAAATATGAAGGCCCAAATTGATTTGAGCCTTGGGCTAATTTGAAAATTGTTTTTGAAATTAAAATAAAAGTTCTAAATTTAAAAGTTAAATTTAAAATAAGAAAAATATTATAAATGTTGTAATATATATTTTCAAATTGAACTAACAATTAAAATATAAGTTCTAAATTTAAAAGCAAAATTTAAAATAAAACATATATTACAAAAGTTATAATATAATTTTTTTAAATGTCTCAAAATGTAATAAAATTAATTCAATTTGATGACGACACTTAAGGTTGGCAGATGCTTTGGTTAGGCCCTTTCGGATGGTACCAAAGGCTTACTCTGACCTCCCTTTAGGAGGTGCTTTGACCATGCCATCTTGGCGGGGACAAAGGCTTTTTCCTTTAATTTAGGAATTTGTTTTTCTTCTTAACCTTGTAGATTCACTTATTTTGTGTATAAAATCTCCTTTTATTGATAACTTGCTTAACACCTTCTTAAAAATTCATTGAGCTTTCCTTGTCCTAGGAAATTGTTGATCAAGCCTTCCAAACTTTGACCTTGATTTGTGTCTCGCACTTTAGAACGATGATAATGGCAGTATAATCCTATGAAGTTCCATTCATTCTTTGGTCGCTTCTTTTAGGAAGGCCAATAGTTAAGTTCATCCTTCATTAAGAGGTGGATATTCTCATAGGAAGTAGTAAGGGAGCAATTATTGGAAAGCCTTAATCATTTGGAAGGCGATCCCTTCTTGATTCTTTTATTATATGTGATAGGCTTCTTAACTTCTATAGTAAGCTTTCTCTTCAAAGAGCTTTGAGCTTCGTTCTATCTACAGGAATAACTAAGGACACTCTCCCATCTCTTTGTGAATTGATCGAAGTCTTTTATTATCTCTCTTTCAAAAATTATTCCCCTTGCTTGGAGCGTGATTCTTTTTCTCATTTTAATGAAGATATTATCTCTTTTATATTCCTTTTCCAAAGCAAAATTTGGGGTAGGACCTATGTGAAATGGGTTTAAACTCCATTTGTCTGAATTATAAGGATCCACTTACTTTCTCTTGTCTTCCATAATTCATAAGGTCGTGATTCTTAGTATCTGCTCCTTATGAAGTCGAGGGTCTCTAGTCATCATTTGAAGCTCGGATGATCCTTGTTCGAAGACTTTAACACATTTAATTGACATGACTAAGCAAGCTTAGTCGATGTGATTAAATGGTGTTAGAAATCAATGGTAGGCTTGTTTGGAATGGGATATGCTTGGTAGGGACAAGTATTTTAAGCCCTGTATATGTAAGTTAGGGTAGTTCCACTTGGGGTCTTCACGAAGACAGAGGTTCCGGCCCTCCTTCCAGTGCCAAAATATTAATGAATTTCTTCATTAATCTCTAATAGTGCAAGAAAGGGAACCTTGGCTAATAAAGAAATTTGAAGGGCCTAGATTTAACCTCAATGAGTGTTGTAAAAAAGCGACACTTGGTTGAGTTAAGGCTTAAGAGGAGTGAACAAGCAGGCTTAGGTACATGTAGGAGTCATTGCATAATCATTTGAAGTCATTTATACTTGAAGTTGATGCATGTAGACAATAATATGCAAAAATAGAAATCAAGAATACGAGTACTTTTGGAATTCAAAGCAAGCTATGATTGAGAAATCATAAGTGCTTTGGAATTTGAAAGTAAGCCATAATTTAAGAAATCTTATTCTTATTCCATATAATGTTGAACGTATAAAGTGCTATGTGCAATAGCCCTTTTGGCACTAAAACTCCAAATCAATTTAGGGTTACAAAGTTTAAAATGTAAAGAATGAGAAAAGAATTGTTTGCCCCTCACTCCATGACTCTAGGTCCGTATTTAAAGGGGTATTGAGTTTGGCACAACTGTTCAGCGTCACATTCGGCATGCTCCATCTTCAGCATGCATAACCCTCGGCAACCTCAATAGCGCCAGGCTTCATTCCTTACTTTAGATGACCTTCAGTGCTCTTCATTGATAATAGGCGGCATCAAAATGCAGCGGCATAAGTACAAGGAAGCATTGGTGAAGAGAGGCATTGAGATGGAGCAATATCGAGAAGGAACAAGATGACAATTTCCATGGATATCGATGGCTTCCGACATCAATACTGCGTTCACAAATGTGCGGCGTCCTCTTAAGATTGATGAAATGCGCCATCAATAAGATAAGGCATCGATTGTCGTCAATATCAATAATAGGCATCATTGATTTAATACTAGTGGAGTAGCATCCGTAGTAAAATGGCTTTGATAGTAGTGGCATGCGACATCAGTGTATAGCGGCTTTGATAATAGATGACATCAATGATGAGCGATATTGATAAAACATGGTACTACTGAGTTGTGTCATCCATTTTATCTCCACAGGTGAATGGAGGCGTCTATAGGATACGACATCAATGGGGGGCGACATTGATGGCTTATGATATCAATCATGTTAGACCTCACTACTTCCTTGATGATTTTCACTATTGATTCCATGTGGCATTGCTCAGCGACATAAAAGACTTGGTATTAACCATCCCACCTTATAGATGATATGCAACATCGTTGGGGTCTAGTATCCTTAGCTTTACTAATGACATGCGACGTTGCATATGACCTTTCATTGACGAGATGCGACGTCATAGTTCTTTATACTATCGGCATTGTTTCCCTCCCATTCCTTCGGTATTCGTTATTGGCATGACGTCACAACTATATGTCATTAGGCCTATCAATGGTATGGGTTTCGACCCGAGCCCGGTCCGAACCCACCCCATTAATGCGGGTATAGGTTTTGCCTTTTACTACCCAAGGCCGACTCAGGCCTGACCCGGGTCGTGTACGGTTTTATCAAAACCCAGCCCGGTTAGGGCCCGACCCGACTATTAGTTTTTCCATCGTATCAAAACATGAGTGTGTATGTTATTTATTTACCATTTTGTTTGTTTACATATAGATATTTTTGCATACTTTTGTTGTGAACTTGACTACATCACTGCCCAATTTATATGTTAACATTGTTTGTATACAAATTTTACCAAAGTTGCAATTTTAAAATATGGTTTTAACATAAATATTCCAAGTTAGGTATACGGGTATTACCTTGCGGGCCTAAAATCCCGAGGGGCCGGGCTCGGATATTAGGTTGAAATACCTTACGAGTTCGAGTCGGGCTCGGGTTTTAATTATTGTAATCGGACTCGGGTTTGAGTTTTATGATACCTAGACCAAACCCGACCCACTGACAGGCCTATATGTCATGCCATATATCTTTGAGAATAATAGTAGTAGTTACATTATAACATGCATCTCATAAAATAATATATGATCACAACAAGTAAAAGGGTATGTCCAAAACCATGAATACACATCATCACCCAAATAAAAGTAAATCAAACAACATATGGAGATCAATAACATAGTGGGTGACACAAACATTCATCTAGTCATCAACCAACGCTCAAATACCGTCTAAGTAAAGGTATGGCATGCACCCAACAATGCCAAGGTTAGCTATTGGAAAGTTTCGTAATACTTAAATAAGTATAGGGCTAAATAATACAATATGACTTGCTATCAACAATGTCTCAGATTCTCTCACATTGGCACATAGCTATATACCATAAAATCTCACATATGTGAATAAGTGTGTGTCTATTTCATGTAACATCTCGGAAACTTACGTAAATTATAACAAGAATTCAATAGAGATTTAAACGGGAATTTACTAAGAAAATTAAATTAAATTAAAACAAGGACTAAAAAGAAAATTTTCATAAACATTCGAATTTGGCTATAAAACCTGCATCATTGCATTCGTAGCAATTTTCTGGATGATTTTCATATATCACTTCAAAACGGAGTCTGTATGGAGAAGTTACGAGTGTTAGAAGAAAGAATATACATATATATGGCTAGGTCGACCCATTAGCGGGCTCCAATCGATCGGTAGCAGTTGACCCAACCCTAGGCATGGTCGACCCGCCCCTTTGTTAGTTGAGGAGTTTGGTTGCTTTATGATCAATTTGAATGTCGAGATTGAAAGCGTGCGAATGAAGGAAATGAAGACCGATTGAGATGGTTACTAAGTAGATCTGATGGCCTGTATTAGCTAATCTCCTCTATAAATTAACAGTAAACCTAAACCCTAATCTCTAATATCAGAGGTCACTAACAAAACTTTGCCCAAATTTCAACTGAATTTCTATCTCCTCAAACCTTATAAATCAAATAAACCCAAATCTCAACTTAAATAAAATCCGAAGGAAAATTAAAAAAGTAGAGCAATCAATTAGAGAAGAGGCTAAGGAGATATATGGAGCATAGATATTGGAGGCTAGTTTTTCTCAAATCTGAAGCATAGGACTAAGGTGAGTGGGCACAAATCTAATGATTTGATTAATTTGGTTAAGTTTAAACCTATTTTAATTGATTAGATTGCTTAAAAACCCTAATTAACCTATCAAATTGAAATTGAATTGGTAAATTGTAAACCCTATAATCTACACTGTTAATCTAACACCTGTTACTATAAACTGTAAACCCTAAAATTGCTAGAATTTGGATAATTAATTAAATTGGAAATTAGGTTTAAAAATTAGAGATTTACTGATTGGAAATTAACGGCTTAAAGAATAAAAATTTAATCAGAAAACGAATTTGAACAGAAAAGAAATGACCATGATCGACCGACCATGATTGCTCGCGGTCGACCGGTAGCGGTCGACCGTCACGATTCAAAAATGGAAATTTGAACCTTGGAATTAGGCCCAATAAAATTAATTCAAGTTTGATACTTCATAAACTGTAAAATGAACTGTTTTGGGTTGTGTTGTATGTGTGAGGAAATAGGGAAGTTAGTTCCCTATCAGAGTAGTTTGGGCGGATTTAGTTCGTGATGATGCTAGACAGGGACGATCCAGAAGTTCCATAAAAGTGAAGATGAGTCGTTAGGAGGATATTAAGGCTGGACGTGGATAGTTATGAAGAAATGAGGGCGATTTATTTCATGTTAAACTCAGAAGTGTCATGATCGAGTGGGCACAACATTGAAAGAAACACTATCTGAGGAGCCCGGTCCTAAGGGATATCCAGGTACTGCACGTGTTCTTGCGCAACGTGGTAGGGTGGATGGGGGTGTTGGAAAATAAGTGGATATAGGATAATGATTGTTAGGTGGGGCTCGGTCCTTACGGGAGTTCACATATGGTGGCACCGACGTTGGACAATAAGACAAATTTTGTCACTATGATTGACAGATGAGCACGGGTGCATGTGATGAGTCACTATGTGAGTGTGTATTTCATGCTCTCCCTCTCCAGGCTTAGTGTGAGCAAAAAGGGGAGTAGATTCTGATTTGGCCGATCGTTTGCTTAAGGTTCGATTTGTTGATTGACCCAATGTGTTTAGATATGTATCCATAGGTATATGGCCTTAGGATTGCATGGACACTTTTTATGCACTTAGAGTAGATTTAGTTGCGTTTAATCATCTTATTAGTCTTGTTCTCATTCACCAGACTTTTGTCTAACCCCCCCTTCTTTTCATTTTCCCCTACCACAGGATGATAGGTTAGTAGTGATTGGACATAGTATGGGGAAAAAGGAGCTAAATGATGGAGTTCTCATATTATCTATTATTTCTATTATAGTCGTCTATTGTATTAAATATCTGTAGAGTTTGTATTGTACTTTGAGATGGTGTATATGTAAAACAAGCATTTTGGAAACTATTTTTCTGATATGTCAATTTTATATATTTATATTTTAATTCTTTCCACCGTGAGATCTGGAAGTGTAGAATGTCTTAGAACGCCACCTTTATTCTTATGCTTTGTAATGTTTTTAAAATCCTAACAGCTCGTATTTCTCAGCATAGTACGGAGCTTGATTTAGGATTCCCTAGGATTTAGGCACGTATTGAAGAAACGTACTTGAAAATATTTTGAAAAAAATGGTTTTTCAAGAAGTTTTTCAAAATGTTTTTTGAAAATTTTTTCAAGAAGTTTTTCAAAATGTTTTTTGAAAAGTTTTTCAAAAATGGGTTTTAAAATATATACAAATAAAAGTTTTCAAAGAGATTCCTAAAGATTATACCTATATATCGACATTTCTTTTATTCGTGTCTATGTTATCTGCGAGAAAGTTGAAAATAATTCCCAAACACAAATGGTGAGAATGAGAGCAAGTTTTAGAAGATAGGATGAACCAGGTCTGACTATGGGAGCTAATTACCATTTTCTGACATGTGTATTAGTACGAAACACTCTATACAAGTGAGCACATAAGGTAGTTGTTGGCATATCCCTTATATAAGCAAACAATTGTGGGTTTGAATAAAGGTTAAGGTTACAACAGTTGAGATGGAAAGTGAACTAACTATTCATATTTATTTTGGTTTACCTTATAAGGAAATGCTAGTAGATGTTTCTTATATCAACTAGCGGTGATAAGTAAATTATGGATTTAAGGGTGAATGAAGAAAATTATCACCATGAGACCCATATAATGAGTATATGATGAAAATAAAACATAAGGATATGAAAAATGGACTTTATGTACTTAAGGCAAATTTCCTAAGTTAAAGTAGAAACACTATTTCATATTTGTAAAAGTTAAAAGGGGTCATATTTACTTAAAGGAATGGTTGAAGCATTTCCATATTGAAGTTGGAAGCTGTATTTCAAAATAAACTTGATTTAACAATTTTTGTAAAAGGAAGGTAGAAACCCTATGTACTTAAAGCATTGTTACGAATTTATGGGCTAGTATAATTAGGTTGCTATTGTCCAGTCCAATTTGAGTGATAAAATAGTGAAACTATTTTTTGAAAAATGTTAAACAGTAGACATCTAATATTTTAGAAAGAAAAATAAGTTAGTTATGGTTTTCTATAAAATAATCAGACAAACTATATAAAATTTGTTTAAAAAATGAAGGTTAAAAAAATTTGAAAAAAAACAAATTTTCAATAGGTGTCATGAAATTTTTGTTTTGTCTCTTTGGCACATTGTTACACTTATCTTTAATATGCACCATGCTTTTAAAAACAAAACTTTTGGAAAGAAAAGAAGAGTTAGTTTATGATTTTACATAAATAGTCAGATAAACTTTATGGGTTTTGTTTAAAAAGTAAAATTAAATAATTTAGTGAAAATTTATTTTCAATAACTCTTTTAAAAGCTTTTGTTCTATTTTGGGTACATTGTTATACTTATCCCAATGTGCATTTTTCTTTTAATAATAGAACTTTTAGAAAATAAAAAAAATTGAGGAGTATGTAAGATCCGGCTTTAGAACTCTTTTTATAAATAAGAAATGGTTAATATTTGAAATTGTCTTTTATGGAGGCTTTTGTCAAACTCCAATAATAATGAGTTAAAAATACCACATTTTCTTTAAAAATATGTTTTGCGAAAAATTTCTTTTTTATGTAAGAAATTTTTATAATGATGTGTTTTTGTATATTTTTACTAAGCTAAGTGTTAACCTGCCTTTTAGTAAGGTCGTTGACAGGCGGATTTAACTAAACTGGTTGCTTGGTTTTCGAGACTGGAATACGATGGGTTTTAGTCAATTGGATGGATAGGCAATCAATCATGGATGGTAATCATGATTATGCAGCAGGAATTCAGCATAGTCGATGGGTGAAGGCTATTGAATACTTGCAGCTTAGGTTTCGACGAGTCTAGACACGCCCTGGACTCGCTTCAAGTCGTATGGAGTTGAGCTTCAAGTCTTTTGGAGGAATACTTCGAGTCGAGGTCATTCAATAGGCATGGAAGGTGGTTCGGCATAAGTGGCTCGGCCGCGTTGGTGGTTCGGCGTAGGAAGTGGTTCGACATAGGTGGCTCGGCCGTGTTGGTGGCTCGTTGTGACGACCCGGGTTTTCGGACCAGTCAAAATCGTCGAAAGACCCGTCCGTTCTAAAACTATCAAAGAAAACTACCAACTTAATACACAATATTTGATAAATATCCAACACTACTAAATGTATAGGATACATCTTTCAATTTTACAAGTTATCAAAGTAATAAATTTAATCTACAAGTGTGCTTTAATACAAACCCAAAATCAAATACTACAAACAAGCTGTAAATCTACCGCTGTGCAACTCTGATGAGAAACAATAATATCATTACCTGCAAACTCAATAAACAATGTAAATGCGGAATAAAATAGTAAGTGTGATATATGACAAACAACAAACAGAAAATGTTATGTTATTATTAGGGCTGCATCACTACCACTTGTGACTGCCTACGTACCCCTATCTAATTGGATACCCAATTAGATACAGGATCAAGCCAACGTAGTTCTCCTCAAAATTCCGGGTCGTCACACTGCATCACTACCACTTAGGCTTAATCTTCAATTTTAGATTTTTACAATCTAATTAACTTTACGGAAATTATACCTTTGGACTTTATTCCCAAATTCTTATTTCAAAACTTTTGAAATATATATATCTATACATCCTTTATATTCAAACTAGTCCTTTACTTCGGGATGTACAAATAAATCACTTTTTGAAACAATACCAATATACAAGCATACAAAAACTATATGCTACCTGATCGGGAGGTTTCTAGCCGTAACAAGACAACTAGGTCCCAGCCTTAATACAATCGATAAATAACTATATCCCTCTATTCCAAGAGCGGACTATACCAAAAACACATGCCCACTTTTTAGTTATGGGTTACTCGAATCATTGGTAACATAACAAATCATTTTATATCCCCAAGCGATAAATCATTTCACACTAATATTCACAAGTACTTTCAAATCTATTATAATTTTCATTTCCCAAATCTGTTCAAAAATCATCTTAAAACCATCGGGTTTAGTCCTCGAAATTCTTTCCATTTTATAAAACATTTTTATAAAATCCATTCTTATATAAATCACTTTTATATAATATCACTTCAAAATATTCATTACCAAATATTTCTATTCCTTTTAAAGTGAAAACATTTCATAACATTTCAACTTTAAAATCAATCTTTAAAACAATTCATTAAATTGAAGTGAACCAAATATTACCGCTAAACACCTTTTAGTTAAATCGTGAAACAAATCACAAGGTGTTAGCCTACGATTGTTTTCTACTCAACCCATGCATATGGATGAATAAATTGCTCATAAACTGGTCGAGCAATGTCAATAATCAATAAATAGTCAGTGCTCATAAACTGGCCGAGCACAAATCAAACAACCGAACAAGAATAATAATAAGAATAAGAACAGACTCATTATTATTAACAGTTTACAATCAATAGTTAACACAACATTTATTAAAATGTGAATGAGTCAAAGGAAAGAGATTAAGATTACACTCACTGTAAAATAATTGAATTATACTCACAGAATAAGCTATACCCACTAAACTATGAAAACAAGGAATATACTTACATCCTATTTGCTTTGATGGAGACTTGGAATACTTCACTTTTGATAATGAATTTTAGTTCTTTTCTTTAGTTTGTGAATCCATTAAAATGAGATATGGACTTGGCTATTTATAGGTGAAGAGAAGGGTACTTTAGTCATTTCCTATAGCCTAACCAGATTCGACCAGATTTTGGTCCAATAGAAACCAGCCTTATGGCCTAATTTGATTCGACCACATTTTGGTCCAATAGAAAACATCTTGATGGCCTAATTTGATTCGACCACATTTTGGTCCAATAGAAAACATCTTGATGGCTTAATTTGATTCGACCACATTTTGGTCCAATAACAACCATCCGCATGGCAGAACCTGATTCGACCATATTTTGGTCCAATGGCAACCATCCGCATGGAATATAATAATCATTATGCTATTTTGTTTCATTAGGCAAGTAATTATACTGTTCTGTTTTTATTAGGCAAGTAATTATACTATTCTGTTTTATTAGGCAAGGTTAATAATTCTATCTTTTTTATTAGGCAAGTAATTATACTATTCTGTTTTATTAGGCAGGGTTAATAATTCTAGATATAAAATCCATTATTTAATCATTTAGAAACATATTAACTATTCATTTTCAAAGTGATTAAATTATGGGTCGTTACATTTTAAATATTCGAATTTGATGACCCAAAAATACGGGTCGTTACACTCGTCGTGGAGGGTGGCTCGGCTTAGCTAAATGGTGGTTCGGCCTTGGTTGTCGCTTGGCAACTTCGAGTCCTGAGGCATGTGACTTCGGGTCATCACTCAGGTAGCTCGGTGGAGTATCAGGTGGATCGGCATGGTTGCTTTGATGTCGCTCGGTGTCCTCTAGCTCCTTGCTTCGAGTCTTTGTGGTTCGGCTCCTAGGATGTGGGTCGGTATGAGGAAAGGTGGATCGACGTTTGAAGTTGGTTCGAGTCTCCAGGCTCCTTACTTCGAGTTGGTGGTGTGGTTCGATCAGAACCAAGGTGGGTCGGCCTTGTTTTGTGGGTCAATCACTTGAGGCTTCTGGGTTGCTTCGAGTCCTTTGGCTACATGCTTCGGGTCGGTTTCGTGACTTCGTGGGTCGAAGTTTTCATGGTTTTGCATTTAGCTACTTCGAGTCTAGGGATGCTCTGCTTTGAGTCAAAGGTCGCTGTGCTTCGAGTCGCCTTGGTGGTTTTCGTGGGTCGACAACATTTGGATATGGAACTGGTCGCAACTATGGATTCTAGATCGGCTATGGATTTAATGGGCCCTTGGTCACCCAGGAAGCCCAACTACCTGGATTTGCCTATAAATACAGCATATGGGTCTCCAGATTGGGGGGATCTTCTTTTCGGCTCTCTTGCTTTCTATTTTCTAAGGTTAAGGCTACTCTACCATTTTGTAACTATAATTGATTCTAACATCAATAAAAAAGGAAATTTCTGGAGTGGACGTAGGCCGGAGTCAGCCGAACCACGATAAATCTTCTGTTCTTACTGCTTTCTTTTTAATTTTTACCGTTCTTCACATTATTACTCTCTACATACATTCTATCTATGATCTGTGGTCGTTGGTTGGTGCTTTCATCTGGATTTGGGTGTTAGTGACCAATTTTAGCGCTAACACTAAGTTAATTGTTTTTTATGATTTGATTAAAGAACAATATCATGGTCTTAGTAAAACTTTCTAGTTTTGTGGAAAACATTTAAGAATGAATAAAAGATTTTAAAGTTTTAAGTAACTTACAAGAATTGTGGAAATGGTAAAATCAAAAATTTTTGATTTAAATTGTGAAAACGAAAAGTGGACTTTACCGTTTTAAAGGCTTTCTAGCTTTGTGTAAACTATGTTAAAATAAAAGGACTTGGACTAAAAAAGGTAAGGTGAAAAAATGTTTTGATTATCACTTAAAATTTAAAAGAAATAAGTTGGAGTTAGATAAATATGATTAAATAGCCCACTAGGATAGAAATGACTATGGGATTTGGAAGCATTAATGGTAGAGACAATGGTAAAGGAGCAACATGGGAATTTAGTAACCTTTTCTATGAACTGTCGAATTGGAAGGGCGGAGTACTAAATTAAACTTCCTTTAGTAGTGAGAGGAGAATACGACCTTGTGTCTCTCTACCTAAGTATGGTTGGAATTGTAAAAACTTCATGTAAGGAATATTGAAGAGTATGATTTGAGTGAACATATTTGTAACAACCCAAAATTTAAGCTATAATAATTAATTACGAATTAATTTAATAATAAAATAAGTTTGTGAAATTGTCAGAATCAAGCTACGAAAGTTGCACCATTGGGTCTATGGCAATTTTATGATCAACTTCCATATATAACTTGTCGAAATCCGAGCTAGTATAAAGAAGTTTCGAGAGAAATAAGAATCAGACAAAAATGAAAAAAAATAAACCCTATAGGGTCGACCTATGCAAAGGTCGGGTCGACCTATAGGTCGTCCCCCAATGAAGCTAGGTCAACCCGCCAAAACACTTGGACGTTATTTCGTCCAAGTACGAGCAGAACAACCTATTTTGCAATTTTTGTCAAATCTCATGCGTTCTTAGTTGCATTCGGTGGTTCCGATCGAGCCTATGACATGGTTGCACCAGATTTAATCTTCAAATCCGACGGCTTGAGATCCCTAAGTCACACTGTAAATAGAACCCTAGGCCTAGCTTCTCATTCAGATTTTCTCCCAATTGGGTTCATTGCCTGAGGCTGAACCCTAAATAGAAAAATTTTCTAAGGAGGAAATCTTTTTGATAAAAATATTCTATGCCCTAAGAGTGGATCCAAGAAGGCTAAGGACTAGAGCTAAGGATCACAGGTGAGTGTTTTGTAATTATTTTAGATTTTTAAGTAATTTAAAATAATAGGGTTCTCAATAGTTGTAGTTTTTCTACAATTTTGAGACAATTTTTATGTAAGTTTATTCACAGTCTATTTTTAAGTAAATTTCAGAAGTTCTTTCCAGTCTATTTTATTCAACTATTTTATTCAGTTATTTGCAATTATTTACAGTTATTTACATCTATTTTAAGTTGAAATTTAGCCTGTTAATGTTAGTTTCTTTTTATTCCTTTTTGACGCGAATAAAATATTAAAAAGAAAAGAATTCACTAATATGGATTAAAATAGAAAAGCACTAAATTTACAGAAATCAGATGTAAAATAAGAAAAACTGAAGTAAAATAGAGATAGACTTAAATAGGCAAATTTAAGATATTTGCAAGTATGATTATATTAAGTTTGCTTTAATCAATGAAGTTTATTCTCCTGAAAATGATCCTCCTTGGATTTTTAGTTTTAATAGAATTTTAGAAGGTTCAACTCTTAGACAACTTTATTTGCTTTATGCAAGATTAAATCTTTATAATATTGATAATGAAAATGATATTATTTGTTGGGAATGGGATAAGAGTAAAAAATATACTTCTAATTCTTTTTACAGATTTATTAACTTTTCGGGTACAATAAACAACTCATTTAAATTTATTTGGAAATCTAATGCTCCTCCTAAATCTAAAATCCACATGTGGTTAATACTGCATGGTAAACTAAATACAATAGAATTTTTAAAAAGAAAAAACATTCAAAATGATAATAAATGTTATTTTTGTAATATGCATCTTGAAGATATTAAACATATTTGCTATGATTGCTCGGATTCTTATTACATTCTAAATAGTATTCTTAATATTTTTAATTTTAATATTACAATTAAAATTTTGGATTGTGACTTCTACTAGAATAATTTTAGATTTAGGTTCAATAAGAATATTAGATTTTTATTTGACACTTTATTCATCATTATTAGTTGGTATATATGGTTGGAAAGAAATCAAAGAATTTTTAATAATAATAATAGTCAATTTAACAAATTGATTTGTACAATTTCTTTATTTTGTTTTAATTGGATTTCTAATCCCAAATAAATTAGCTAAAAATAACTTTTTTAAAGGGTATCTTAATAAGATTAGTTATAATATTAACTTATTCAAATACAATAATTGTATATTTAACATTAACAGTATTAATATTAATAATTTTTCTAATTTTTATGATGATTTAAATGTTAATCATAACTTACTTATGATTAATGATTCTTAAATACTATTTAGGTCTATTGTTACTTTTAATTCTATTGTTTTTGTCTAGTATTTTTTCATTTAGGTTTTATTTCCCATATTATCAATACATATATATGTATATTAATTGTGTAAATATACATATATATGTATAACTCTTACTCTTTCCTTAGTCATTTTTCAGATACAGGTATGAGTAATAGGATGGGAGGCTCTTTTTTACAGGTTCTCATATCTTGATGGTAGGATTACGGATTGCACAGAGACCATCATAGAAGATCCTTTCTTCTGTTTGGTACTTCTTCCTTTGTTCAGAGTTTCCAGAGCAAATGCCTCATTCAGCATCATATCCAGTTCCACTTCAGAGTAGATGCTTCTTCATTCCTTTCGATTCAGATGCATGGAGCTTTCTCCTTTGTTTTTGTGTTTGCATAGAGCTCGCATTTCAGATACATGGAGCAGCTTTTTCTTTTGTTTCTAGGTACTCCAAACACCTTAGTATTGGGTGGTGGCCATGCCGGAACTCGATACCGAGGTGTGATGGGTGGTGGCTTTGCCGGAACTCATCTTAGGGGTACCTGTTCTATTCTTTGCTTCTAGCATTTAGTTCTGTTACCTTCCAGGCATGTTGGCAGCACCTTATTATTGTGATTTATATAGCTGCATGTGTGCTCTCCTCTACTCACAGAGGATCACACATTTTTTCTCAAAAAAAACTAAAAGGAGAAAATAGAAGAGTAACAGTTGCAAGAACAATTATAACATGTAGGTTATAACCAGAAAGAAGAGATAACAAAAGAGGCTTATTTTAAAACTTAGATCTTGGATTAAGTTAATAAGAAAATATAGCAAAGAAAGAAATAACAGAAGAGGCTTATTTTAACTTAGATTAAGTTAATAAGAAAATATAGAAGTAGGGCCTGTACCGGCAACATTCCCTTCCAGATCTAGGACTGATGGTCTCATAATATTTAGGTGAGGCTGGACACATTTATGCTGATTAGGGTAAATAAGTGGCCAATAGATAGAGGCTCAAATCTGGGGATTTGCGCAAGGGGCGCAAAATTAGAAGATTGTTTGTTAGGACCAGTACCGGCAGCATTCCCTTTCAGGTCTAGGACTGATGGTCTCACAACAGTTAGGTGAGGCTGGGCAGCATTCCCTTTCAGGTCTAGGACTGATGGTCTCACAACAGTTAGGTAAGGCTGGGCACGCTTATGCTGATTAGGGTAAATAAGGGGTCAAATAGGGGGTGATAGTTAGTGTGTACCGGTGATGACTGAGCGTGCGACATCGATTAGGGTAAATAATTTGCTACTGCGTCCTAAGCGCTAAAGTGGTGTCTTTTGCTATGACCAACAGGATTGGCTCACAGTGGCATAATAGAGATAGAATAAGCCGATCAACGGGTAGAATTAGGATTTCAGCCTAATCAAGTTAGCAGTTGAGATAGGATTAGGGTTTTCAGCCTAATCACAGCAGTTTAAGACAAGTGCAAACAATCAAATCAAACAATCTAAGCAAACAGTCAAACAGAATCGGAAACTGTATTTCACCCCAGTTTTATCTTTTCTGTATTTTCCTTTCATGCTAGAACTATTGCTTAGTCTGTTATTTTTATCTTGCTTAGAAATGCTAGTGATTACTTTCACTCACCAGACTTATTGTTTGATCCACTCTTCTATTTCCCCTTTCCCTCCCAATAGGCCAGCATAGTTGAGTTGATTCAGGTTTCTTGGAGATTCATTTCCAAAGCTTTCTCGTTTTAGATGCTTCCTTCTGCTTTGCATCTTTTTCGTTTTGCTTATGATGGATTTGGCACTTGTGAGAGGGATTATGATTATTATGATTATTATTGTTGTTACATTTGCACTCTGATTATGTAAGACTAAGATGTATTTTTCATGAGACATGAATTTGAGCTATTTTGAGACATGTCATGTTTTTATGATTTATTTCGAAATGAAGTTTAATTTTGAATCACAAGTTATTATTTAAATGTTTCCGCTGTTTTTACTTATTTGTCGTGTGAATCTTAGTCTCTGTGATGTTTTAGCTATACCTATAACGCACCACATCCTATGGTGTGCCCTTTTTGGGAATACTAAGGGGTGTGGGGTGTTTCAATATTTCTGAGGGAAGAGTAAGTCTAGATGTTTTAGTTGTATCAAAGGATGCTACAGATGCAAGGAACTTTTCCATTCGAAGTGTAAAAGGGACAAATAGGGTCTACTTCAATCTTTTAATTTTGTGCAACAAATAGTCAATTCCTTGATTACACTAGGCAATCTTAAATGGAACAGTGAGTATAGGCTTGATAGCATGGTGTTGATCAGCATCATATATATGTAAGGATAGGATACCTGTGGGCTACAGATGGTCCAGGTATACCTGCAGGCTACGGACGGACAAAGTGGGCAAGAATGGGAAGTATTTATTTTACACATGTCATTGGGTTTATAATATAGTAGTTGCATTCCATAGAGGCCTAGATGTGAATCTTGGAATAGTTCGGTTAAAGATAGAATATTCTAGAATAAGGACAATAAGGAGAAAGTAGTCCCTAAATTAATGGAAAACTTCGTTAAAGAAATTGTATGATAAGTACAATCCACAATTGAGTTATTCCACTTGGTATCTAAGCGTTGAGGTGATTAGGCACAACAATGAAAAAGTTAAGACAACAGGTTGTGCATTAGAGGTTTTATAGAGTTATAGTTAGCAAAAGCACACTTATGCTCAAATTGTTCAGCATGCTGCAAGATGATACCATTTGAGTTAGTAGCAAGGATTGTTGAAGGTTACCGATACACATAAAATTGATTGGAAAGAATGACAATGGTGAACGTTGGTTAGTGTAGTCGGGATTCAATGGGTAGAAGGGCAAGGACTGAACTGATAGGCAGGAAGCAAGTACTGATAGGAGATACATGGGGTAGTCCATGGAACTAAGTCCATATAAAATCCATAGAGAGAAGTCTACGGTAGAGAACAGGCAAGTAGAAAATCCCCAAGAGAGATAGGATACGACTTGATTATTGGGAAGCTGTCGTTAGGTACTTGTGGAAGTGTCTATGTGGTGTAGTTGTCGTAGTCAAGTCATTCTTAGTTAGAAAAACATAGGTTACTTTTGTATTTAGGTTCTAGTTGAGGTGGAGACCATTGGATGGTAGGAATGGTTGCAACATATCAATAGGACATGTGATGGATGATGGATGCTAATAGGTGTATTTGGATGTATTGCTTGGATTGTATTTGTTTACATGTTTAGGACAATATATTCTCTAGGTAGTACACACTCACATGATCTCTTATTTATTTTCTAGCTAGTTGGACATGATATATATGGATGCCTGATTTTGTCTATCATATTGAGTCCTATGCATATGGATGAAATGGTTTCGCATACATGTAGAACTGCAAGTTTACTTACTTAGGATGTTGTATACATTTGGATGCATGGCATGAGCATCTACATGACAGGAGGTCGACTGAATTAGTTGACTGCCTGCTCTTTTGCATTAGTATAGATTCACGTTCATTACACGTTGCAAATATATGTACATATTGCTTAGAAAATTACTAAGGACAATGATTTCTCATGGATGATGGATGAGCAGATGGTTTTAGCTATTGGTTGTTGTGGTATAAGTTATGTTTTTCCATCCTTTAAGATTTCAGGGATGAAATCCTTTTAAAGGGGGACAATGTAACATCCCGAAAACTTATGTAAACTATAACAAGAATTAAATAGAGACTTATATGGGAATTTAATAAGAAAGTAAATTTAATTAAAATAAGGACTAAAAATTAAATTTTCACAAATGTCCTAATTTTGCTATGAAAGCTGCACCATTGCGTTTATAGCAATTTTCTGGATGACTTTCATATATAACACTTCAAAAACGGAGTCCGTATGGAGATGTATGAGTGTCAGCAGAAACCCCCACACACACAGATGTAGGGCTAGGTCAACACATTAGTAAGCTAGGTCGACCGATGGCGGTCGACCCAACCCTAGGTAAGGTCGACCCACCCTTTGTTAGTTGAGGAGTTTGGTTGCCTTATCGATCAATTTGAATGGTCGAGATTTAAAGCGTGCGAATGAAGAGTAGATCCGATGGTCTGTATTAGCTAATCTTCTCTATAAATTAATAAACCTAAACCCTAATCTCTAATGTCAGACGTCACTAACAAAACTCTGCCTAAATTTCAATTAAATTTCTATCTCCTCGAACCCTAAAAATCAAATTAACCCAAATCTCAATTCAAATCAAATCCGAAGGAAAATTAAAAAAAGAAGAGCAATCAATTAGAGAAGAGGCCAAGGAGATCTAGGGGAGCATAGATATTGGAGGCTAGTTTTTCTCAAATCTAAAGCATAGGACGAAGGTGTGTGGGCACAGATCTAATGATATGATTATTTGGGTTAAGCTTAAACCTATTTTAATCGATTAGATTGCTTAAAAACCCTAGTTAAACTATCGAATTGAAATTGAATTGGTAAATTGTAAACCCTATAATTTACACTGTTAATCCGACACCTGTTACTGTAAACTGTAAACCTTAGAATTGCTAGAATTTGGATAACTAATTAAAATGGAAATCAAGGTTAAATATTAGAGATTAACTAATTAGAAATTAACGGCTTAAAGAATGAAAATTTAATTAGAAAACGAATTCGAATAGAAAAAAATGACCGTGATCGGTCGACCTTGGTTTCCCCCGTTCGACCTAGGGCAACCTACGGTCGACCATCACGGTTCCAAAATGGCGCTTTAAACCTCGGCTTTAGGCCCAATATAATGAATGCAAATTTGATACTTAATAAACTGGAAAATGAACTATTTAGGGTTGTGTTGTATGCATGAGGAAATAAAGAAGTTAGTTTCCCATCAGAGTAGTTTGGGCGATTTAGTTCGAGATGATGCTAGATAGGGACGATCTAGAAGTTCCGTAAACAGGAAGATGAATCGTTAGGCGGATATTGGGGCTGGACGTGGATAGTTATGAAGAGATGAGGGAGATTTATTTCGTGTTAGATTTAGAAGTGTTACGATCGGGTGGGCGCAACACTGACGGGAACACTATCTAAGGAGCTTGGTCCTAACGGGAGATCCATGTACTACATGTGTTCTTGTGCAACGCGGTATGGGTGGACGTCGTCGCTGGATAATAAGTGGCTATTGGATGATGATTGCTAGGTAGGGCCCGGTCCTAACGGGAGTTCACATATGGTGGCACCGACGTTGGACAATAACTGGCATTTTGCCACTGCGATCGAGAGATGAGCATGGGAGCATGTGATGAGTCACTATGCGAGTGTGTATTTCATGCTCTCCCTCTCTAGGCATAGTGTGAGTAGGAAGGGGAGTAAATCCCGATTTGGTCGACCATTTTCGTGAGGTTCGATTTGTTGATTGACCTAGTGCGTTTGGACAGGTATCCTTAGGTATATGGTCTTAGGATTGCACGGACACTGTTTATGCACTCTATATCACTTAGAGTAGATTTAGATTTAATTGCACTTAATCATATTATTAGTATTATTCTCATTCACCGGACTTTTGTCTAACCCACCCCTCTCCTTTTCATTTTCCCCCACCACAGGATGACAAGCAAGCAGTGATTGGACATAGTACGGAGGAAAAAGGAGCTCAATGATGGAGTTCTCATATTATCTATTGTTTCTATTGTATTCATCCATTGTATTAAATATCTGTAGAGTTTATATTGTACTTTGAGACGGTGTATATGTAAAACAAGCATTTTAGAAACTATTTTTCTAAGATGTCTATTTTGTATACATATATTTTAATTCCTTCTGCTATGAGATCTAGAAGTGTAGAATGTCTGAGAGCTCCACCCTCTTTCTTGTGCTCTGTAATGTTTTTAAAATCCCAACAACTCGTATTTCTCGACATAGTTCATGTCGGGAAGTACGAGTTGTTAAATTTCATCACATCAATAACCAGACGGGAGATTGATAGCTCTCGGCCTGCTCTAGAGGTCTTCCTCAAACAATCTCAACGCTACCCCTATAGTCTCAAATTACCACGTTGACCATCATGACACAGTATCCATCTTGCAACAACCTGCCACATGACTACATAATTCGATGGTCATGACCCTACAAGAGCCCCAAATGGTAACAGATTGCTGGCCTATGTGAGACAAGGGCAATGGCTTCAACCTTGGCTCTTGGCCATACACATCATAAGATATGTCATAGATTCGGGAAGCGACCCCACAATTGGGCCACTAGGACGGATACAAGTCTAGTCTTGTTTACTCCTTACAAAATAATAGGAGTGCATATACACAATAATACACACTTATGGCTCTTTGCCTACTCACACTCAGCTCACAACACCTTATATGGGAAAACCCCGTAATACTCATCTCCGTATAAGTGACATCTACTCACAAAAAGTAACCAAAAAATATTAAATAAGACGTCCCATACAACATGATGATTCTCGCTTGTTTACTAATTGCTTATAAACTACATCCGCGTCCCAATGATATTCTATATAACAGGTTCAAAGAATAACCGAAATATTACTAAAAGTCTCATACTAGATAGTACTATAACTCCGTTTATTCAATTCCTTTTACAGATAAAGTGTATTTTTAAAAAGGATTATATTTATAGATAATTATATTTGTTTATCTTGAAAGCTTTAATTTATAAAAAGAATTATATTTGTTTAGCTTGAAAGTTTTAATTTAACTTATTAGCCAAAATATAATTTTCCTTATTTATCTAAACCCAAAATAAGGATTTTCAACTGTAGAAATAATTTTTAAAGGCCCCTTTCCCATTCACACTTTTAAAATTAAATAATATTTATTAGAAATCATTTCGTATTTTTCATGAATTTAATTTGATTTTTAATTGTAATCTTAAAGCCCAAAATTAATTTATGTTTAATTTAAATTATTAATTCTTCCATCATTTTATTTTTAATGAAATTAAATCATTTTACATAAAGTATACTCACTTTAACACTCAAAATTATTTATAAAAAGGATTATATTTATGGAGAATTATATTTGTTTAGCTTGATAGCTTTAATTTAACTTATTAGCCAAAATATAATATTCCTTATTTGTCTAAACCCAAAATAAGGATTTTCAACTATAGAAGTAATTTTTAAAGGCCCCTTTCTCATTCACCCTTTTAAAATGAAATAATATTTATTAGAAATCATTTCATATTTTTCATGAATTTAATTTGATTTTTAATTGTAATCTTAAAGCCCAAATTAATTTCTATTTAATTTAAATTATTAATTCTTCCTCAATTTATTTTTAAATCATTTTCCATAAACTAACTTCACATCTATAAATGTCCTTTCTCTATTTTCCATATCAAATTTATAATATATTTTTTGGATTTTTTTAAACATGGCATACGAGTAGCTTGGAGCTTCAGGCTTTAGATGGTCGACTGGCCATCATGAGCAATCGACCGCTCATAATAGCGGGTGTTGACCACTAGGGCCTCTCCTGTAGCATGAAGCTACAGGTTCATCTCCCTCTGGTCGTAAATCATTCCTTGTCCATTGTCTTCTCTGATCAACCTAATATTCATGCACTCATTCAAACAATTCGACAATCATAGACACATAACAAGCATCACATGATTGCAGTATAATGGAGCAAGCAATGGACATAAAATGGTTTCAGTTAATAATAGTAAGCACAACAAAGATCAGGGTGATATATAAACTACAACACTAGCACAAACACAGCATTCAACATCAAACATTACATTTTTAGCACATATATGAAAGTGTGATTCACTCACCAGAAAAATGGCAGTAAGCAAACTTCAATGAACCCCTCTTCTCCTATTCTCTTCTTCTTCCTCTCTTACTGTAAATCATCAAAACTCAGCTCCAGACAAATCAAAACACGAACTTGCTTGCTCCTAGTGGTGTAGAATCATATTGAGAAGCATATATTTTAACTTTTTTGGATTTTATTTTTATTTTTGAAAGAGGAATTTGGGTTTAATCCGTTTACAAAAGATGAAGAATGAGCTAAAGTGTCTACAGAAAATGAGGTATGGGAAGATATTACAAGTGGTAGTAGAATTCTTTGGAATTCTCAAGCGAACCAAAATCTTGGCTCTACATTTTTTGTTAGTGTTTATGGGCTTTTTCGAATCAAAATAATTCACTAATCTTTTTTATTTCCTGCTTTCTTTTGCAAAATAATTTTCCAACCATTCAAAATAGTTCCAAAACACGATTAAAAATCATAATTACCTTCTACTAATGTTTAGGAGACATGGTATATTATAAAAATTTATTTTCTATGGTTTAATACATTTTTAATTACTTTCCCACAGTTGCATTTTGAAGCTCATTTACAAATAAATTTCAAATCTCTTATATAAATGAAGCTACAGTTCATCTCTTATAGAAAAATAAATTTCTAATCTCTTTTATTTTTAATGTTTTACTTTTAAAAATTATTTAACCACTATTTAATTCATTTTAATAGTTACTTTAGATTTTAAAAATAGCTATACTATTTATATAAATAAAAAATTACCCATATAAAATATTTTCTCTCTTTATAAAAATATTTTACAATTAAATTTTCAAATCACCTCAATTTATCAACATTTTATTATTTTAAACCGTTTATATTAATTTAATTTTTATTATAAAATTTTATATAATTGCTTCTTAACAACGAGTTATTACAGAAATCTTCTTCAAAGAAAAAAAGACCTTTAGTAATTCTTATCAACTTTGCTAGAGGAAATGCCACCAATATCGAAATCAATCACTTGTACTCTTCGAATTCTGTTGTAAATTTGTTTAGTACAAAAGATAATCAATAAGAACTATAAGGTGGATGTGAGCAACGATTTGCCAAATTGCTCTATAAAGTATTGTGTTTTCTTCTCTTTTCTCTTAACTTTCTTTCAATTTTAATTTTTTTTTCTACCAATTGGGGTAGTTAGCCCACTTCAAAGGCTACCAGAAAGGCTGCTAGTGCACCTTAAATAGAGCATGTTTTGGCTTTATTTTACGTTTTAAAAAGAAAAGAAAATAACAGCATATTTTTTTAATTTTACCCGATTGGTACATATACTATTGATTGACGATACATAACTTGTTTGTAATGTATTTTCGATCGAAAAAAAAAATTACAAACAATTATAGACGTTGAAAGCCAAAGCAATTGGTCAACTAAATTGCATCGATCGACAATACGACGCCGATTTAGTTGGTTAATATGTTTTTTCTTTTCTTTAATTTGACAATAAAAGGACAAATTTTCATTCTAGACTTAAAAAAACTTATTCCACGTTTAGGCCTTATTTCAAGCTTATTATAATAATATGTCTGTTTTTCACTATTCAGCCATTTTGCACTTGTGCATTCTGAAAATATGCAGGAATAAAATTTATTTGTACTTGCATATATTCAAAATGCACAAGTATGTGTGTATACGTGTGTGTGTGTGTGTATGTGTGTGTGTGTGTATTAACAAATTTATAGATGCGTATTTTCAGAATATGCATGTAAAAAGAATCTTATTTTCATAATAAATTTTTGAATGGAGCCAACATGAAATAAGTTTTTTTCGAAGGCCTAGAACAAAAATTAGTTCGATAATAAAAAATAGTAGTTTTATAGACAGGTAAAATGAAGACGAAGTAATATGAAGTACAAAACATATGCATTTAGCTCTACTTTATTGATAATGTCAGGGCTAAACATGTAAAGATTTATCCTCTTTTTTTGCTTTATTACAGGCAATGACCTAAAAAATAATTGCAATGGACATGAAATTGCGATGGAATTTCGTAGTGGATCCATTGGGAAAAGAATGGCGGGTAGAGACGTATAATTATAGGGTATTGTTAATTACAGTCCAAAAATGGAAATGAGGGGGTCATTTAAAAAAACTTTATTTACTATAAGAGGTACTAATGAAAATAGCCCTTTCATAAAATTATATTATAAGTTGACCAATGTACTCTCTTATTGTTTACCCTATTTCATGTAATCTCTACTACTCTCCTTCTGTAATTTGTAATCCAAATCAATAATCAAATTGTCAATGGAGTAATCAAACCCAAATGAAATTCCTCCAAATAAGAAAAAATCAACATTAATTCTTATCGAAGAAAGTATACGTAACGTAGAATTTGTTTAACAAATCAATCAGGTTTTTTTTATGCATAGGGTTTAATGTGTTTGACGACATAGGAAAACTTCTCACATGCAGATATTCGAATTAATAAACGGAGGGCCATAGTTGATTAACATAGTGAAAACGACACAACATTGTTGTTGTAAAAATGTAAATTCAGAGGGTAACTGTCAAACTTATTTGGGTAGTACGACAATACCCTCCTGAATTTTATAAATTTTTTTCATATTAGCTAATTTTGAATTAATTTTTTCAATAAATATTGGAGAATGAATGTGAGGATGAAACAAATGAAGGGGATAATTTCAATTAATTCAAAAACGATAATGCCAATAACGATTAAAATGTGGAAGTCGACATGCCATCTTTGGATTACTCTGATTTAACTTCTCATTTCACTAGTGATATGGTATGATAAAAAATTTCAATTTTATATGCATAGTTGATTTATTTTGAGTTATGTTGTTGATTTATGATACAATTATTTGAGTCAAAGGGAAAAGTTCGACATTGGTACATAAATCGTAGGCTCATTGAAAATTGTATTGTTGTGACAAAAAGAACAACAATGCACTACAAGAAAAGTTGATTTTTATAACCCCAATAGATGATGTTTTATTTCATGGCGTTATTGTTTGTTTATTTGGGTTTATTTAGAATAATAAACTCGGTAACGCTTCCTTTCAGGCCCACCACTTTAAATTATTTCCCTCCTCCCTCTTCTTTTTCGTTCCAAAATTTTCGCTTCCATTCTCACTTTCTTTCACAAATCTCCACCGCAATGTAGATCCTCAACCAGCAAATCCACCTCCTCTCAACCACCGTCCCTTGTTGTGCCCTCCTCATGCTTGTTCTGCTTTAAATCGCACTACCCCAATTTGGGTAAACTAAGAGGGCTAAAATTAGATTTTCCTTGTTCCCATTAATATTTGTTCAATTGGAACGATTCATTTATCTATCGTTCTCCTTCCTTGAGCTTCTCAAAGTCCCATTGCCCAAAAAATATCGCTCTAGTAAAAAAATCCCACTACTCTGACTTATCACTTCTGCTACTTCGGTTTTTCACTCGTGCTTGGTGATGATAAAGGCAGCCGACCGTGTTGCTTAGGAGTCACTTGGAATTCTATTAGTGCTTGGAGTTGTCCGTGCTCAAGGTAGACGATGTCGAGTAGGAGTTTTACCAATGTCATTGCGTTATAATAGATCTGTGCTGCTTGGAGATAATTAGCCTACGAATCTGTGGAGATTTGTTACGTGCTATTAAATAATTGAAGAGCAGTTCCTCCACTTCAGCGTGAGAGGGTGAAGGCGCAAGCATCTTCTCATGAGCCAAAATACCTCCGTAGAAACTATACTCTTGACGAGGTAATAGCAAAAAATAAATCTGATGCTGATCTCATGCTCGTAAAATTACCCCCGAAACATTCAAGTGGGACAGCACTAATTGCCTTACCAATTGATCCTCTTTGCCTAGACGCTATTGTTTCCTATCCTGCCCATCCGCCATCAAACACCTTTGTTCCAATGCCCAATACTAAGGCTGTGGCATCAACTGGGAACTACGCGTGTTAAAATGTCTTAAGGTGGCTAACAAGTTTTCTCTGTTGGAAAATATCAATGAAACGAGGCACACATTGGGAAGATGGTAATGAAAAGGCACGTTATAAGATCATAATCAACAATCCACTTGTGATGTTAAAACCACTTATGCTGGAGGTGATTCAACTGTTTGCATCCTGCCTCAAGTTAATGGTTTGAGTGAGAGCTAATCTGTTTACGTGCCTGAGATCTGTGTGTGTCGCCATTGTGCAGATTCTAGCTAGAAATGATGGATGCAGACACTCGCAATGCCTTGAAGCATGCTCAGAACTGGACAGTAAATACACTATCAAAATCATGTGAGTTGTTTGCGCCAAAATTGGTCACAAACACCCAATTGTCGATGAAAGCACCCGTTTACAATCACAGATCACAGATAGCGAGTATGTAGAGAATATAAATGTGAAGAACACTTAAAATTTGAAAGAAAAACAGCAAAGGAACACAGAGATTTAGAGTGGTTCGGTGTGTTGCCTACGTCCACTATGAAACGATTGACTTTTATTAACTTTTGCTTGCTGGTTACAGCAGATTACAACAGTAAATTTCGAGTACGACGATGATTTTTTAGTGCAATGATTTCGATAGAGTCTGGACGTTAAAGAGCCAAAAGATCCTTTTTCTGTAGGTCCTGGGCGGCTATTTATAGGCGTAGGCTGCCAATATCTCGCTCGGATCTCGGGAGACCTCTTCTGGCACGTGGGTGGGCCCACGCGATCGATCCCATATGATTTGCACTCGATCCGTGATCGATACGAACAAATTTCGTATCGCTCAAGATTTGGCCCAATCGAGTCGAAATTTAGCATGAACATTCTTTAGGTTGTACGTAAGCTCCTATGAAAATTTTATAGCATTAGGACTTGTAGATTGAGAATTATGATCGATCCAAGTTGTTGTTGGTACGAAGGCTGAAGCGTTCGTATCCATGAATTCGTCTCCATCCCATTCGCACCGATGACGTGGCTCGGAAATCCAGGGTAGATCCATTTTTGATGCCGAGTTGACTGCTTCTTTACTCTGACACGTTCCCTTCGTATCAATCTGAAATGCTTATTTTGCATCGATGTATCCATCCATCAATCCCCCTTCGTATCGATCAACACTCACTTGCTGTCCTGTTCGTATCGATCCTTGCTTGCTTATTTTGTATCGATGATTCAACAGCTTCTTCGTATCGATCAAAAAGGAATGACGTTCGTATCGATTCATTATGTGTTCTTCATATCGATCAATGGATTATCGATACGAAATTCGTTAATTGGGGGATCAATATGAAGTGCACGGAATGATCGATACGAAGTGACAATTTCCCATGGATGCGAATTAGCTGGTGATAAGGGATGCGAAGTAGGATAAGCTTGGATCGACACGAAGTGGGGCATGCTCGATGTATACGAACAGTGTTAGTTTTCCTTGATCGATTCGAAAGAAACCGATACAAAGAAGGTGATCTGATGGATACCAATTGCCTGATTTGCATCGATTATATCTTGAGCATATGAACTCCGATTGACTTAAAATTTGAAATGTAGCCTTTCTTATCCCTGTTCATCATCCCCAATCGACCCCGCCTTGATTTTAGCTCGGTCAAATTTTGACGATATCGATCATAGCCTTGTTTCCAATCGATCTCTAATACTGGTTTCCATCCTTTTTAGCCTATTTTTTGATATCTCGGCCTTGACCAAAAGGCGGGACAACATTTTCCCCCCAAAACATGTCTTGTGGTAAGAAGGTGTGTTTTGAATAGCTCCAAGTCCAACATCCAAAGTCTATATTCCATTCATAGCCATACCATCTGATTCATAATCCATCCTATTACCAAACCATCCTATCCGAGTGCCATAGCCATATCCAAGTCTGTGACTACTCCAAGTCAATGTCCGATTCAAAGTCCAGTAACCAAATCCTTGACCTTTCTGGGCCGATATCCGAATCCAAGACCACTCCGGGTCCATGTCCAATCCTGGCCTCGACTCTCCAGTCAAGGGCTTAACCTGTGATTATGTTTCTTCGGCCTCGACTCTCCGGTCGAGGGCTTGATATTCTCCATCCTCGACTCTCCGGTCGAGGATTTTTATATTCTCCAGCCTCGGCTCTTCGGCCAAGGACTTTTATATTCTCTAGCCTCGACTCTCCAATCGAGGACTTTTTATATTCTCCGGCCTCGGCTCTCCGGCCAAGGACTTTTATATTCTCCGGCCTCGACTCTCCGGTTGAGGACTTTTTATATTCTCCGGCCAAGGACTTTTATATTCTCTAGCCTCGACTCTCCGATCGAGGACTTTTTATATTCTATGGCCTCGACTCTCCGGTCGAGAACTTTTTATATTCTCCGGCCTCGACTCTCCGGTCAAGGACTTTTTATATTCTCCGGCCTCGGCTCTCTGGCCAAGGACCTTTATATTTTGTTCGAGTCTATTCTGTCGCTCTCCGAGGAAGGGACTCATAACTCGCGATTACTGCCCCATCTCTTCGGTCGAGACCGTAATAGCGTGACCTGTATTATCTATTTCACTAATCCGAATCCAATCATCAAAATAAAAGTTTTTACATCCCAGAAAAATAAAATAAATGCATATACATCCAAGGGAGAAACCATAGTTTTTAGGAAAATGAAAAGAAAAACAGGATTTCATAGACTCGAGCAACATGGTTTTTTATCGTCCCAGAGCATGCCTAGGGACCGTCCTAGATCCCGTACATGTGTAAGTGACTTAGCCGTATTACTTCGGGTTCTATTACTTATTCAAAGCCATAAATCTATTTAGTTGATAACAAGCTGATGACGTTGCCTAGACCCAGTGCCATCTTCGCTTGAGATGAACGGTGGCCGCTCCTGCTCTATTGCCACATCTCAATTCCTTACATATTATTGTAGATGACCACTCCTTACATGCTCCTTAATGATATCCTTCAAATGCCTGCAGTCGTTCATGTTGTGTCCATCCAGCTCATGGAATAGACAATGTTTTCCCGATGCTCGCTCGTATTCAGAAGGTTCCCTTCTTGTCGGCCTTCGATACTGGAGGTGCCCTCGAGTATCCAAGTAAAGCCTCTCCAGAGTCTCGGTCAAATCCGTATAGGAAGTAAACTTTGAATTCCTCCGTGGCCTTTTTGAAGCGTTACCGTTGTCATCCATTTTCCTTTTATCATCTTTATTTGGATCCTCCTTGGTTGGACCTCCACCCCTTACTGCATAAGCTTCAGCCTCTCTCCCTTCTCTCTCAGCCTGCGCATCTTCCTGCCTTAGAAACCTTTCTGCTTCATGGTAGAACTCCTCGAGATCCATCGGTGGGTCCCGTTCCAATGATATCTTGAAATCTGAATTATCCGCAATGCCTGAGACGGCTGCCATCAAAACCATCGATGGATCAGGTCGATCCACCGAAGCCACTGCCGCATTGAATCTAGTCAAGAAATCCCTGAGCGACTCTCCTTTCCACTGCTTCATCGATGTCAAAGTCATCACATTCTTGGGTCTCACGACGTGGACCCAAAATTGCTTCATAAACTTCTCAATCAGGTCCGTCCAAGTGCCAATTGAACCGCTTTCCAGTTGTCTGAACCATAGTGCTACTACATCTGTCAAATACAAAGGGAAGCACCGAGCCATGACTTCCTCCGATTCCCCCAATACCTCCATATGCCTCATATACCTTGTCAAGTGAACGACAGGATTCGTTCTCCCATCATACATCTCCAGTGTTGGTAGTTTAAAATCCGGTGGGTTCCAAGCCTGCCTGATCATAGGAGCAAAGGGACTTCGATTCACATCCTCCAAGTCTCTATTCACCAATCCGCCTCTCATGGCTCGCCTAACCATCTCTGCCAATCTATCATTGTCGCCAAGTTGCAGTCCTTGTCCATTGCTTCCAATCTGCCCCCTGAGTTCACGAGGGATTCCTGGAATCTTCTCTCCTGGACGAGCGTCCATTCTTCTATCAACGCCGTGTTGCACAGCTTCACCTGACGCTCTGCTGGGGATTGGATCAACATGCTCCGGGTGAGTGCTCCCTAGTTCTGGTGCTACTCCTGATGGTCCTGCTCTATTCTGGATTATGGTTGTTCCGTGCTCCCGATCCCTATCTCTAGCATCTCCTATAGTTGTGTTCCCTTGATTCTGCACTCCAGCTTGTCCAACTTGTCGAAGTAGGTTCTGTATCATCTCCTCTTGTCTCTTCAGCATCATTTCCATCTCGTCTCTAGTGATGAAGATCGAGGCTTGATTCGCTCCGGAGGAAGTCTCCAGACTCCCTTCATGTTGGCTCCTTTCAGTCCTTTGTCTTCTTGTCGATTGCCTTGTCATAGCTTTCCAGATCCAAATCCTTGAGCTTTCAAATCCGAAATCCAAGCCTTGGAATCCCTGAGTTCAGCTCTCAATGAAAGCACCAAAATGTTTGCGCCAAAATTGGTCACAAACACCCAATTGTCGATGAAAGCACCCATTTACAATCACAGATCACAGATAGCGAGTATGTAGAGAATATAAATATGAAGAACACTCAAAATTTGAAAGAAAAACAGCAAAGGAACATAGAGATTTAGAGTGGTTCGGCGTGTTGCCTACGTCCACTATGAAATGATTGACTTTTATTAACTTTTGCTTGCTGGTTACAGTGGATTACAACTGTAAATTTCGAGTACAACGATGATTTTTGAGTGCAACAATGGTTTCAGCAGAGTCTGGATGTTAGAGAGCCAAAAGATCCTTTTTCTGTAGGTCCTGGGCGGCTATTTATAGGCGTAGGCTGCCAATATCTCGCTCAGATCTCGGGAGACCTCTTTTGGCACGTGGGTAGCCCCATGCGATCGATCCCGGTCCGTGATCGATGCGAATGAATTTCGTATCGATCAAGATTTGGCCCAATCGAGTCAAAATTGAGCATGAACATTCTTTAGGTTGTACGTAAACTTCTGTGAAAATTTTATAGCATTAGGACTTGTAGATTGAGAGTTATGATCGATCCAAGTTGTCATTGGTATGAAGGCTGAAGCGTTCGTATCCATGAATTCGTCTCCATCCCATTCGCACCGATGAAGTGGCTCGGAAATCCAGGGTAGATCCATTTTGATGCCGAGTTGACTGCTTCTTTACTCTGACACGTTCCTTTCATATCGATCTGATATGCTTATTTCGCATTGATGTATCCATCCATCAATCCCCCTTCGTATCGATCAACACGCTCCTGCTGTCCTGTTCGTATCGATCCTTGCTTGCTCATTTCGTATCAATGATTCAACAGCCTCTTTGTATCGATCGAAAAGGAATGACGTTCGTATCGATTCATTATGTGTTCTTCGTATCGATCAATGGATTATCGATACGAAATTCGTTAATTGGGGGATCGATATGAAGTGCACGAAATGATCGATATGAAGTGACAATTTCCCAGGGATGCGAATTAGCTAGTGATAAGGGATGCGAAGTAGGATAAGCTTGGACCAATACGAAGTGGGGCATGCTCGGTGGATACGAACAGTGTTAGTTTTCCTTGATCGATTCGAAAGAAACCGATACGAAAAAGGTGATCTAATGGATACCAATTGCCTGATTTGCATCGATTATATCTTGAGCATATGAACTCCGATTGACTTGAAATTTGAAATGTAGCATTTCTTATCCCTGTTCATCATCCCCAATCGATCCCGCCTTGATTTGAGCTCGGTCAAATTTTGACGATATCGATCATAGCCTTGTTTCCAATCGATATCTAATATTGGTTTCCATCCTTTTTAGCATATTTGTTGATATCCTGGCCTTGACCAAAAGGCGGGATAACATGAGTATTTCTGTTTAAATAAGTTAGCGATAATTAATTTGCTAATTAAATCGCTTTATAACTTCTGCGAAGCAAAATAGTTAGCGGTAATCATGTGAGTATTAAAGAAATTTTATAATCTTTAAGTGAATAAGTTAGTCCTAATCATGTGAGTATTAAAGAAGTTAGTTGAATATGGAAGCATGTAATAATCTTACATTTTATATTTGGCAGAAAGGCTGATCCAAAGCTGCAGGCCTTTTGCAAGTCCAGGCCCAAAGGGCAGTTCTGAATGCACTATGCCATTGCCTGCAGTCATCCGTTGTAAGTCAGTGCCTCTTTGTGCCTCTGTGTCCTTCGAAATCTTCATGTGTTACTGCATCCTATATATGTTCTTACAATTTTATAAGAAATCAACCAAGTATTGGCTTTAGTACTTCATTTTTTGCCAATGGATAGGAGAAAACAAAGTACTTACCTCTAGCATATAGACGACAATTTCAAAACCTGAAAATCAAAGTAGAACGACCCGAGTCAAAACTTTTTGCCGACAAGGTAAGAAAATAGAAGATTAGTTATACCCCTATGAGGATGACCAGGGAATACTGCATGGGCAGTAACTGCAATTTTTGGGTAATAAAATTTTAATCAACATTTCATTCGAGCTAATTTAGTTAATCGAGTTTTACATGGTGATTAATACAATACCTGAAAACTCATCCAGAAGAAGAAATGGATCAAAATACTTGAACTCAAATCTGTAAATCGAAACAAATACTGTAAGCCTTTTAATGAAATAAAGACTATATGAAGAATAATATAGATCATATAACTTCATGAAGCAATGATGATGATTTGATGACCTAAGTATCATGAAGACCCATCCAACTTGCACACACGATAAACAGTCATGTACACAACCCTTTATAAATATATTTATTTCTTTTTAGTATTAGTATGTACAAATATATAATGCTGTAATGTCTATTTTTTGGTAATTGTGGAATGATTGAATAACCATGTTGATAATAATAATAATAACAATAACAACTAAGATTACAACATGCCATACTCACTGATTCTGATCAACAGGCCAGAGACAGCCCCTATTTTGCTAGGGAATTTATTCTTACTTGTCAGAGAATCTCAGGTTGAATTCAAGTGCACGAGTAATTATATCTTTCGAATTCACATAAATTTCCCTTTCTGATTTCAGTCCTTTCTAGCATCACTCAGTTGGCTCACGTCACTCCGCTCAAGGACATGGCACTCCGATGATTTTGAGTACGTTACTCAGAAAGGTTCTTAGGCACAATGTTAAACCAAAACTCTGTCTTTTTTAGGCTTTTTCTTGCTCAGACATTCATGCAGTCAGTTCTGAATGTTTCTACTTCAGATTCTCTTCAACATCATTACATTCTTCCTTTATTTCTCACATGTTCCAACCAGCATGACATTTCATGTTCCGGTCCTTATCTATGACAGCTCAATCACATTTTGCCTATTCAACTCAGTTCTTAGGCTTTCCACATTTTCCAGTTCAATGCTTCATCACATATTCATGCAAACTTCAGTCCGTACATGCATATCATCTTCAACCAGTACATCCATTCTTCATTAGTTTCTGTGTAATCACTCTGCAATCTATCATTTCATTTCATATTTTGCAATGCTCTTTGATCTTCTTTCTTGAAGTGATCAGTAAATCTAAAATATTCCAGTACTCCTCTCATCTATTTGGTCTTCATCTTGCACTGCATTAATGTCTTCCAAAGTTGTGGCAATGGTATCAGATCACTAAATAGTTGCAACTTCCTCAAATTTGTACTGCACCTACTCAAATATTTATCCACAGGTAAATCGATGGCAATTTTGGGAGGAAGAAACTTGCACCCTTGAGCACCAACTTTCAAACGGTAATCATTTATTTACATACATCATGACAATTTACGACTGAAATCAAAAGAACATGTTGTATAACACAGGAAGTTACTTGTACAGTTCGGTAATAAAAAAAACATCAATATCAGTACCGAAATCCTTACCTTATACTAGTAACATTATTTTCATATGTACACACACACATACATATACATATACATATATATACATATACATATACATACATACATACATACATACATACATACATACATACATATATAGCTGCATGTTGAAATTCTAAAGACATGAAATGTGCAGACCCCAGTAGATTTAGGTTCACAAGACAAACATTTTTCAGGCAGCAATATTTAGCATTTTGGAGCAACCGCCAAATAATTAACCGGCTTGTAAGATGAATTGCATACATATGCTATTTTTTACTTTCTATAATATGTAATTTAATCTACTCCTGCAAACAATTGATTTCATTCTTATACCACACAGATCTGCTTTCTAAGGCAGTTCACTAATTCAGTGTCCAAAGTTGATTACTTTGCACTTCGCAATGGATTCATCAAAGAAAGTATTTTCTACCTGAAACTATAATCCTATGAATCAAGGGCGGACCTAGGAATTAACACAAGGGTGGACTAACTTTAAAGCTGACGATTTTTCTTAGTTATAGTGCAATTCCAATTACTACCGAATAACACTTATAAAAAGAGGAAAATACTTAATAATAATAATAATAATAATAACTAGATTCATATTTCACTTTCAATGCATAATTTTAAGCTTAATCATGCACGACGAGTTCTGTGTATCATCGTTTTGACATGTTTCGTACATGAAAATGCTATTTCAGTAGTTGTAGTAGAGACAGAAATAGTCAACATGAGACAAATCAATTTATCAATCAAATAATAATTAAATCTCAAACTTTATCGTTACAAATAGTGGTTGACATAAGCTGTCCAACGTAGTTATATTTCGAACCGAAAACCACTTGTAACTTCAAGCTGATAATTCATCAACTGACAATTATAAGCATGAAAGTCTTTTCCATTAATCAAGCTGATTTAATAAAAGCCTAATTTAAAATTAGTTTATCATTTCAATTTTCAAGCTAAAATCAATTGGTTCTTTACTGTCACTTAGAGCAAAACAATCAAATACAAGTAAATAAAATGTTTGCAAATTGCAATACAATTAATGAATCAAACAATCAATACAATAGAAATAAATTAGGCTACAACCTAGGGAACATGTATGTAATTGCAACCAAATTTGAGAAGCCTAACAATTAGGGTTTTTTCATTCAAATTACCTATCTATTGAGTATTGACTACTAATCTGCAAGCAAAATTACTTACAATCACGAAAATATAAAATCACTTGAACTGATGTTTGATATCTAGCTAGAGTACTACGATAGAGAAAGAAGATATAGGTTTTTCTGCTGTTGAATCGTGACGGAAGTAATAGAAAATAAAAAGAATGAACAGGATGTGCAGGTAGGCTTTCTTCCCGTTTAGGTTAGGCTCTGGTAATTTTATGTATTTTTTAGATAAAAATAAGTTGCCCTGGGCTACAGCCCAGCTGAGCATAGGGCTAGGTCCGCCCTTGCTATGAATATAATTGCCATATAACTAACTAATATTAAATTCCTATCACAGAGCCATTTCTCACAGCATGGCACTTTTGATTTCCATAAGTTTCTTCAAAGATCGATTGATAAAGATTTTCTCATGATTATGATAATAAGGTTCGTATTCTTTAGATGCATTAAATGTCTTATATACTTTAAACTTGCTTTTTATTCTTGCTCTAATCTTGGAAATGTTTTGTACAGCCCTGGGATTTGGCTCTGTAATGTCCTGGTCATTTTCTTTAATGCTCATGGTATTAAAAATTTACCATTTCCCATTTCTTTTTCATATGACAACTAAAAATTTTCTTTCTTTCTTTCCTTTTTTTCCTAATGTGATATCTCAAAACCTACAATCTTCCTTGATATTCTGTGCAGACATTTACAATCATTACTGGCTTTCATTCATCCCTTTATAAATGTATCCAGATTTGTAGTAATACTAAAAAATAACGTAGAAATATTAATAAATGATAACAATTTAGTTTGCTAGCAGATATGCTATTTCTATGGGTTACTGCATGTGTTTTAGAGTGGGTGCCAGAATCTGGAATGGATGAGAGTGTGACATGATTAATAGTGGAAGGTTGGTCTGAGTGTATGGTAGTAGATGATAGGGTTGCATGGGTATCTGAATTATCCTTGCGTTCAATGGTGATAGGGTTTATTTGTTTTTTCAGGTAGTGGTTTTTCGATGGAAGAGTGGGATATATTGTAAGTGGCTGAAGTTATTTCAGTGGATGAGAGGTGAGTGGTTGAGCAAGTATGTGAAATATCATTGCGTTCATTAAAGATAGGTATTAATTGCCCTTCATGATACTGATTATCAAGGTATAGATATCTGAATTATCCTCACTGCCGCTAACCATTAATATGTGTCATCTCGACCACGAACTACTGCATTATTCTATGAGTTATCCCGACTATTGCCATATACATTGTCTCACTCATATATATTGGTGCAAGTGCGAAAAAAGCGGAAGCTGAATATTGACTATTTTTTGAAGTACAAATGGACTGCTTTTTGGTATGTGATATATACTTGTTTTTTGCTAAACATAGACAACTTTTTGAGTGTACTTAGAACTTTTGCTGTTAATTTTTGGTAAGGGCTGAAAACATATATAATGGATATTATGTGTATCTTTGATCATGTTTAATAGAAATCTGTGGATATTTTGTATACTTGATATAACGCATTACATTTTCCAATTATTATATTCTTCGACTCTTACATTATTCATATTGTTACGTGTTTAAAGAAGATTCATTTTGATATGCTATTTCTACACTGTAATGTATAGCAGGATGCATCAAAAACACAGAAAAAATAAACCATAACGCTTAAAAAGCGTTATTGTTATATAATATAAGCGCTATAAAGATGTAATGTAATGCAGGTGCTTACTATCGAAGAATAGCGGCATAAAAGCGTTACTATATCTATGCATTATATAGCGGTATATATACGCTGTAAATCGATTTAGAATATTCTATAATATGTCTATATGTAGCGTTTATATAACCGCTACAAATGTTATTTATAGCGGCTGTAGTGTGCTATCCTCTATAAATACCATAGCGGTATATATGTGTTATGAAAGTTTACTATTTTATAGCGGTATTTTTTCTGTTATAAAGACTCCATTGTTTTTTATAACAGGTTGATATACAGCGTTTATCCAACCGCTATAGTTTTGTTTAATGATGGTTCTGTGCCGCTATATAAGACACTTTTTGTTGTAGTGATGAGAAATTTGCAAGCTAATGGAAAAAGATTGTGGATGGTTTTAGCATGTGAAAGAAGTGGTGAGCTTATTGATCATAGGGAAAATAATTATGTTTCAAAAACCCAACAAAAACGGAGAAGAACAGGAAGCACAAAATGTGGTTGTCTATTTGAGTTAAGCGCACGTTGTACAAATGATGGGACATGGATATTGAATGCAAAGAATGGACGCCACGGTCACATGCTTCCTAATATATTAACCGAGCATCTGTATGTGGTGAGACTGAAAGATCGCGAACTTAAGATCGTTGATACAATGACAAATAGTGGAGTTAGGCCTCAAAATAATTTAATTGCTATTAAAATTGACAACCCGGAGAACCAGTAATAATAAAAAATGTTTATAATGCGAAAGTGAAACTGAAACTACAAAATACGAAAGGTAGATTAGTTATGCAGCAATTTATGAAATTAGTTTGTAGTTATTATATATTATTCCGTGCAATATAGACAACCAATAAAGTTTTTGACTTGTTTTTTAGTCATCCTAAATGCGTTGTTCTTGCGTAGTGTTTTCCTCAAATATTTTTCTTGGATTGCACGTTCAAGACAAATCGATACAAGTTAACGTGTTTTCTTATGGCGTTGTAAACATTAACGGGGGCATAATTTGCCATTGCACTTGCTTTTATAATTCATGAGACCATGGAATCATATATATGAGCTCTTGAATGTGTAAGAAAGTGTTATTGAGACAAAGAAATTCAAGATGTTATCATAATGATGCCGAAATTGCTCTTACAAATGCAATAGCAAGTGTATTTCCCACGGCACGTCATATTCTTTGTGCATGGCATATTTCGAAGAATGTTCAAGCGAATTGTAAGCCCAATTTTATAAAAAAAATCGGTTGTCATCGGTTGGGCTTGTCAACCGGACCTTATTACCTATTATCCTACTATTATTAATCGGCTGTGTAGTATATCACTACACACCCGGCTTTCTCAAAAAAAATTTATAAAAAAAGAGACGAGTATTGATTGGGGATAAGAGGTAATGTTGGAGGATGAGGAAGGGAAAAAGGAGCACGAACTTTTTTTGGATGGTTGGATAAATGTGATAAACTCATTGTCTTAGGAAGAGTGAAACTCGTTTCGTGCTGTATGGCTTGTGAAACCAAAAAATCAATCGCATATGGTATGTAAAATTGGCTAAATAAATATAAGGAGATGTTTGTTTTGACTTTGACCAACAAAATAAAACACTATGATAATGTGTCAACTAGCATAGTTGAAAGTGCACACCACCATTTGAAATTTGATTCAGCCGCAGACAGCTTTGTGCGATGTTTTTTTGTTTGTTTTGAAATTGGGTTAATTTTATTCCAAAACTGGGCTATGCGGCCCAAAGCAGAACAAAACCGTTCGTATCCCCAACTGAGTACAAAAAACAGCTTTTAATACAACAACACATTCGACCACTTTACACTGCAATATTCCTAAAATATTCCTACCATCTTTGTGCGGAGATGAATTTGTGCAACGTTGGACTAATGCACATCTTTGTGCGGAGATGAATTAGTTGCAATCGAACATGCATTCGAATGAGTACTTCTAGGACAATGCATCGATTTCGAAATGAACCTATGTTTAAAGAAATTTTGGGATTTGTATCTCACAAAGAATTAGATTTACTACTAAATGAATTGTGCACCATTTCAAACGTTGGATTGAGTATGGTGAATTGTGGTTGTATTTTATGGCAAGTAAATGGACTGCCATACATACACATGCTCGTAGACTTTAGGCATTCACATGGCTTCATTCCTCTTACTGCTATAGACTCTTTTGGAAGCAAAAATCTTGCACTCCTCCTACATTGCATCGTTTAACTCTTTATTTCATTGACCTACCTGAAATCCAAGCGCTAAGAAGTAGGCATGAGGAAGCTCCTGATAACTTTGGAGTTGTAATACAAAGTGATTTGAAAATGTTAGCATTCCCTCAAATAACCAATATTTTAGAACATCCGGTGGCAACTATTAAGAAAGGCAGGCCTTCAAAAAAAAGATAAGTCAACTAAACGCGACCTTCCTTACGTTGAACATGTTGAAGCATCATTGTCTTGTGACTCAAATCTCACTCCAGTTCGTTCTTATAGAACGAGAAGTGCCAAGAATAGAGTATGTGAGAGCAATGAAGTTGATGAGTATTATTTGTTACAGATGCCCAAATGTATGAGATCCTATATAATTGGTTTAGAAGACATGCCTAGTGATGGTAATTGTGGTTACTGGGTTGTGGTTAATTAGTTGAATCTTCACAATCGAAGACCTTAAAATCATTGTAAGTTTGTACGTGAGTCTATGATTGACAATTTAGTACTAAATTCTGAGATGTACAAAAGAATGTGGGATGACTTTGGTTTTGAAGAAATAAAAAATAGAGTACAATGCACGAATACTATTGGGTTTAGTGAGTGGATGCAGATGCCATAATCAGGTTTTGTTATAGCCGAAACATTTGGTGCTGTTGTGGTATTGTTAAGTAAACAAATGAGTAGTACATTTGTCCCCACTACAGTCCGTGCAAGCTTATTAAACCAAAATAGAATGGTAGTTATAAGCCATGTAGACAACTCACATTTTGTTAGCATTAAACTCCATTTAGACTCTTTTGCCTCCTACTCCTCAATTTACGTATTTTCAACAATTTTACAACGTTAATGCAGTGGATTGGGTCAAGCTATATGTCGAAAGAATGAATAAGTATTTATCTTTTGTGGAGGACCTTGACGATGAAGGAAAAGTAAGTACATTATGATTGTTATTGATTGTAGAATTTTACTTATGGAATGAAATGTATCTTTCTTTGATATGGAATGGAAATTGTATATTTGTAGTGTTGGCTTGCTATTGATTGTAGAATTTATAGTGTTGACTGATTGTAGAATGATCGTAGAATTTTCAATGTTGAATGATTTTTGGTGTTGATTTATTGTAGAATTTTTAGTGTTGAATGATTGTAGAATGTTTTTAGTGTTGAATTATTTTGTGGGAGCTTATATTCGGCGATATTAAGTCAGTAAATCAAAGCTGTTTCAGCAACTCTAGGTTAAACAGGCTCAAGTAATTTAACAGTGGACTATCGAAAACAAGAACTCAAAATGGTTTGGTTTTTATTCGATGGTAATGCATCGACTGTTCCATTTATATTTGACAAACCCATACCGTTCCCGAAAGTTTGGTTTCTATTCGACGTCAAGGCATTGATTTTCTCATTTTATTTGACACGGTCATAACGTTCATGATAGTTTGTTTTTGATCGACAGCATGACGTCAACTGTTGCTTATTTCTTTGACAAGCTCATGTCGTTCCTTATAGTCTAGCTTATGTTCGGTGGCATGGCGGCAATTGTACCTTATTTCTTCGATCAGCACACACTGTTCTTGAAAGTTTGTGTTGTATTCGATAATGATACACCGAACTTTTATAGCTACTTTGATATGCTTCTTTTGGTTAATTCATAAACACAGCCATCATTTTTGGATCGATAAATAAGTATAAACAAGTCAATATCACTAATATGAACACAAGTATGAACACAACCATTCTTTGCACAAAAATAAGTATGAACACAATGATGGTTTATACATAACAACAAAAATAAGAATGAACACAAGTATGACGAATTATCATCACAAGTATGAACACAACCATCATTTGTGAAGTAATATAACAACGATATTATACATAACAACAAATCACATATTGCATAAACAAGTCAATATCACCATCATACATTCACAAAACACAATGATAAGTCAACTTCAAGATTTTGCATAACCACAACATACCATAATAAGTCATCACATACCAAAATAAGTCACATCATACTTTGATGTAACGACCCGTGTTTTTCAATAATTAAAAATATTAAATTAAATAAGATTTTGGAATTTAATATTGGAAGAAATTAAAATTTGTTATTTATTAATGAGAAAAATAACTAGAATGTGATTTAATAATGTTGATTTAATTTAATTGATAACTATTTTAATGTAATTTCAACCAATTGAAATAATTGTAAAGTTAATTTGGTTATAATTGTAAATAAGGAATAAATTAAATGTTGGATTTAATATTGAAATTATATGTTACAAAATTAGAATAGGTTTATTAAGGAATATGAAATCAATTAATTAGTATGTGAATTTATTAACTTTGTTTGTAAACAATAAACTTAGAAATGTGTTTGAACTATTAATGTGTAATAATTGTATAATTATCATTTCATTGTTTCATCCATTGAAATTAATTTGAAAATCAATGTGAATTAATATAATTAAATATTGCAGTTAATATGAGTTAATATAAAATTGTAGAATATGAATGTAATAGAATGTAAACTAATATTAATTATATTCATATGATACTTTATGATTTAATAATAAAAGTGAGAATCAAAATATAAGAATTTGATTGAAATTAAAATATAATTAACTAGAGTTTTATTTCAATTGCAATTGAACTTTGAAATTAATGTAATATTTAAATAGTGGATTTAACATGGAAATTTTATTTTAATAGGTTATTAATTTCTATGTAATCAAGAATGATAAAAATTTGTTAGCTTTTAGATTGAATTCGAAAAGTGATTAAATCGATTTAATAATAATTTATTTAATTAACGTGAGAATTAGCCATTTTGGCCACTGCCTCAGATTTCGATAAAACCAGTTTCATCGAATCCGTAATAGTAAATTATTGTAGGATTTCAAGTTTCGTAGGGATCGGACTTGTCATTTGATCGTGCGAGCTCGAAACACGTAGAAATCGATTAATGGAATTTAAATTTATATAATCTGATTTTGAAAGCTAACTTCTGAATACAATGGAATTAGGGTTTGAGATTTGTTCCATTGAGTTCAGAAATATTAAAAACCTCACTTTCGATATAGAGAATATCATGGTTTCGTGCAGGGTTGGAAATGAGCTTTTTGGGCCTGTGCGACTATTTGGGCCCAATTGATCGAATGCTGTGAATATATGTTTATCATAGCTCATTCTATTATCTCTAACCCTAGCAGCCTTTCATTTTATTTTGTACGCACATCAACATCTTATTTGTTCCTCATTCTCAAATAGCATACTTTCCCTAACCCTACTTTCGATTTCAAAATCTATTTCAAAATTTCAAACTCTCCAAACCCTATCATATTATATATCGTTGGAAAGCTCTCAACGAGCACAATCTACTGCTGCTGTTCTTTTTTCGATTTGATGCATCATTTGACCAAAAATCATCGATTTATCCTCGGCCGTCCGTTGCTTTAGTTTTCAATTTGACGGTGGATCTTCGTCAATTGGACGATCGGAGGTGACCAATGGGTAGAGGACGTCGAGCAGCGCAGATCCATGTGGCTAGTTTGTCGAAATAGTCAATGATTTCGCCAGATTTTGGCCAAAAGGTGGCGCACATGGGGTCTCGGCCAGAGGTGATTCTGGGCGGCGTAGCTAACACAGAGGGGTGCCGGAGGAGCGGCGGGCCATGGCGAGGCCAGCGGAGGTGGTTGATCTGGCTGCGGGTGATTGTAGCGGCGGCTAAAATTGCATGGAGGGTGGCGGCTGATGGTTGGAGGTAGAGCGATCATGTTCAATAGGGTTTGAGGAAGGTGAATAATTACCCTTTTGCCCTCATCTTTGTTTTAATTTAATTATTAATTTTAAACCTTCTAATCCTCATAACTTTTACATATGAGCTCGGATTGATGCACGGTTTTCTCCATTGCGATCGTATTGTAACTTCAGAATGCATGGAATTGGTTTGGCAGCACTCTGAGACCGTTCAAATTTTGGGCTTTATTTGAGTTTTAAATCGATTTGAAATCTAAGGTGAGTGATTTAACTCACTCACAACTACTAAATCATCCTATGTTAGTTAAATTAAATTTATGATGTGATTAGAAATTTATTGATTGCTGTTTGGTATCTTAATTTGTCATTTAAATTTAGTTTGCATTTATATTGAATTTAATTGCCATTTTAAATTAATATTGAAATTTAAATTGTTGTTAAATACCTGATTGATAACCAGTTAATTGTTGTGATTTATTGGTTGATTTGAATGATGATTGTGATGGATGCTTAATTGTTGACAGTTTGTGTGATGCCCTACCTCTATACTCACACTAGCCAAGGACACTACGGGGTAATGCCGTCGACTAACATGAAGAATAAAGCTGTTGAGGAGCGACCATCTGTGTAATTGCTTTGGGCGAGTACCGATATGTCAGATAATATGACTTACATTTCATTTCAAGAGGAAATCCGACATATCAAATACAAACTCAAAGCTACTACGCAGTGGCTATGTGGGCTTCGGAAACAATATAGAAATAAGCATAACACAAACCAATCACAGATATTCATATCACAAAGGCGGAAACAGATATGAATATAACACATAGAAGTGTACATCAAAGTAGTGGTCATACAAGATCCACTACATCACAAAAGAATAGGTACAAGTGCTAGACAAAAGAATAATTATACATCAAGGAGTCTCTATCTCGAATGTATAATAACAAAAACTACTAAGCTAAAGTAGTTAGCCAAAAGTCAGGTGACGGACCCTGATAAGAAGTCAAGTAGAAGCACCTGAAATACCTCGGTCTGACCCGAATATTATTTAAGAAGAAAATAATAAACGGATCAGTCTAGCTATAAATATCATATAAAATGAGATAGGATAAGAGATATCATAAAAACGTATGATAACAAAAATGTCATACTGTGACAAGTATACATCAGATAACAACAAAAATCATTCAATATCTCAAATATTCTCAAACACTAAAAAGAATGTCATATTCTTTAAATTATTCACCAAAACACAAATATTGACAAAACATATCAATGTCAATCGCATAAAAATCGATGAAACACAAATTCTAGAAATCATCAATCCAGAAATCACAAAAAGGGGAAGGCCTATCACAAACGGGAGCATGAAAACTCACTAACACGTGTATCACAAATGGGTCGCTATCCCATGGTCGCTAACCATAGAGCCAGTGCCACGACGTAGTACAGCGAACGCCCGAGGAACCTGAAACTCAAATAATCCGGAACATCGACGTAGTACAGCGAACGCCCGATGAACTTGAAACTCGAATAAGCCGGAACAACGACGTAGTACAGCGAACGCCCGATGAACCTGAAACTCCAATAAGCCGAAACAACGACGTAGTACAGCGAACGCCCGATGAACCAAACTCAAATAATCCGGAACAACGACGTAGTACAACGAACGCCCGATGAACCAAACTCAAACAATCTGGAACAACGACGTAGTACAACGAACTCCCGATGAACCAAACTCAAATAATCCGGAACAACGACGTAGTACAGCGAACGCCCGATGAACCAAACTCAAATAATCCGGAACAACGATGTAGTACAGCGAACGCCCGATGAACCTGAAACTCAAATAATCCGGAACAACGACGTAATACAGCGAACGCCCGATGAACCTGAAACTCAAATAATCTGGAACAACGACGTAGTACAGCGAACGCCCGATGAACCTAACTCAAATAATCCGGAACAACGACGTAATACAGCGAACGCCCGATGAACCTGAAACTCAAATAATCTAGAACAACGACGTAGTACAGCGAACGCCCGATGAACCTAACTCAAATAATCTGGAACAACGACGTAGTACAGCGAAAGCCCGATGAACCAAACTCAAATAATCCGAAACAACGACGTAGTACAACGAACGCCCGATGAACCAAACTCCATAAAAACCATAGGTCGCTAGCCTACAAAAATTGAGATGAAGGTCCATAAAATGAGGTACTGTCCCCCACATGGACAAAGAGACATCGCACATCGCTAGTCTAAATCATGAAATGATCACCATTGATCAATGAGAAGTGTCAATTACACCAAGCTAGTAAATAAATGAGTTTAGCTTCATGTCCCATAACCACTAGCTTAACTTAAATATTTATGAACAAATTGTAGATTTCCACTCGAAAATTGTCACGAGAGTTCAATCGAACAAGTCCAAGAATTAACCGACGAAGTAAACGCAATCATTTCATACCACTTATTTTGCTAAGCCGTTTAATTAGATTTCTCATACGAATGAGGTAAAGGTTTGTATATACTAATAGATTGGAAAACGGTTTTAAAAACGAGTTTTGTATTAAAAATGGTATTGAAATCATCTTTGTGAAAGCGTTTGAATATTTATTACTAGTATAGAAACCTTTGTATTTTTAAAAGTGACAAATCACAGAAAACGATTGTAGAAATAATCGATCAACCAAAAATTCACATACGACAATGTGAATTAAATCCATAAAAATCGATATCAAATCCATCAAGTGGATATTCCCAAAAATCCAAAGAAAGAAGTCATCAAAGTCGATAATAAGTGATAACACTTAACCGGATCAACAAAATCGATTAAAATTGGAAATCCAGTCGTTTGGATTTAGGTTCTGGAAATATTCCAGAAACCTACCAGACGTCTGAACCCTAATCTAGACGTCTGGAAACTTACCAGACGTTTGGTAGGTTTGACCAGACGTCTGGTCCGAGTGTCTGTCTTTTTTTTCTTTTCTATATATAACCAGACGTCTGGACTTGATCCCCAGACGTCTGGTCACCTGGCTTGGGCAATAGTTTGCCTAGGCCATGATGGCCAAAACGATTCGAGAGCGATCGGACGAGCGATGGAGGCTAGGGATTTATGCCAAGCGACAACCCAGTCCTATAGGCTCTTCGATACATCCCAAATATCATATCCAAACATCCATAGTAAGATTTTCATAAAATTGGACCAAAACACCAAAATTTGGAAAATTCACCAAATCAATTCAAATCGAAAGCAAATGATCATGCACAAATGTTAAGAATTCATACATAACAATAATGAAAGTTATAGATGTAGATGTGAGTTAAAGAACTCACCTTTAAAACCAAAAACACGAATGAGAGGCTTTAAAACAAAGGAAAGGCCAATTCCTCTTCAACTTCAACTCAAGAAGCTCCAATCTAAGCTAATAAGCAAATATTTCCTAAGTTAGGGTTTAGGAATTTCTGAAATTGAAGAGAGATAGAGATGGAGAAGATGAAGAGGATGCTTACAAAGCTTCTCCTTGATTTTGGACTTGAATTTGAGTTTCCTACTCGAAACTAGGTTTAGGAATTTCTATTTCTCATTCTTTCCCCCATTCTTCTTTAGCTTGAGTGTTAGGAAATGGAATGAGTGAATGGATGAAGAGTAGAGGAGTTAGGGTATTATGTTGGGTTAGTGGGCTGAAACCCAAACCCAAAGCCCAAATAGAAAAATAACAAAATTCTACTCAACTCCAAACATATCGATGTTTATACTCAAAAAAGTTGTAAATGCCATTTTGGACTCAATGGAAGTGGTCTTGAGTCCCAATTTGACTGTTTACAAAAAGTTACATTTTGGACTATAATCCGACCAACGATGCTATATTTAAATAAAACATTTAAATATACAATCGTAAAATATGCGGGTTGTTACAGTTTGGATGATTTGACGTTATGTTTATTTATATGTTGTTATCACACTGCAAGTTCCCTAGTTATTGTTAGGAAAATCACTATAAGTTGAAATGATACATACCCGAACGATCTTATAGATTAGGGAAAAATCGTTATGGCTTGAAATGATAAACTCGAGCGATTTTATGGATTTTGAATTTTACTCAGGATTGCTGGTTGAAATGATATATACCCGTAAATTTAAATTTATTGCGGGTTGAAATGATATATATCTGTATCACTTGACCATATGGTAGAAAATTATATACGGACACCGGATTGGTTAAATTAAATGATTTTAAATCCTTAATTTTTGAATCCAGTTAAATGATATTATGAAATAAAAATAGATTTATAGGAACTGAATTATTTTAAAAATCCAAGTTTTAAAATGTTGAAATTGAAATTGGTTTAAATGAATTGTTTAAAGAATTTAAATTGAAATCTTAAAGTTGAATTTTGAAATATAAATGAAATTTATCAAAATTGAGTTATTGTAAACGTTTGAATATTTAAACTTTGAAACCTATTGAATTTCAAGTGGTTTAAAATTTGTAGTTCAAACATGGATTTGGAATCGATATAAATTGAAACGGTTTTAATGAGAATTTGAATTGAAACCTTTAGCCTTTTGAATTGAAATCGTTGAACTGAGATTGATTTAAATTGAATTTTTGGAACTAAAGTTGATTTGAATTGATTTTTGGAATTGGAAGAAACTGATAGAGTTAGGGGTATGCCTTAGGGGCAATTATGTAATTTGTTACATATATCTAACTCGTTGACCAATCTTGTTCGAAATAAAAGGTACTTTCTTCCTATTATATACTTGATATAATGTGATTATATTAATTAATTAACTTAATTAAAAGTATATTTAATAGAAAAATCCATAAATTGTATATTTTGTGATAGTAGTTACAAAGTGTTGTAACCGTGAGTAATTTATCACAACGAAACAAATATACCATTTTAAATGTTCCTAGTCAAGATGCATCAAGACTGGATATCGAAGTATCCGTTGAGACTGGAGTACGTAACGCTCTCCAAATGTTGGGCAGTGTATTACTAATGACTGCTGGGGGCACCTAGGGGTTACGTACTAATAGTTCTTGGATAACTATGGAACGACTCACTCGATAGTTTTCTATTGGTTAATATAACTAAGGTCAAATAGAAAATATCGATGTGACTGATTTATACAATTCTCTCGACTTGAGAATACTGTAGATCTTCAATATGAAAGCTTTGTTTCGATTATAGCCAAATCATGGCATGGCGTCCATCGAGTGACTATAGTTGGGTCGAGTGGAAGTATTGGAAGTGAAGCACTATTCAAGAGAGGATTCGTCTCCTCAATTATATGTGCTTAGTATCACAGTCAAATTAAGTCAACTCAAAGGCTCTGGCCAGAGCATTTCGGTTAATAATAATTGTTATTATTAAACCAATGACTTTGTATTTAGACTATAAATTTGAATATGGATGAGGTTGGAGTTTTGACCATTACCAAATTCCATAAGTCCAAAGTGATATAATTTTGACGAAGAGAATTGGTGTAAACAAATGTCACAACCGGGTAACGCTTATTAAACTAAAGTTGGATTTTACCGAAAATGAGTAAGCGATAAATTTGGCCATGATGTCACACCACCTACTAAGAGACGTGTGAACGTTAACATTAGAATAGTTCGATGTTAATCGCTGACAAAATTTACACCCAAGAGTTACACAGTCGAAATTCTGAATTCCCTTAAGACCGAACGATTTAATTAGTTTATGATTGTTATAAATTAATTAAATTAATTAATATTTATGAAAAATTAATTATAAAATTTGAATATGATTTGAGAAATAAATAATGTTATATATATTTATAACGTTTATAAACATATCGATCGATATACAATATCGACAAGCGATTAAATTAGATTTAATTGCATACTATTTTGGCTTGGGTTTAGATGGGTTTAAGGCTCATCATTAGGGCTGCAAAATTTTGGTTTTGGGAAGGTCTAGAGGTGGCTAAAACATAGAGAATTGGGATGGGGATAATGGGTTGAGATCAAGTGAGAATGGGTAAAAAGGTTTTTCTCGTTTCTCTCTAATACAACCCTATATATATATATATATATATATATAATTACTAACCTTTTTGGCTGCCATTACCTTCTACATTGTTGGTTAAAACATAGCTCTCAATCCACTCCAAAATTCTCAAATATGTTTCAAATTAAAATAATACTATTCGATAGTCAAAGGTCGGTGATTCCGGACTTGCAATCTGACGAATCAAGAACAATAAAAGGAAGGGAAGTCATTGCTTCAACGTGGATTCAAAGGCATCAGTAAATTGGTAATCTTAATTCATATTACAGTAATTAAATTATATTCTATGATCCTATATGAGCAATTTCATATCTGTTTAAATATATATTGCTACTATATGTTTAGTTATGTGAGATTTTGTAAGTGGACGTGGTTGTCACAAATCAGTTTGGTTATGTGCATAATTTGTTTATTATACTATCTAATTTATGTATAGACAAATGTTGTTTACTATACAAAATCAATTTTTTCATTAATAATTGTTTTATATATATTTATTAATAAATTCATATATATATATATATTAGTGTATATTTCTCTCTCATGATAGCATATATGCATATATAAGATATATATATATATATGATTTAAAAAATTTAGTACACTTATTTACATATAATATGAATTTACAAATTTGAAAATTAACTATCACACATATATTCATATTTTTAAATTAACATTTATTGAATTTTTGAATTATAAATAATTTTTAATAATTGTTCTCTCTCTTTCTATATATATATATATAAATGTTTTATGTTCATATATTATATATAATATATTTATACATACATGTGTGTTGTGTGTGTGTATTATAACACATATACATGCACATATTTGGACAACATACATGACATACAAAATGAGCTAATATGTCTGTTGCGATGCAAATCCCAACATCTACATATGGGCATATTATACCTTTCATGGATTATTATGTTACATATGCACTCACACATATATGTATATGATACATTTATGTATAAACTAAATCAAATAAAATTAATTTCATATCTTAATATATTTGAATTTAAATAAAATATATGGTTTTATTTAAATAAAATTTAAAATGTTCTAATTCAGTTTGACTTCATAGGCCCAATAAAAGATCTAATAGGGTAAAAATTTTGAAATTCACCCATAACATCCGTTGTGGGCTAGTCCAGTTCCAATAATAGTATCAGAGTCCAATAGCCTATGCGGTCTAAATTAGACATATTAGGACTAACTAATTAAGCTTGCCCACTTAGTACGGTGTCAAGAAAGGTAATGTCTAGGATTAGAATTGGATAATCAAGTACCATGTCCTACCCGATTACCGGCCTGGCCAGAAAGATGAAGTGAGCCCAAAGGTTACTCCTAATAGAAAAGGCCCAACTTAATTTGGGCCTTGGGCTAATTTTTAAAATTGTTTTGAAAATTAATGTTAAAGATTGTAAATTTAATAGTTAAATTTAAAATAAAACATGTTTATTATAAAAATTATAATACTATATAAGTTTTCAAAATGTTTGAAAGGATAATGATATTTTCAAAATGTTTGAAAATATTTATATAATAATTTCAAAATTTAAATTTATTAATAAGATTAATAAAATAAATTAATTAAATATGTTAATTAATTAATGCATATATGCATGTATTACATATGTAGATATATGTTATGTTATTTTAAAATGTTTAAGATAACATAAGTATACATGTATGTATACAAGATAAATTTTGAAATTAATACATTTTAATAATAATTGTTTAATTGGATAAATTAATTGAAGGTTAATTAATTAAATAAAATACACATATATATGATATATGTGTGTTACACTATAAATGTTATAGTAGATATGTCCAATATAAAAGTTATATTGGAACACTAATTTAAAATTAATTAAAGAGTTAATTGATTAAAATTAATTAGATAAGACTCAGTTAATGATATATTATACATAAGACATCATATAAGTAATATGAAATATAAAAGTTATATGACAATAAAACTTATATGATATGTGTATAAACTAAATGTGGAACATTAAAGAAACCCAAATATATTTGAGAAATAAATACATATGTAAATGTACATATATCGTGATTTCTGATGTGTCTGACACTTGAATCGCTGGTGTATTTCATAAGAAAAATATTATTCTATAAGTCAATATCACTCAATATATATTGAAGATTATGAATCTTCAATATAATGCTGTCCTCTACCATATATATATATATATATATATATATATATATATATATTAATAAATTACTTACAAACTCCTTAGTTATTGAGCTAACTCATGCCAGGGATGTTATACGTAGTATTATTAATATATTGAACAGATGAGATAAGATAATTATATGTATTTCTTGAGAAAACTCAAGGTACATATACTATACTTAGGTCATCACGATATGGTAGGTATGAGTGAATAATCTCTTTCGATTTGTTGAGCAAACTCAAGGTCGAAATGAGATTAGAACAAGGAAAAATGGGTTAGGAGTTGTATATGATACAACCGATAAGGAGTTATCCATCGTTTGTGGGGCTATGATTTGTTGAGCAAACTCAAGGTCAGGATACCAAAAAAACGAGTCCTAACACCCTTTAGTGAAGTTGTAAGACTTCTATGTTTCATCTTAGGGTTTGAAGAAATATAAAAGTCTAGTGGGAGCCTTATTAGAAAAATTAAATGGTAACATTTAACCTTTCTAATATTGTAAGAACATATGCTGTATAATGTTATAATTATCTACAATGATAAATTTGTGCATTTAATATGATTGATAAAACGTTTGTCAATTAACATATATAAACAAATTGAATTGAAAGTTGACAAAAGAAATATAATATATACTTACTAATAATTCTAATTGCATGTTATATAATGTTTCTATACCCATGCAAGTGTCTAAATTTCAACTACTTAATACATTCGTAAGTTGGTCGCTTATATGTTTATTTGGTTTAGACCGTGTATTGAATTTTATGTGTTTTTGAACTCTAAATGCAATTCAAGACTATGGATATTTGATCCATGTACTTTCACATATAAATGTTATATGGTGAACAATCATAGTTTGTGGGGTACAATATTTCGAAGTTAGTTCATTTGAAGTAAGCCAATAAACGGTATTTTAAGATCATGTATTCAACTTGAATGATTTCAAAAGGATCATATTGTGTTAATGTAACACAAGACCATAAACTACGAGATACATCTAAGAACTCGATCGTTGAAATGTCATCTTGATCGGTTTACATAAAGTGCAACATATTTGATGTCTTAAATGTTAAGAATAATCGAATGCGCTTTTGTAAAAGGTTTGTTATGATATTGTAGTAAGGTTTTCTTTTGAATAGTTTGACCATTTGAAAGAAAAACAAATGTATAAGAATAGATGTAATTTAAGGAAAAGTTGGAACGAAGAGAATGAATAGTCACTTCTGCTTCATAGAGAAACATTGGAAACAAGAATTGTAATAATAACTGATACTTAATATTGGAATATGAAATATGATTTTTTATTCCGAAATTTATTTTCATAAAGAAAATTATTTTCTATAACATTTATTTCTTTGAGTTCAAGATATTTGATCAAAGAACACTCCGTTGTAAACTAGTTGCATCATATGAAATAAGTAAACAATATTAAGTGGATGGTGGACCTCTAAATTTAGCACTCTATTATAGTAATGGCGCATATAGTGGGAGAATGCAATATAACACCTAATGATTGCATCAAATTACGAAAATTGTTTTCGTAAAATGTACCGAACATCATTTTTGAAATAACGTTTATTTTTTGGTATTGACTGAAAAATAGATATAACCATATTTCAATATGAGTATTATGAATATTCATTATGAAATAGAACTATATTATTGAATTTATTTTCATAGTAAAAGTGATGCAACAAAAATACTATGTATCTAATATTATTTACAGTTGTTTTGGAATTATAGACTAAGCCGTGGTTTTGAGAAATAATTTTACTATATCACTACAAGAAAATCACTAATCAATGGCAAATTAGAACAGCGTTTTAAGGCCCAAAGCTGTTTTTAGTCTTCTAATAACCAATTGAAAAACGTAAACGCTGTGTAACAAAATTTATCTGGCTGGCTTCCAATTTATTATAGAGGCTGCATTCTTCCACTATTATCTCCGCAAACTATTTCCCACGCTTACACGTTCTTCTTCTTCTTCATCGAAAAAATTGAAAACCCTAGAAAACATCTCTTTCACTTATGATTCTATCCAACCATATATTATCAGATCTAACAATGTTTTACACGAAAACAATTTCCCTCTTTGTTCGCTCTGTCTTTATCGTCTCCATCCTCTATTTTTTCTGCTTTACTTCATTGCGCTTCTATCCCTCTGTACCACCCTCACCGACTCCTGCATCTGCACATTTTCCACTTTTAAAGTCTTCGATCATGCTCAAATCTGTACGGAGGGACGTACGACAGACTTGAGCGACCGAGGATAATTCACCAACAAGATCCAGTTTTTGACTCATCACCCTATTCGGATTCATTTAACTATCGTTTAATTTCTAATTTTCAGGTATTACTCATTGGACTTTTTTTCCTTCCTTTTAGTTTGTTTGAAATTAGTATTGGTTATTTTCCTTCAACTTTTTTCTGCTTTTAACTTGTTTAAATTTATGGATGTGTGATATTCTACAAATACAGACATCTTATGTTTGAATTAATATTGGTTTGATTGGTTTTAGTTTGTTTGAAATTAATATTTCTACCAATGGCTTAATTTGAAATATTAAAGATTCTACAAACACAAACACCTGATAGTGTTTAGTCGATGCACACTGATAATTAATAGTGACAAGATTCAACATTCAAAGCATACATTATGGCCAAATTAAAAAATGTAAAAGAAAAAAAGTGCAGTGGTAGTTTAGTTGCTTGCATTATGATACTGTCACTTGACATCCATCAGAATGCTTTACATGCAAAGCCAACTCTTATTTCAAGTTGTTCGAGGCATTTTAGTCACTTGCATGCAAAGATTGTTAATTATGGAGAAACATCAAGTTATTATTTGTATAGAGTTAGCTTGTAGACCCAGGCACTCTATAATTTATTTAGCCAAGACTCGTAGTTGTCAAATTAACAGGATAATTTTTTACTCCAATTTTGTCCATAATGCAAGCACACTAATTGATCAACAATATTTGTGATACATCCCAAAAGTAATCAGGCAAATGTTCTTAATTTTGGATTATCACATTAAAGATATGCATAAATTTTTGCTGCTTAAGTGGTCGATGACATTTTTCTCTTGATTTCATTGTGTAAACCATTAACACAAACTTCTTTTAGTACTTATAATTTACTACTACTTATTTCATTGGGTGTTCCTCATAAAATTATATTGCAATTATCGTCATAATGTAAAGCTACTGAAAAATTAAACATTATCACAATGATTGCTGATAATATACATCCAAGGGAATCTTTATGTACTCATCATTTTCACCTTTTATAGGTAACAAAAGTCTTCTCTGACTTTGCTGCATGTACAATGGAGTTGATTGTCAACTACAAACAGTTTTTGAATACAAATTGTGCCAGCGAACAAGTTATCTGAAATTCCATTTCCAGGTACATTCATAATTTTTTGCTGAAACAATGGTAAATAAGCATGGTGATTTAACATGGATATCTGTATTTTTATTTATTTTCCTGCCTACCACCTAATTCATAAATTTGATTGATTTTAGTGTGAGTTTCAAACCCTTTTTCTACGTATGTATGCTTGAGTTTTCTTACATGCTTGAATATTGCTTATTTGATTTATGGTAACTTCTTCCTATCTATTAAAATGTGAATATCTACATTTTTTGTTCATAGTTAGATTTATTCTATTTTGGATTTTGTTTAAAATGGATCTGAATTATTTGTTTGTTGTAGAATTTCAAAGTTCAAACTGATACTAGTAAGTCTTAATAGTAAGTTTCTAGAACTCCTTTAGGTCATCATCAAATCGCTTTTTAGAAAAAAACATTATGATTATATATGTGGTTTATTTTTAAAAAATATTCTTGCAGGAAGACACAGGTGGGTAGAGTATGCAGATAAAGGCATTACAATGCTTCCCAAGTTCCTCCTGAGTGGCATGATTGGCTGCATTTTATCACAGATCACACTGGTGATGGGGTAAAATACAAAAATTTATTCATTTATTACTTTAACTAGGATCGAGTTTATATTAGCTTGATCTTGTCTGCTTCACTCACGTGTTGAGTTGACCTATGTTGTTTCCACCAAAGCCATCATCAATATAGTGTGTGTTTAATTTTGTTTGGCCAAGCATCGTCATTGTCATTATTTATCATATTTCGTTTCCCTCCTATGTATGCCCTACTTGTAGGCATAACCAAATGGTGATGCATATATTCATATGAAAGAGGTGAATTTTTTATGATCAGATGCTTTCTATTCTGTTTTATTTTTTTAAAAGAACAGTTGAGAATGTTTTGTAAATATTGAATTATAGAAACCAACCAAAGGAATGGATGAACTTTTTTTTGTAAACTTCTTATATAAATTTCATGGCAGCTTCTAATGTTGAAACCGAAGAGAAATGGACTGGAGCACAAGCAAAATATCTCAGGGGAAGGGGATCAGTACATCTACCATTCTAAAGGTCATAGTCTCCATCCTGGACAAAGAGACCGGACTAGCTACCAGGCTTGGGAACCATAGCCAAAATCTGAGTAAATTTTATCTCTTGTTTTGATCATAATGGCCAAATGGAGGCATGCCATGCTATTTTAAAGCAACATTTTCTTCCCTGTAAAATTTGACTTGATAATTTATAACTTCCCTAACAAGTGTAATCCGTGAACTGTTCCTATGGAAACAACATTGTTTTTGACATTCTTTTGATTGATAATCCGTCAGTATGCAGATGTTTGCGTGTTTTATCTAATATGAGTGTATCTCTAGTAACTTAAAAACCAAAATCAATACATAGGTTCTTGGAAAGACGTTTTAAATAGTAATTTCTAAGCAAAAGTATTTGAATAACATTTGAGTTTCAAGTTAATTTTGGTATTTGATTGTTATGATATTAGAATTAATAATTGTATAATAGCATGTTAAGTACCTTAGGCTAAACTTCAATTTTCGAAAGTTTGATAATTCTTGAGCGCCGAATGTTTGTGCACGCTGCGGAGTTTTTGGACACCTTTATTGAACAATGCAAACGCCATAGATCTCAGGTTCCTTCCGGTTCCCTGGTGCACTTTCAACCACCACCAGGGATTCGACCTGCACATACGAAAGATGCAAACGGGGCATGCACATCTTGAAGGTTACAAACCTTTTCTTTTTTCTATTTTGAAGTTAGTTAGTATTTAGTTGTAAACTCAGATTTAATATCAATTTATATATTTATGTGCAAAAGATATTAGTTAATGTGGGATAAGCTTTTGTTGAGCTGAATAATCCATCTAGTAAGAGTTGGATACAATAAAACTGTTTCATACTATCGTATTTGAATGTTCCAGTTTAAAATATTCTAACAATAAATAAAACTGCAAATGCTTGTATTCCATTCTCACAAAATTAATAACTTGGAAGAAACAATTATTATATTTCTTGTGCAGCTAACAATTAGAAATATTATTATAAGTAAATAGAATTTCCGAAAAGGGTTGTTGCTTTTTACCTAAAGCAAAAATAAAGTAAAATATCAAACAAAGAAAACCATGCAATGGCTAAGCCAATAAAATTGAGTAGAAATTTGAATCCACGATGCATTGGGTTGGAGATAGAGAATGATGGAAACATGTAACCGGTAAACACAACAATATAAAATTTTAAGTAAATTTTTAGAAAATATACTGTATACAATCAATTACTTGGTGTTTTGCAAGAATTTATGCAGGCCAAAGACTGCCCACAAAGTGATCTACGCTTAAGTTTTTCTATAACATTATATTTCTAATCAAGTAATTAGTCCTAAAGTACATCATTAAGAATAAACTAATCTATTAAGTAGACTTTCACAGAGAATGTAGCTATTAGCTTATCGTTAAAAGTCATTATTGTTTTAAGATGGTGCTTTTTTAATTTATTAAAAACAACTGCCTACAAATTTTATGTTCATGGATTTATTTATTGACTCTATTAACCAATAACTAAGAATTAAGAATATACTCATATATTGCAAAATAAGATTATCAATCTTCATCAATTTTATATAAAGTAAGAGAAACGATCAAATAAGAAATGAATTTTTTGTCATAACCTAGCATTTGGAGTTGTGTTAATTAAGAACCTTAATATTTGATCATGATTCATGATGAATTTTTACATTCTGTAACATTTCCTGATTACTTAGAGTTTATCAATCTATTATCTTGACATCATTATTGAAAACATGTGCAACTAGAGCTCTTACCAGTACAAGAGACATAATAGCATGTATGAAATGGATGGAAAGTTTGAAGAAAAAAGGCCGATACTGATGTAGCTCTTGTTCATTGCTGGTGTTTTCCTATATTAAAGTCTTTGGCATTGATTTTTTAATCATCTGCTTCTATTCAATACTCCTTAAAATATGACAAGTGAGTGTATATAATATATATTTTCCTTTTTCATTCCTGCTTCTTCCCATGCATGTAAGGCCATCAAGACATCATGCCCTTTATAACTAAAGTGCCATGATTATTATATTGAACTGAAGTGCCTCGATTAATAATGTTACCAGACTCTCTTAAAGGCAAAAAAAATCATCCTTTGTTATAATTGAATATAATACCTGCATATTATTAAACTGAATATAGTACCTGCATTTACTTCTCGATGTGTTGCACGTTAATTAACTGAGTCATCAAGAATAAGACGACTTCATCCTTTCTGATCATATACCTGCATATTTTTACGAACTCTTTTTTCATTTTTTTTATCGATATTTTTGCATTGTTAGTATATTAATTTTTTTTATTCACTAATTTTCATCCATAAAGCAACAAGCTAGTTCTTGTTATTACATTGTTTCCTTCTATGTTATTGCTTTGTGGACAATAGTAGAAGTAGAAAGTGTAGTAAATAGTTTTAGTATGATGTACTAAACCTGTAACATGTGACAGCCTGTCATGACACGCTGGACTTCATGCCTTAACCGGTGACAGTTTATCATGACCTAAGTTTAGCTTAAAGCTCAACCACCTTATAACTCATCATGCCTTAACATGTGCCTTGTCTCCACTTCTACTGCCAGCCTTTGTAGCTCCAGCTTCTCATATTTCTTATAGCTTGTTTCATTCTCAGTGTAGGAACTATCTCGGCCTTCTTATCTTCACTGGCTTTGCACTTCACTGGCTAACCCTGGAACCTCAAGAATCAAATATTATCCTTTATTTTCATATTGCATTATACTATCACTTTCGATTGAAATTGTTAATTATATGCAATTTAGGTGTTCGACCTTAGTTATTCAAGTACCATATTTAATTTGAATTTTAAATCTTCTTTTTCTCTGTATTCCAAACTTACCATTGAAATCTTTAGTGCATTTAACTATAATTAACAGAATATATGTGATGTGTGATAGGTTAAAGAAGATGGAGTTACTACACTTTTCTAGGCATGGCTACTAGATCAGTGAGGAGTTCTTCATGATGGGAAAAAACCGAATCTTGGTTCCATCTCAACATGTAAGTTCAAATTGGAATAACCAGTGGCCTTTTTTATGATTATACATACTGTGATTACCTTTTCAAATAGTATAAAACAAATAATACAAGATAATTGATCAACGGTTAATATAGTAAATCAATCTTGAGTGATGTTTGGTGTACTATTAAAATCCCTTCTTTCTGTTTCCATAAAATCACATACATCTTAAAACCTGCATTTTAGGGTATGTTTCAAATTATAGGCTATCTACTATGTAAGCAAGTTTTACTATCATAGTCTGATTTGACTTCATAATATTTACATGTACTTCAAAATTAAAAAAACTTAATATATCACAACGATCAATTATTAACCTCTTCATTCTAGCATTTATATATACTAAATAATTTTGTTCTTCTGCTTTCAACTATTTCAGATATAAATTTTATAGTTCCTTTTTTGGCTATTGCAAGGTAAATAAGCATTGTATGTATCTGAAGTATGTAAGTACTTCATATGGAATAAAACAAGAAACTAATAGTATTCTCGGTGTTCTATGTAAGTACTTCATGTGCAAATAAAGCAAGAAACTTACTGTTCATGCCTTTTTAATATTTATATACATTTCTTGAAGTATGGAATCAATCATTTCCGACATTTTAATACAAAGTAAGGAATTAGTGATTCATTGGCACTTTTATATAAAAAGTAAGGAATTAATGATTTGACAAATTTACTAAAGTAATAAAGGTTCATGTCCAAGAAATAAAATATTTATTCTATTTTAAAGTTGGATATAAATACAAAAGTGCTTTCACTCTTAAGGAAATAAAATGAACTCAAATGGAATAAATTTTAGTAAACTATATCATTATTTGAAAAATAGTTTCGGTAAACTGAATCAATACTTTTGAAAACAATCTCACCTGTAATGGTTTGATGAATAGGAGTAGAGATAATAATGAAAAAGACTTAAAACAAGTAATGGTTTGATGAAGATAATAAAAAAGACTTAAAACAAGCAATGGTTTGATGAAGATAATAAAAAAGACTTAAAACAAGCAATTTAGGAAGCTCTTAGTCTGCCATTATCAATACGTTATAATGATACATCTCTTATTCATAGTATCATATGAATACATTTTTGCAAAGGAGAGAGTCGTTATTCTGCATTCCAGTTTAAATGTACTATATAAGCATGGTATGATAAAATATATTCTAGGTACACTTTTCCTTCTTGTTTAGTACATAATTATTTGTATCAGCCATTCATAGACGTATCTGATCTGATACACAGCATTTTATCATTAGTTGCCAGGTTTAACAGAAACTTTCATGATTTCTTTCCTACCCTAAAAAAAGTTAAATAACTTTTCTTTTTCAGGCAAGCATTTTCTCCCAACGTTAGAGTTCAAAAGTTCTTGAGACCATTTCCATAAAAATTGGGTGTTCATCTTGGATAAATACATTAACTTGAGTAACTTCTTGTATAACTTTAAGCCATAGAGCAATGTAACCTGCCACAATGTCAAGATAGCCAATGTTTTCACTTTGGAAAAATTTCTTCCCTTTGATCTCTTTTTCTATAATGCTCAAGTATTCTTTTGATTTCTGTATGTACGTCTTCTGATCTTCACCTTCACTCCAGTATGCTAGTCTGAATGTAGGAATGCACTCATGGATCTTTTTGCTATTGCTTTTGCTTTACTTTTGCTTTACAGGTAGATAGATGACTGTGATGCAAAAAAAGGTTGCAATGAGTTATGGATCAAAGTTATTTTTGCTGCTAGAACTACTTTTTGGTTTTAATGTATGTACTACTTGCTTTTGTTTTGCTATTGCTACTTGTTCTATATTTTGTTTATGAACTATTGATGACGAACTATTTATGTTTGGTGTAAGAATATTGTGTATTTTGATTATGAAATTTCATACGTTGGTTATCAAATATGTGTTCAAAATGTGGTATTGATACAATATGTTGATTTTGAAATGTGATATCGATATAATATGCTAATTTTGAAATGTGGTATATATACACATTGTGGCATGTTTGCTGAAATGGAATTAAAACATTCCATATCGTTTTTAAAACGCTGTTAAAAGTTTTAACAGCGTTTTAAAAATGCCGTTAAATTGTATCTAAAAACATAAAGCACGATTTATTGCAACAAGGAAACGCTGTAAATAAATATCACAGCATTGAAAAAACGCTATAATATCTTATCTTAGCACGAAACAATCGCTAAGAAAGATCTCTAACTGCATCCAACCAAACGCTGTTAAATGATTTCATGACATCAGGGAAACACCGTTAAAAAGGACATTTAACAGCGTTTATTTCTTTTCATTGTATATCTCTGACATATAACTGCATGTCGATATACAACGTATGTAAAAACGCTGTAAATAGCTTTTATAGCGTTTTTAAAACACTGTTAAAGGTCATGTTTGTTGTAGTGTATGATTATGAATCATATGATACAGGTTAATTATATCTCTAACAATTAATGGCAATGCACCCATTCAGTGGGAGCATCATAAGAGTTGATGAACTTTTTGAATTAATACATATTGATGTATGCAATCACAAGTCTATTAATACCTAAAGAGTTCCACATAATTTGTTATATTCATCGATGATTTATTACCAACATGAACATGTGTATTAGATACACATGTAGCAAGTTTATGATAAAATCATAAAATAAAAAAGAAAAGTAAATAAAATAACATGCAATAGAATAAAATGATTTGATTTGGTCGAATAAGTGAGTATATTGGAAAGAGTTCCAAATGTACCTAAAAATGAATATAGATTCAATCTCAAAATCACTCCTCCATGAGATACATAATGATGCATCGATAAGGAGTAATCGGACATTGTTGGACAATTTACGATTGATTGTGAGTGAAGTTGAGTTAGTTTCTTTCTATAAGGTCATGTACTTAAGATTAGTACATAAGTTTGATACAATAGTTTACAAAATCATACAAGATAAGGGTTTGTAAGAAATCTCAACATATCATAGGCCGAGGAGTTGGCAGGTTGTGCGATTCGAAAGATTGCACATAATAATTGTTCATGAGGGATCTTGTATGAATCTCCAAAAAAAATTTGGAAAGGTCTGTCATCAAATGACATATTTATGTTTTGAACATAATTTTTGTAAACTAAAATCAGTTTTATAAATAAAAAGGTTAATAAAGCATTTATGAATCCATATTCTATTTGCACTAAGAAACAATTGTTGTTTCAAGGTATATCAAATTCATTGGGAAGGAATTTCTTTGAGAAATTTTTGGTAGTTAAATAGGATTGGATCCGATCCATAGATAGAACTGATTATATGAGATGAAGTGAAATTAACTAACCTAAATGAACACATAGCTTTAAGATGTCTAATAAGTATTCTCGTACATCGAAGAGAAACTATGAGTTTCTTATTAACGTCGAAAATATACATTAACCTCGGTTGTTCAATTCAACCATTAAGATTGTTGACTCTATATGGTATGATGCGCAAATCTGAAAGAATTCCAAGTACGCTATCAAAATATGATTTTGGTGGTCGTAACCAAAGAGATGTGATCCATCGGCCGAGATTGTGTCTTTATTGGAAAGACTAATGTAGTTGGAATTAAATAAGCAATGTTGATAAGAATAATATCGCAAATTTCAATTGTTGAAATTAGCATAACAGATTCGGTATTCAACATGCTCGAGTTAATTCTGATTTACTCACAAAATTATCGCTCGATAAGACTTAGTGTTTGGTACTTGTGACGACCCGAAATTTTGGATATTTGAAATTGGATTATTTAATTGATTTTAAATATTTAGAAGTTAATTTTTAACGATAATTTCAAATATCAATATTTATTGGATAATTAAATACTGAATTTAATTATCGAATTTGGGTAAATTATTGAATCTGGAATTTTAAGCCTGTTAAAAATAATTTGAAGGCTTGGAAAATTCATATTAATAATACTGAAGATGATAGATTTTTAAATTTGAATTTAAAGAGGTTTTGTTCAGTTTTAAAAATATATTGTTTAAATTGAATTTAAAAGTAGCCTTCCGAGGCACAGTCTCGTAATTCGACAAAACCAGTTCCATTGGGTCCGAAATATTGAATTATTATCGGATTTCAAATTTCATAGCTTTTGGAATTAATGTGTGACCGTACGAAATATAAACGTTTAGACGATAATTATCGATCTAACTTAAATATCTTTATCTGAAAGAAAATCAAATCATAACCGAAATCTTTCCTGAGCAAGCCGACCTACTCTTTGCTTAATCACATACTATGTCTTCCCTCAGAAGCTAATGCTTTCATTATTAAACCCGAGCTTACTTTTGTTTTAATAGAATGATCGAAAAATCAATTCAGTTAATTCCCTTTCTTTTCTACTTCTCGAAGAATTAATGGCCAACCGAGCCTCTTTTCCTCTTTCAATAATTATCGGGAAATCGAAAAAAAAAGGGTAGGGAGGAACGACAATCTCGAACAGAATCAGGTCGACCTTGCAATCGAAGAAGCGATCTCGTTCCTTCGCGATGCTCGAACGACTCGGCGATGGGCTTGGAAGGGTCGCGAGGCAGGTTTGGGATGGGGTCGTGACGGGCTTCGCAACTCGAGGTGTTGAGGCTTTGATTTAGGGTTTGGGGGTTCGACGTCAATCGAAGGGCTAAGAGAAATCGAGGCATGGAGTCTCGAGGCGACGACTCTAGTAGGGTTTCGAGCTCGGTCTCGATCGTACGAGGGGTGCAGGCAGTGAGGTCAAAAATCCAAAGAGGAACAAGTCGAGATTGGATCAAATTGCATATTCGAAATGAAAGTGAGTTAATCTCACTCATCTGGCTTTATTTTAAATTTAAATAGTTGAATTTAAATATTTGGTGAATGGTTGATTTGATTTGATATGATAATATATAGTAGTATTTACCAATATATATATATATATATTGGCATATGTATATATTGGAGTTGTTGATATTCCCACAATATATAGCGGATGATACCCTATGCGCCGCATAATAGCGGATGATATTTTATAATCCCATATACCGCGATATTCCACCTCGAAGTGGAATTGGTATTGTGCTAACGTCTGTGGATGCAGGGAAACAGGTTGGAGGGATCCAACTGGATTCCTCAAAAATTATTTAGCTTATTTAATATTCTGTGATTATAAATATTTGCTATCCTGTGATGATTTTATATTGGATTGAACTGTTCAATATAATGAGTAAACAAAATCTATAGAATTGGATTTTTTGAAACAGATCAAAGAGTAAAATTTTAAGTTAAATAATTCTAGTGAATTTGAATCAATTTAATAATGAATTGAAACAAATTAAAATAAAAGCAATTTCAAAATTCTAATTGATATGGAAAGGGGAATTTTAAATTTAACAAGGAAGGAATAAATTTTATACTAAAGTGATATTATTTAAAGAATAAAAGGAATTATTTTTGAAATTATGGATTAAATTTAATTAAAGGATAAAGAAAGCATTTTGGAAGTTTGAAATTGGTAATTTCAGTTAAAAAGGGTTTTAACTCACAATAAAGAATTAAATCTAAAGGTTAATGTATTTTGGAATAAATGAAGTAGTGAAGAGAATTATTTCAAGCAAAGTGAGTTGTAAATTGATTTAAGTATTTGGAATTGAAATTTTAAAGAGAAGTGAGATTTTGGAATTTATAAACTGGGTTTATAAAGTAAAATAAAATATCAGTGGATATTTGAAATATAAATTCAAGGTGGGAATTTATAAAGGGATATAAATTGGTTTAAAAATAAATGTTGATTTATTTTTAAAAGATGTGAAGAGAAGTATATTTCCTTGGATAGCCAAGTACATTTTAAAGCAATTTTAAATATTGGTTAAAAGTTCTAAAATGTTTTAAAAAGCATGTTTAGGAAATTTATTATTTCTAAACGTTAAATTTCTAAAGTAAGTAATTTTTTTCAATTATATTATTGTAGTAAATATATAAAAGTGATTTGGTAATATGTAAAAAGGAGAAATTTAGTTTATATTTATAAAGCGGTTTTATTTTAAATATCCTTAAAGTATATATTTTAATAAAGCATTAAAGTAGTTTTAAAATTTCAATGTTATAAAGCATATTTATAGTAAAGAGTTTTTAAATTATTTAAAAATCTAAAAGTATTTTGTACTTGGTGTTTCAGAGGAAATAAACATTTGGGAAATGCATTTCGTGAAAGGGAACTGTTTGAAATTATTTTCAAAGGATTGAAAATGGAAATATATCTTGCGAAGATATTTTGAGGTTAATAAATAATTTGGAAAATTATTTATTGTTTAATGGATGATTGTGAATTTTAATTGATAGTTAAAGAACCGACTATCAATATTGGCCAATGTGCTGATCGTTTCGAAGAGACCGGGATCGGGATTAATTTTCTGAAAACCACTTCGATTCGGTTTGTACGTTTTCGTGGAAAACGAGTTTGGAATCGAAGTTGGAGCAGTGAAGTGCAAGGGCTAGTCGCTACTAATCCTGAGGATATTTCCAAAATGGATGTAGTAGGAGTAGTGCCTTCGGTTCCGTTCGAACCTAGGACAGACTTGTATGGATGAATGCTTTCGGAACATCGTCAGCGGACGATGGGCATTCTAAGGGATATGTGCTGAAAGGTAACGCTTAGCCTCGAGCCTCATCAACCGGGAATGACTGAAAATCAGGGGTTATGCAGCAAGGCTTCGTGGGTAGCACCCACTGGAGAGTAAGGTCATCCCTGTCTAGATGTCCCTTTTTATTTCGGCTTAGTGGTGCGGTTGCTGATCCCAACCGTGGGGTGATCTTATTCGGAATTATCCAGTAAGCGATAGTTCCGGCCTTGTGTTGCAGGGGATTGGGAGTAATCCTCGTTACTGTGATCTAGGCCACGTACTGTGACAGGTGGTACCCCAGTGCCTAGTCATTGATGGAAATCCATTCTCCCTACGTGCATGTACGGTTTTGATTGTGCCCAACTATTGCTTAAATGTGAGATGCAAGCATTTCAGCTAGATTCTATTTTACTTTCAATAGACACTATTATAATATCAGACGGATTTGATAAAAGTGTTTTGGCTATCGTAAGGGAAAAACCCGGCATGTTTATTTGTGGCGTGGTCTTACGAGATGCTTTTATTTTTAAAGGATTTTCCAAACTTTAATAATAAATTTGAGTGTGATTTTCTCACACTGGTATTCCAGACTGACTCGGGTATTGTTTTATATGATGCTCGGGTCAGACCGAGTATTATAGGTTACAGGATATGATGCTGTGGAGCTCTGGGATGAGCTGGATGGCGTGACGTATCTCCCGTACTTGTTTATATATATATTCCGCTGTGTTGATTACTGTACTCTGTTATATTGAGGACATGATATGATTATTGTCCAGTTGTATGTATGTGTACTCTGATGTATACTCTTATGATGTATTGTATAAACAGATATAGTTTTGATTTGTGTAAAGATCTGTTATTGTCTATTATATTTTATTCCGCTGTGGTGTGAGATTCTGATGTTTTTTCCTATTTTCTTCTTCTACCTCTTTCTTCTTAACACAAATGGTTCGTATTTCCGTTCTTCTTGAGTTCATTAATGGAAATTAATGTCAATTCAAGGGGTATGGATTTGTGGGTCGTTACAGTGGTATCAGAGCTTAGGCTGATAATAACCTTGGCTCTGGTGGGATTTCCCATTTGAAATAGAGTCCATGGTACTCTAGAATGAGTTTGAGTGTATTAATAGATATGAGCGCGTATTTGTTAGTGAATATAAAATGGTTTTATATTGTGTTGATTGGTTTATTGAGTAGTTTATGGATTCTGGTCAATATGAGTAATTAACGTTATTGATAGGGATCTCTAAACACTTGAATAGAACAATTCGACACAGTTGTGTTTTAAAATAGGGTAAATGAAATAATTTTACCCAAATTATTTTGTATATAAAAGAAATAATTTTCGAAAATTATTATAGTTATATATATGGATGCTTGGTTGTTAAGGAGTGATAATATTAAGTTATTATCACTATTGTGAGAAAATTAAATAAGAAATTGAAATCATAACTAAAAGCTAAGAAATAAATTCATATACAAATGGGATTTATAAATGCAAATTAGTAAATGTGATTTATAATTTGAAATAAAATTCCAGAGTAATGGTTGTATGTGAATTGAAAGGATTTGGAATTTGAAATTTTGAGAAAATTTAATTCCTTTGAGTTTGAAAATGGTTTTCAAAGGTTTTGAAGGAATAATAGTGATATTATTTTGGGGAATATTTTGAATTGGATTCGAAATCTGGTGAAGTTTGGGATTTAAAAATATTTGAAATGCTTTTGATTGGGATAAAAGCACTAAACTCTCTTCGGTCGCCGGAAAATAATTCCGATGATGATCGCGACATCATCGGTGTTCATTTTCGAGTTTCCAAGAGAGGAATTGCTACCTGGATGTTTTGGATTGATGTTTGTTTGCAAAACTGGGTTTTGGTTTTGAAAATTTAAAGAAATAGTTGGTTATACCAAAGGACTTTGGATATAATCGATTTCAAAGGTGATTTTGAAGTGCTGAGAAATTACTTAAAACTTTGGAAGTTAATTAAAAGTGTTTATAGAATAATAAATAAGTTGTGGCTTATAAAAATCTAAAAGTGGGATAAATAAGCCTAAAATAAAATTGTTTTGTATTTTGGAAGATGAATAAAAATCCAAAACTTAGATTATAAAATAGATTGAAACTCAAGGAAAATAGTTAAAGTGATTTTTGAAACAAAAATCAAATATTGGGTATAAAATTGGAATACACTAGTTGTTAATAAATTAGTTAATGAAATATGGAAATGGAACTCCGATTGTTAATTTAAAGTTGAATTATGAAAAAAATAATGGAGTTTGGAAATGAAGTTTGAGTTATAAATAGAAATTCAACTTGGAATTGTAAGAGAAATAAATATGAATTGAAGTTGTATGGAATTGGATTAAGATAAAAAAAATTATTTGAGATGAAAATAAATCCAATTCAAGTATGAATAAATTAAATATGGCTTTGGATATTATTTTAATGAATGTGAATTAAAATTTAAAATGGATTGAAGGAATATACCAATTGAATTTAATAGAAGAAAATTTAATCGGAAATGGAGATTAACTTAAGTTGTTAACTTAGGTAAATTGTTAAATGATTGTAGTCGAGATTTATGAAATGGTTTTTGAATGAACTAGTTTGGTTAATGTAAATGAATTATTAGAAGTGAAATAAAATTGATTTTGAAATCAATTGAATTGAATATGTGCTTGTTTGGTTTAAAAATGAATTGATCGAAAGCAATTGAATTTGTTTTGCAATCATATAAATTTTTCATAGAAAGTGTTTGGTGTATGTTGCTTATGAAATGTATGTAATTAGCTATTGAAAATAAGTGAAATGCTATAAACTTCCTAGATTTGTCACTTACCTGTTTAAGTTGAGTTAGTACAGGTACTGGGAAGCCGTTTGGCTAGATTTGATTGCGAAATTTGCTAAAATAAATAGCTGCTTGCTTAAAAATGCTAAAGTAAGGTACGCTTACGCAAAAATTCAAAATAGGAGATATGAACTGCATATATTGATTTATATTGTGATTTCCGGCCTGAGGCCGATGTATATATATATTTGTGCATCCTGCGATATCGCAGAAGTCCCTCCGTACAAGGGAGACTCTGCCAAAATTTTCCATAAATTTTGAGAGTTAGAATTTTTTTGAAATGTTTGAAAAATTTTCACTAACGACAAATGATTTAAAATTGGTAAGCAAATAGAATGGAAACTGAATATTGGAATCTGATTTAAAATTGTGTATGTAAAGTAAAGTAAAGTGGATAAAGATTCAATATTTAGAGTTTGAAGACATTGAATTCAAGTAAAATTTGAAAATCAGAATGAAAATTTGGAAATTAAGGTATTGAGATTTGAAATGAATTAGAAAATTTAAGCAAATTGAAATTCATTTGGAATTGGAGTTCGATTTGAATGTAAACTTCGGTAATGAAGTAGTGAAAATAAATATAGGAAATATTTATATCGGACTTAAGAAATGAATGATGAAGTTGTTAAGTAAATTGGTATTTGGAATATACTAAGTGAATAATTGAATGAAGATTAAAACTGGGAGTTGTGAGATGGGATAATTGTGAATAAGTGAATGGAAATCGGAATAAATGTGAATAAAAGAGAAAATTGATATAGTTGATAATCAATTGGAATTAATACGTAGGATGTACGTATATTATTTTATTCGCATAGCGATTTGATCCAGAATTCGAGCATAGAATTTCGAGATAGTTATATCGATCCGAGATGGGATTTTTCACTCGATTTTCGACGGCGAACCTGGATATGGATTGTTGATTGATTCTGGATATTATCTATCATAGTTTGTGGCTATGCAAGGAGAATGACGGTTTCTAATCAAGAAACCAGATCTGAGTCCGCACTAGGAAGTCGGGTGGACGATACTAGTTCGGAAGTGAAATTGTGTGATCGAGTAAGCGATCAAATTTGATATTGCGTACGGATGATATATGTGCATCGTACGGGCTTAAGTAAAACAAATATTGGAAATTTGTAAAGAAAAGTATAAAATGACTTTAGAATTGTGATTGAATATTATTGCTTAGTAGGATATACAGGTGTATAACAGCAATGGATAAATTGGGATTTTTGATTTTAGAAGATAAAAATTTAATGGCTCGACAAAAAGGTATGTATTTGTATTTCTGTATGAAATTTGATTGGGTTTTGATCTAGCCACTTGGCTGTTTGTTTCCTTTTTGAGATGTGGGGGCCGTAGAGCCATTTTTGTAGTAGTACCGAGCTAGCCGCGCAAAGGAGATGCTGGCAAAAAATTTCGAAAATTTAAGGAGTTAGAAAAATTTTGGAAAAATTTTGATAATTCAAAATTTGATTTCAAATTTAGATTTGAATTGATAAGTAGGTAATATTGTTTGAAACTTATGGATAAGTTGGAAAGTTAGATAGAGGGATAGAGTGTCTTTAATAAAAGAAGACTTTGGAAAGTTGTTAAAACTGTTTGGTTTTGGAAAATAGTAATGGGTATTGGATCATTCTTCCTAACTAGTAATTTCGAGGACGAAATTCTTTTAAGGGGGGAGGAATGTGACGACCCGAAATTTTGGATATTTGAAATTGGATTATTTAATTGATTTTAAATATTTAGAAGTTAATTTTTAACGATAATTTCAAATATCAATATTTATTGGATAATTAAATACTGAATTTAATTATTGAATTTGGATAAATTATTGAATCTGGAATTTTAAGCATGTTAAAAATAATTCGAAGGCTTGGAAAATTCATATTAATAATACTGAAGATGATAGAACTTTTAAATTTGAATTTAAAGGGGTTTTGTTCAGTTTTAAAAATATATTGTTTAAATTGAATTTAAAAGTAGCCTTCCGAGGCACAGTCTCGTAATTCGACGAAACCAGTTCCATTGGGTCCGAAATATTGAATTATTACCTGGTTTCAAATTTCATAGCTTTCGGAATTAATGTGTGACCGTACGAAATATAAACGCTTAGACGATAATTATCGATCTAACTTAAATATCTTTATCTGAAAGAAAATCAAATCACAGCCGAAATCTTTCCTGAGCAAGCCGACCTACTCTTTGCTTAATCACATACTATGTCTTCCCTCAGAAGCTAATGCTTTCATTATTAAACCCGAGCTTACTTTTGTTTTAATAGAATGAACGAAAAATCAATTCAGTTAATTCCCTTTTTTTCTACTTCTCGAAGAATTAATGGCCAACCGAGCCTCTTTTCCTCTTTCAATAATTATCGGGGAATAAAAAAAAAGGGGTAGGGAGGAACGACAATCTCGAACAGAATCAGGTCGACCTTGCAATCGAAGAAGCAATCTCGTTCCTTCGCGATGCTCGAACGACTCGGCGATGGGCTTGGAAGGGTCGCGAGGTAGGTTTGGGATGGGGTCGTGACGGGCTTCGCAACTCGAGGTGATGAGGCTTTGATTTAGGGTTTGGGGGTTCGGCGTCAATCGAAGGGCTAAGGGAAATCAAGGCATGGAGACTCGAGGCGGTGACTCTGGTAGGGTTTCGAGCTCGGTCTCGATCGTACGAGGGGTGCAGGCAGTGAGGTCAAAAATCCAAAGAGGAATAAGTCGAGATTGGATCAGATTGCTTATTCGAAATGAAAGTGAGTTAATCTCACTCATCTGGCTTTATTTTAAATTTAAATAGTTGAATTTAAATATTTGGTGAATGGTTGATTTGATTTGATATGATAATATATAGTAGTATTTACCAATATATATATATATATTGGCATATGTATATATTGGCATATGTATATATTGGAGTTGTTGATATTCCCGCAATATATAGCGGATGAGACCCTATGCGCCGCATAATAGCGGATGATATTTTATAATCCCATATACCGTGATATTCCACCTCGAAGTGGAATTGGTATTGTGCTAACGTCTGTGGATGCAGGGAAACAGGTTGGAGGGATCCAACTGGATTCCTCAAAATTATTTAGCTTATTTAATATTCTGTGATTATAAATATTTGCTATCCTGTGATGATTTTATATTGGATTGAACTGTTCAATATAATGAGTAAACAAAATCTATAGAATTGGATTTTTTGAAACAGATCAAAGAGTAAAATTTTAAGTTAAATAATTCTAGTGAATTTGAATCAATTTAATAATGAATTGAAACAAATTAAAATAAAAGCAATTTCAAAATTCTAATTGATATGGAAAAGAGAATTTTAAATTTAACAGGGAAGGAATAAATTTTATACTAAAGTGATATTATTTAAAGAATAAAAGGAGTTATTTTTGAAATTAAGGATTAAATTTAATTAAAGGATAAAGAAAGCATTTTGGAAGTTTGAAATTGGTAATTTCAGTTAAAAAGGGTTTAACTCACAATAAAGAATTAAATCTAAAGGTTAATGTATTTTGGAATAAATGAAGTAGTGAAGAGAATTATTTCAAGCGAAGTGAGTTGTAAATTGATTTAAGTATTTGGAATTGAAATTTTAAAGAGAAGTGAGATTTTGGAATTTATAAACTGGGTTTATAAAGTAAAATAAAATATCAGTGGATATTTGAAATATAAATTCAAGGTGGGAATTTATAAAGGGATATGAATTGGTTTAAAAATAAATGTTGATTTATTTTTAAAAGATGTGAAGAGAAGTATATTTCCTTGGATAGCCAAGTACATTTTAAAGCAATTTTAAATATTGGTTAAAAGTTCTAAAATGTTTTAAAAAGAATGTTTAGGAAATTTATTATTTCTAAACGTTAAATTTCTAAAGTAAGTAATTTTTTCAATTATATTATTGTAGTAAATATATAAAAGTGATTTGGTAATATGTAAAAAGGAGAAATTTAGTTTATATTTATAAAGCGGTTTTATTTTAAATATCCTTAAAGTATATATTTTAATAAAGCATTAAAGTAGTTTTAAAATTTCAATGTTATAAAGCATATTTATAGTAAAGAGTTTTTAAATTATTTAAAAATCTAAAATTATTTTGTACTTGGTGTTTCAGAGGAAATAAACATTTGGGAAATGCATTCCGTGAAAGGGAACTGTTTGAAATTATTTTCAAAGGATTGAAAATGGAAATATATCTTGCGAAGATATTTTGAGGTTAATAAATAATTTGGAAAATTATTTATTGTTTAATCGATGATTGTGAATGTTAATTGATAGTTAAAGAACCGACTATCAATATTGGCCAATGCGCTGATCGTTTCGAAGAGACCGGGATCGGGATTAATTTTCCGAAAACCACTTCGATTCGGTTTGTACGTTTTCGTGGAAAACGAGTTTGGAATCGAAGTTGGAGCAGTGAAGTGCAAGGGCTAGTCGCTACTAATCCTGAGGATATTTCCAAAATGGATGTAGTAGGAGTAGTGCCTTCGGTTCCGTTCGAACCCGGGACGGACTTGTATGGATGAATGCTTTCAGAACATCGTCAGCGGACGATGGGCATTCTAAGGGATATGTGCTGAAAGGTAACGCTTAGCCTCGAGCCTCATCAACCGGGAATGACTGAAAATCAGGGGTTATGCAGTAAGGCTTCGTGGGTAGCACCCACTGGAGAGTAAGGTCATCCCTGTCTAGATGTCTCTTTTTATTTCGGCTTAGTGGTGCGGTTGCTGATCCCAACCGTGGGGTGATCTTATTCGGAATTATCCAGTAAGGGATAGTTCCGGCCTTATGTTGCAGGGGATTGGGAGTAATCCTCGGTACTGTGATCTAGGCCACGTACTGTGACAGGTGGTACCCCAGTGCCTAGTCATTGATGGAAATCCATTCTCCCTACGTGCCTGTATGGTTTTGATTGTGCCCAACTATTGTTGAAACGTGAGATGCAAGCATTTCAGCTAGATTCTATTTTACTTTCAATAGACACTATTATAATATCGGACGGATTTGATAAAAGTGTTTTGGCTATCGTAAGGGAAAAACCCGGCATGTTTATTTGTGGCGTGGTCTTACGAGATGCTTTTATTTTTAAAGGATTTTCGAAACTTTAATAATAAATTTGAGTGTGATTTTCTCACGCTGGTATTCCAGACTGACTCGGGTATTGTTTTATATGATGCTCGGGTCAGACCGAGTATTATAGGTTACAGGATATGATGCTGTGGAGCTCTAGGATGAGCTGGATGGCGTGACGTATCTCCCGTACTTGTTTATATATATATTCCGTTGTGTTGATTACTGTACTCTGTTATATTGAGGACATGATATGATTATTGTCCAGTTGTATGTATGTGTACTCTGATGTATACTCTTATGATGTATTGTATAAACAAATATAGTTTTGATTTGTGTAAAGATCTGTTATTGTCTATTATATTTTATTCCGCTGCGGTGTGAGATTCTGATGTTGTTTCCTATTTTCTTCTTCTACCTCTTTCTTCTTAACACAAATGGTTCGTATTTCCGTTCTTCTTGAGTTCATTAATGGAAATTAATGTCAATTCAAGGGGTACGGATTTTCGGGTCGTTATAGTACTTATGTATTGAAACAGAAAATTCTAAATAATGATTTAGAGTAAGCCGCTTACACATATTAACCAAAAATGCCTCGAAGTCAGTGGGAGCGATATTGGGTTTATGAGTCTTTGGATATGATCCAAGAAATGATACGAATGTATCATTTTATAAGCATCAAGATTGAATAAGTATTTTGATAGAAATATCAAATAGTTTGATTTTCAATCAAAGTGCATAGGAAGGTTGTGTTCATAAGAAAGTACGTTAAAAGGTATATTGATATTTCTAAACTATGAGTAAACAACACATTGTTGATTTTAACAACATGCTTGTATTAAAATCAACTTTAGTTGTTTTAATACTCAATTTTGAATTGTAAATGATGTCTTTTATGGTGAGTATAAAAGATATAGGGATTGTCCCAAAATGATATGCAAGAGCACCCTATTAAAAGGGGAACATGTAAGTTGGATTCCTTATGTATTAGCAATAGGAATTATCATACATGTTATGTTGTGTGTGATATTGTGTTTTGTTTATGTATTTGATACATGGAGAAAATATAAAATCCAGATTGATATCACTAAATGGTTGTTTGAGGTGTTCTCACGTATTTATGAAATACTAGAGAATTGTTTATAGAAACAACGAACTCGTTATGATGGAACGTTTGGACACAAACTTTTATAAGTGATATTTAGTATAACATGTCAATGATAAAATTCAAGTAAAAATCATTAATTTGAAAATGTTTCAAAATAAAAGTGATTGTGGTCGATTCAATGAAATTTTGAGAGCATTAAATTGAATAGCGCTACAATAAACCAATGTATATAGATATAAATGCACAAATTTATAATTGAGCCAAATGTGATTCCAAATGTTGAGAACCTCGTAATTTTGTTATAAGATAACAATGTCATGAAATTGGTCATGATAGAACTTAAAGCTCACTAGAAGTCGAAAGACATTCTTCGAATCGTTCCACGTGATAAAGACAGTTTATCAGTGTTAGAGAGAGTTAATCGACAAAGTAGGTAATTGAAACATAATAGCATACCCATTCACTAAGGGACTGACCTAATTGGTTTTGAGAAAACTGACTGGAGAAGTTGGAATTAGATTCCATAATTGACCACAAGTGCAAGTGGGAGATTGATAGAGTTAGGAGTATGCCCTAGGAGCAATTATGTAATTTGGTACATATATCTAACTCGTTGACCAATCTTGTTCGAAATAAAAGGTATTTTCTTTCTATTATATACTTGATATAATGTAATTATATTAATTAATTAACTTAATTAAAAGTATATTTAATAGAAAAATACGTAAATGGTATATTTTGTGATAGTAGTTACAAAGTGTTGAAACCGTGAGTAATTTATCATAATGAAACAAATATACCATTTTAAATGTTCATAGTCAAGATGCATCGAGACTGGATATCGATGTATCCGTTGAGACTGAAGTACGCAACGCTCTCCAAATGTTAGGCAGTGTATTACTAATGACTACTGGAGGCACCTAGGGGTTACGTACTAATAGTTATTGGATAACTATGGAACGATTCAATTGATAGTTTTATGTTGGTTAATATAACTAAGGTCAGACAGAAAATATCGATGTGACTGATTTACACAGTTCTCTTGACTTGAGAATACCGTGGATCTTCAATATGAAAGCTCCGCTTTGATTATAGGAAAATCATGGCATGGGGCGTCCATCGAGTGACTATAGTTAGGTCGAGTGGAAGTATTGGAAGCGAATCACTATTCAAGAGAGGATTCGTCTCCTCAGTTATATGCGGTTAGTATCACAGTCAACTCAAAGTCAAAGTCTCTGGCCAGAGCATTTCGGTTAATAATAATTGTTATTATTGAACCAAGGACTTTGTATTTAGACTATAAAGTTGAATGTGGATGAGGTTGTAATTTTGACCATTACCAAATTCCATAAGTTTAAAGTGATATAGTTTTGACGAAGAGTATTAGTGTAAACAAATGTCACAACCGGGTAGCGCTTATTAAACTAAAATTGGATTTTATCGAAAATGAGTAAGTGATAAATTTGGCCATAATGTCACACCACTTGCTAAGTGACGTGTGAACATTAATATTAGAATAGTTCGATGTTAATCGCTGACCAAATTTACACCTAAGAGTACACAGCCGAAATGATGAATTCCCTTAAGCCCAAACGATTTAATTAGTTTATAATTGTTATAAATTAATTAGTTCTTACGAAATATTAATTAATTTTTTTGAATATGATTTGATAAATAAATAATGTTATATATATTTATAACAGTTATAAATATATTGATCGATATACAATATCGACAGGCGATTAAATTAGATTTAATTGCATAGTATTTTGGCTTGGGTTTAGATGGGTTTATGGCCCATCATTAGGGCTGCAAAATTTTAGTTTTGAGAAGATCTAGGGGTGGCTAAAACATAGGGAATTGGCTTGAATATAATGGGTTGAGATCAAGTGAGAATGGATAAAAAGGTTTTCCTCATTTCTCTCTAATACAACCATATATATATATGTGTGTATGTATGTATGTATCTCTAAAAATAATTACTAATCTTTTTGGCCGCCATTACCTTCTACATTGCCGGTTAAAACATAGCTCTCAATCCACTCCAAAATTCTCGAATATATTTCAAAGTGAAATAATACTATTCAACAGTTAGAGGTCGGTGATTCTGGACTTGCAATTTGACGAATCAAGAACAGTAAAAGGAAGTGAAATCATTACTTCAATGTGGATTCAAAGGCATCATTAAATTGGTAATTTTAATTCATACTACAGTAATTAAATTATATTCTATGATCTTATAATGAGCAATTTCATATCTGTTTAAATATATATTGCTACTTTATGTTTAGTTAGGTGAGATTTTATAAGTAGATATGGTTGTCACAAATCAGTTTGGTTATGTGCATAATTTGTTTATTATATTATTTGATTTTTGTATAGACAAATGTTTTTTACTGTACAAAATCAATTTTTTTCATTAATAATTGTTTTATATATTTATTAATAAATTCATATATATATTAGTGTATATTTCTCTCTCATAATAGTATATATATATATGGTTTAAAAAATTTAGTACACTTATTTACATATAATATGAATTTACAAATTCAAAAATTAATTTTCACACATATATTCATATTTTTAAATTAACATTTATTGAATTTTTGAATTGTTTATTATATATAAAATAATTATTACACTAAAATTTCAATCATATATTTTTGAAAAATATTATATCATTTTAGAAACATATATAAAAAATTTAGTAATTTTTCAATAAATTTTATTATTTTTAATAATTATTATTATTTCAAAAAAACTGTTTATGATTTATTAAAAATAATAATTTAATTGAAAAAAATTTCCTAACCTTTCATTCATAATCCTAGAATTTCTCAAATTTTAAAATTCGAATTTTTAATAAAATATATTATTTTATATTAAATAACTTTTGCCGAAATCAATGTATTTGTTTTTAAAAATAATATTTCAACTTTGAAAAATCTCCAGATTTTTCCTAAGCTCTATTTTATAATCCTAGATTTTCTAAAATTTTAAAGTTTGAATTTTCATCAATAGATTATTTAATGTTAATTATTTATGGATGAAAACATTACTTTATTCATAATATATACAAATTAAAATACTAAAATTATTATGTTTGCAAAACTAAGTTAATTTTGAATTATAAATAATTTTTAATAATTGTTTTCTCTCTTTCTATATATATATATATGTTTTATGATCATATATTATATATATTATATTTATACATACATATGTGTGTGTGTATTGTAACACATATACATGCACATATTTAGACAACATACTTGACATACAAAATGAGCTAATATGTTTGATGCAATGCAAATCCCAACATCTACATATGGGCATATTATAACTTTCACGGATTATTATGTTACACATGCACTCACACATATATGTATATGATACATTTATGTATAAACTAAATCAAATAAAATTAATTTCATATCTTAATATATTTGAATTTAAATAAAATAAATTATTTTATTTAAATGAAATTTAGAAATGTTCTAATTCAGTTAGACTTCGTAGGCCTAATAAAAGATCAATAGGGTAAAAATTTTGAAATTCACCCGTAACCTCCGCTGCGGGCTAGTTCAGTTCAACCATAAACAATTCTAATTTGAAACTATTTTCGATATAAAATCTTTTAATATACAAACTCTTTTAACATATAAACTATTTGTCTTATATAAACCATTTTAATACATTAATAATTTTTAATACATTAACTATTTTTAATACATTAACTATTTTTAATATATAACCTATTTTAATATATAAACTATTTCTAATATATAAACTATTTTAATCTATAACCTATTTTTAAATATAAACTATTTTAATATATATTATTTTAAATTTATAAACAACTTTTAATATATATATATAAACTATTTATAATATATAAACTACTTTAATCTATAACCTATTTTTAAAAATATAAACTATTTTTAATGTATAACTATTCTAATATATAAACCACTTTCAATATTCAAACTGTTTAAAGTTGGAACGGTTATGATTTAGATTTAATTGATTTAAATCCAAATATTTTGATATGAGGGTTTGACCTATTTTGTGGTTATGATTTTGAAACGAATATGATTTCGGAAGGAATATGATTTCGGAAGTGATATGATTTCGAAAGTGAATATGATTTTGGAAGTGATATGATTTTGAAGTGAATATGATATTTTGGTATCAATTATGAATCGGTTTTGGAAATGTAAAAGAACTAATCGGTGTGAAATAAGCATCTGGTTGTTAAAGGGACGGGATCAGACATTGTCATACTCTCTGCCAATACCGAAAACCACTTTAACAACAGTGCACGTGGTGGAGAATCCAAAACGAAGTAGGATAGTTTGGCGAACACAACTGTATGAGGTACGAACGCAGCCCTGACCCCCTCGGGTCAGCTTGATATAACTAAAACAGGAGCTATACCGGGCAAAGTGAGGTCGCTCCTCCGATTAGACACATTTCTTCGATACCATATTTATTACTTTGTGATTGATTTGGTGGCTACCCTCGATTTGATTATGGGAGTGTGTTCCGAGGTGGGCGGTAGTAGCTGCTATGCGTTACCACCAGTCCGGGAGTGCAAACGGTAGAATCCTACCCTGGCATTGCCTCGTGTGCCTTGTCATATGCCTTATCGAGCCCACTACGAGTTTGGTTTGTGTCGTACCTATGGAGTGCTCCCTGGTAGCCCACCGATTTGGTGGAATTTACAGTATTGTATAGACTATGACATTTATAAAAATGTTTAAAGGGGATATGGGTAATGCCTTAACGCTATTTTAATACTTTACTTTACCGTAAACATATTATAATAGCGTATTGTATTACATATGTAGATAGTTTAACAGATCCTTAGGAGATGGAATCCCGAACATCTCTTAAGTTATTGCACGCATGTTAGACACTGGATAGGGGATGTAAAATCCCGTAAACATCTCTGAGGCCGTTACACTCATATTTACTTATTTTAATTTAACTTACATAAGATCTTTTAGTTCTGACTCGAGTGTTTTGTTTTTCATTACGCACGGGTTAGCTTGAGTATTTCAGTACATTGAAGACTATCTTTCTAGAGGACGAAGACAAAGATTTAGTATATTATTACCATTTATTATATTTATTCCACCACATCATGTTGTTCTGCTGCATTATTTATTTATTCCTGCTGTATGTACAACTTTGATTTGTATTGTAAAAGTGTAATCAAATGTTATTGGTAAAACAGCTTCATGAGCTGTTTATTTGATCGTTATATTTTGTCATTCCGCTGTGAGATTCTGTGTTTTGTTTTCATTCTTTTCTCTTCTTTTTTTATTTATCCCATAACAATCCTCTCTTTTGAATGGTTTGAATTCGATATGTGTGGTTTATTGTCGATTTAAACCGTTCAAAAAGGTGGGTCGTTAAATTTGGTATCATAGCTTTGGTTTAGCGATAACCTAGATTTGTGGGGTCTGACTCATTAGAGATATGGTAGTAATACCTTAGAATGAGTTGTTTGAGAGTATATATATGAGAGAGCGTATTTGTTAGTGTTATAAAAATGTTTTTATATTGTATTAATTGTTCTATTTAGTATTTATAATTTCTGGTCGGTACATAGGACGCTATGGCATCGATAGGGATTTCTAAACACTTAATAGTGCAGACCGACACAATATTGTTTTGAAATATGGGTAAATGAAATAATTTTTCCTAGTATTATATTTTGTATATAAATGAATAAATTTTATAAATGGATATAGCTATATGTGATATATTTGTTTGTTAGGAAGTGAAATTTTATAAATATTGGTTGTAAAATAAAATTTACAAATAAAGTAAATATGAATTGGAAATTTGAGAACTTAAGTTCTAGGGTTTGAAATTTGTTTTCAAAAGGTTTTGGAATATAATATTAGTATTATTTGGAAGTATTTTCGGATATAAATATTTTCGATGCGATTTGAAAAAAAATATGTTTTAAAAGAATTTTGAAGGAAATAAATTAGGTACTCCCCTCTTTTGTCGTTGGAAAATAATTTCAGTGATGACGGCCGCATCATCGACATTCATTTTTGAGTTCAAAGTGGGAAGGCCACTGTAGTAGCTTTACTACACATTTACTGTGACACCCCACCTCTATACTCACACTAGCCAAGGACACTACGGGGTAATGCCATCGACTAGCATGAAGAATAAGGCTGTTGAGGAGCGACCATCTGTGTAATTGCTTTGTGCGAGTACCGATATGTCAGATAATATAACTTACATTTCATTTCAAGAGGAAATCCGACATATCAAATACAAACTCAAAGCTACCACACAGTGGCTATGAGGACTTCAGAAACAAATATAGAAATAAACATAACACAAATCAGTCACAAATATTCATATCACTAAGGCGGAAACAAATATGAATATAACACATAAAAGTGTACATCAAAGTAGTGGTCAAACTAGATCCACTACATCACAAAATAATAGATACAAGTGCTAGACAAAAGAATAAGTATACAACAAGGAGTCTCTATCTCAAATGTATACTAACAAAAACTACTATGCTAAAGTAGTTAGCCAAAAGTCAGGTTAAGGACCCGGATAAGAAGTCAAGCAGGATCACCTAAAATACCTCGGTCTGACCCGAGTATTATTTAAGAAGAAAATAATAAACGGATCAGTCTAGCTATAAATATCAGATAAAATGAGATAGGATAAGAGATATGACAAAAACGTATGATAACAATAATGCCATACTACGACAAGTATACATCAAATAACAACAAAAATCATACAATATCCCAAATCATCTCAAACATCCAAAAAGAATAGCATTCTTTAAATTATTCACCAAACACAAATATTGACAAACCATATCAATGCCAATCGCAAAAATCGGCGAAACACAAATTCTAGAAATCATCAACTAGAAATCCAGAAATCACAAAAGGGGGAAGGCCTATCACAAACGGGAGCATGAAAACTCACCAACACGTGTATCACAAATGGGTCATTATCCCATGGTCGCTAACCATAGAGCCGGTGCCACGACGTAGTACAACGAACTCCCGAGGAACCAGAAACTCAAATAATCCAGAACATCGACGTAGTACAGCGTTACGCCCGATGAACCAAATTCAAATAATCAGGCACAATGACGTAGTACAGCGAACGCCCGATGAACATGAACACAAATAATCCGGAATATCGACGTAGTACAGCGAACGCCCGATGAACTAAACTCAAATAATACAGAACAACGATGTAGTACAGCGAAACCCCGATGAACCAAACTCACATAATCAGGCACAACGACATAGTACAATGAACGCCCGATGAACCTGAACACAAATAATCCGGAACATCGACGTAGTACAGCGAACGCCCGATGAACCAAACTCAAATAATACGAAACAACGACGTAGTACAACGAATGCCCGATGAACCAAACTCCAATAAACCCATAGGTCGCTAGCCTATAAAAACGAGACGAAGCTCAACAAAACGGGGTACAGTCCCCCATGCGAACAAAGAGACATCGCAAATCGCTAGTCTAAACCATAAAATGATCATCATCGATCATCAAGAAGTGTCGATTACACTAAGCTAGTAAATAAATGAGTTTAGCTTCATGTCCCATAACCACTGGCTTAACTTAAATATTTATGAACAAATTGTAGATTTCCACTCGAAAATTGTCACAAGATTTCAATCGAACAAGTCTAAGAATTAACCGACAAAGTAAACGCAAGCGTTTCATACCACTTGTTTTTCTAAGCCGTTTGATTAGATTTCTCATACGAATGAGGTAAAGGTTTGTATATACTAATAGGTTGGAAAATGGTTTTATAAACGAGCTTTGTATTAAAAATTAGAGTTGAAATCATCTTTGTGAAAGAGTTTGAATAGTTACTACTAGTATAGAAACCTTTGTATTTTAAAGTGACAAATCACAAAAATGATTGTAGAAACAATCAATCACCAAAGATTCACATTCGAAGACGTGAATCAAAACCATAGAAATCGATATCAAATCCATCAAAATGGATATTCCCAAAATCTCGAAAAAGAAGTCATCAAAGTCGATAAATGATAACAACAAATCGGATCATCAAGAATCGATTAAAAATCGAAAATCCACATAAAACTGCCTAAAATAGGCAAAAAGCAAATTTCACATATTCAGTCGACTGCACTGTAGGGTCAGTCGACTGAAACATGCCTGGAAACTCTCGGGTTTCAGGTTCAGTCGACTGACTCTGCAGTTCAGTCGACTGATAAAGAGACAGAAACATTTCTGTCCCCAGTTCAGTCGACTGAACTACATGGTCAGTCGACTGACACAGAGCCAGAGAGTTTTCTGGCCCCAGATTCAGTCGACTGACTCTGCAGTTCAGTCGACTGAATTATAGTTTCCAGTATTCTCAGCCTAGCTCCCAAAAGTGGCAAAAATCCAAACGAGAGCGATCGGACGAGCATCAGAGACTAGGGATTTATGCCAAGCGACAACCCAGCCTTATAGGCTCTTCGATTCACCCCAACAACATATTCAAACATCAAAGATAGTATTTTTTAAAGATTTGACTTCAAAACACCAAAAATTGGAATATTCATCAAACCAAATTCAATTCAAAGGCAAATGGACAAGGAATAGATGTTAGGAATTACTACCAAACAACTATCAAAGATATAGACATAGATGTGAGTTCAAAAACTCACCTTTTAACCCAAAAACAACAAACGAGAAGCTCTAAAGCAAAGAAAAGGTCAACTACTCTTCAATTTCAACTCTAGAAGCTCCAATATAAGATCATAAGCAATATTTCCTAAGTTAGGTTATAGGAAATTTCTGAAATTGGAGAGAGATTGAGATGGAGAAGAAGAAGAGGATGCTTACCTAAGCTTCTCTTTGATGTTGGAGCTAGAATTTGTATTTCCTAATCAATCTAGGGCTTGGAATTCTAATTTCCTTTCTCTTCCCCCATTTTTACTTTAGCTAGAGTGTTAGGAAATGTTATGAAGGAATGAAGAGGAGTGGATTGGGAGTTAGGGTATTAGATGGGTTGGGTGTTAGGTTATTGGGCTGAAACCCAAACCCAAAGCCCTAAATGAAAATATCAAAATTTCACTCAACTCCAAATATATCGATGTTTATACTCATAAAGGTCGCAAACGCCATTTTGGACTCAATGGAAGAGGTCTCGAGTCCCAATTCGACTGTTTGCAAAAAGTGACATTTCGGACTTAAATCCGACTAACGATGCTATATTTAAATAAAACATTTAAATATACAATCGTTAAATATGCGGGTTGTTACAGACTTCCCTCCTTAAAGAAATTGTGTCCTCGCAATACTTAAGAAAAAGAAATAAAAAGTAACAACCATACAAAGGCGCAACAACACAAAAAGAAGAAATTTTGCAATGAGAAGTTCACCTTAAGGAGCACGAGAGAGTAAGTCCGGATGTGTTCGCTCGATGAATTCTCTATATTCCCAAGAGTAATCCTTAGGATTTAAGGACCATTGAACTTTCACAAGAGGAATATCTTTATTTCGAAGGCGTTTAACCTCCATAGCAATGATACGAATAGGATGTTGCTCATAAGTCAAATTAGGCGAAACATCAATTTCTTCAATAACACCGGGCTCAAGAATAGAATCGGAATCTCGAAGGCATTTCCATAATTGAGAGACGTGGAATACGTCATGAATAGCAGAAAACTTAGCCGGTAATAAAAGGCGATAAGCCACGGAACCAATGCGTTCGGTGATGGGAAATGGGCCAATATATCGAGGTGCTAATTTTCCCGATCGACTGAAATGCACAACACCCCTCATAGGTGAAACACAAATGAACACCAATAAAATTTGGACCTAAAACCAGCTTCTCACCGGCTTCAAGCCAACACGAAGGAAATCGGCATGGCCTTCCGTTGAGTGCCTCGAAAGGTGCCATACCAATAATAGATTGGAAGCTATTATTATAGGAAAACTCAACAAGAGAAATATGATCTTCCCGACTTCCACCAAAATCAAGAACACATGCACGAAGGAGATCTTCAAGAGTTTGATTCACACGCTCGGTTGGTCCATCGGATTGAGGACGATAAGTGGTGCTAAAATTAAGCTTTGTTCCCAAAGCTTTTGAAGACCTTACCAAAATCCACTAGTAAAATAACGGATTACGATCGCTAACAATAGAAGTAGGAACTACATGCAATTTAACAATTTCTTTGACATAGAGTTTAGCCAAAAGAGGTACGGTCCAAAAGAGAAGGATGATCCTCAAGGCTACACAAAACAAGAGATGAACATGAATCGGATTCACTATCTCGAATCTCACAAGTGGACAAAGTCTCGAGATCACTCCATTCGGATATCATCATGGAAACACACTACACCAAACTGTCGATTTTGCCACACCCCGATGCGGCAATTTTACCACGGTCTAGAGCCGTGGTAATTTTACCACGGTTTTGGGCCGTTCTAAAATGATTTACCACGGTTATTGGCCGTGGCAATATTACCACGGCTCAAGACCGTTCTAGGTTATCAACCCCCTTGCCGTGTTATACGTACGTGGACCCATCTAAAAGTTCGAACGCCCGTAACGCTCTCCCCTCTCAAAAAATGACCCCTTTTAAAATCTAACCCATGCCCTAATTTGAGTCGCCCTCCTCGATCGTTCTTCTAATCGATTTTCGCCTCACTCCTTGAATCGCCCTCCTTCTTCTCATCACATCGCCTGAATCCGTTCTCACTCAAGTCGGTGTTCTCGAGATCGATGCTTTGCAAGGCGGCAGATTGGGACACAAAATTATCATCAAATGAGCGCTTGGCTTAAGAGCAAAGAAAGTTCGACTCCACTCTGTTTTTTAAACGGTTGCAGTTTTTGGGAGATGATTGCAAAGAATTCCGAGTTCAACGAACTGTTCAACAAAGCAATGGCGAGTGATGCTAAGTTTGTGATGGACGTACTTCTCAAGGAGCACGGGCATGTTTTTGCTGGAGTTGAACGATTGGTTGATGTAGGCGGTGGAACAGGATCTGCTGCTTTGGCAATTTCTAAAAAGTTTCCAAACATTAGTTGCACTGTGTTGGACCTTCAACAAGTTGTGAATACAGTGGAGGAGGAAGATAAGAAACTCGTTGAATTTGTTGCTGGTGATATGTTTGATTTCATACCTCCAGTTGATGCTATTCTTCTCAAGTTAGGGTTTATTTATTTACCGTATTACATTTTTGTGTTTATGATGTTTTAAAACTACTGCTACTTGTTTTGAAAAATATGCATATGCAGTGGGTACTCCATGATTGGCAAAATGAAGAGTGTGTGAAGATATTGAATCTGTTCTTGTTTGAGCCAATAAATCTTACAGTTGTTAGATTGCTTCCTTATTACAGTTTGAATATTGTTGTAAATGGTTATAGGAATCAGTAAATGGGTAGTTATTGTTTAGATATATTAAAACAAAAATGGTAAAATGAACAAGTTTGCTACGATTATTAAGAACTCAACCATAATGGCCCTTTCTTTATGTTGCTAGCTTAGATATTTTATTATGCATCATATCTTATTTATGTATTATAAGCTTCTGTTCTGGAAGAAGCAAAAGTATAGGTACCTTATATATTTTAGTATCGTTGTATCATTGCTTGTTTACATATAATTTTAGAATAAAAATGAAAATATACTGAAAATAGTACATGCTGTCAACGTCCAAAGGCAAAGGTTAATTGATGGTATGATTATGGACAATATTTTAACCGCTCATAAACATGTGCATAGGACACAATTTCTAAAAATGGTAGTTATACCCAGATAAGGCTACTTTTCTGAAACCCATCTCCTGGAAGACTCTACATTGACTACATTGACTTCCATGTACTCTTTGGTTAAAAATAATTCTATTTTCAATCAGATATGGTTTTGATTGTTATATGTATATAACTAGAACCAATTGGATCCTGTGGATTTGTAAATAGAAGAATGGTTTCAAACTATAAACGGCTTAAAAAATCTTCCATCCAAACTAATTTTTTCCGTTATTTATTTTAAACATAAGTCCCAAAGCTTGTGGTTGAGTTTTTTAAATGAAATATTCTTTGGTTACTATTGTTTGTAAATATTGTCTAATGTATATGCTCGTCAATATTGTCCAATATTATCCAAAATTATCAAGCACATAAATATTTGTCAGACAGAAGCAGGTTGATGCAACTAAAGATCTTGAGGTTAATATACTTTCTTTATAATTTAAGGTTGCCATTATGCTTGAGCTTTGCATGCATAACATAGGCTAAAGGCTGTCCCTTTCAGCTTCACTATTTTACTAACTCGTTGATTCGTAAAGAACTGTTTTGTATATTGAAATTATGGTCTTGAGGTATAAGGAAGATGGGCCTTTGGTCTTTAATGAATATCTACGAAATTGAGTTCTATCTATTAGCCAAATTTTCAATTATTTTTTCAAGTTACATCAAACAGCCATATGGTTATTATTCCAAGGTCCGGGCTTGCCTAGATTTCCTTAAAAATTATATTTTCCCAATTGTTTGGACTTCATAATTGTGGATTGTTTAAAATAAATCATCGGTTTTCGATTGCTGAAATATATCTGATATTTTTTCAAATGCTATAATATCCTTTTTATTTTAGCAGCGCATGAATACATAAACTTGCATAATCGTAGATCGTATCCTCATAGAATACAAATTTCATGAATATATTCCATGATTTTGTATAAATCGATGATCCAATTGTTTAATTTTCAATAAATATCAAATTTTAGATTTTAATATTGATCTAAAATAAAGATTCGTCTTTTACTTGCATCAAAATATTAAATATTAAACATACATAAATTCTAGGTCTAAGGTTTTAAGTTTGAACTAAAAACACCATTTTCTTTTATAATTTTTCAAAACTAGAGTTTTAATCAGAAGTTAATTTTTGGAATGAAATTTTGACATGAAAGTCGTTGAGTTTGAACAATTAATCTACATGATTAACAAATTAATTTGCCAATTAATTGTCTGATACACGATTACACAGATCTTGTCTGAGGGACCTTGAAATACCGATGCTACCTCGAGTTCATTAATTTGTTTCGATGGTTTATAGGACTTTATTGCACAGGGATATAGTATTTCCAGTTCAAGAAAATGGATTGGCTACTCCTTTTAACTTTTGAGGCCAAATATTCATGAATATTCCTTGTACTATATATGTATGAATTAACTTTATTTTTATTTTTCCTTCGCTGCAGGTAAAGTTACAAGCCTTGTTACAAAGAAAGATTACCTGTTAGCTTCCAGGATCGAAGAAGCCATCAAGAAAACTGAAAGTTTGGAATCTCTTAACTCAACCAACGTTAAACGTGACGCCGTTAAATCAAAACCTTTTGAAAAAACAGGAAGGGCATCGAAGCTACTAAAAGTTAGAAATACAAAGAACACATCTACAAGAAGAATTAGCAAAGCATCTGCAGCCGATACTACCCGAAATAAATTCGTACATGGTAAAGCCAGTAAAAACAAAGATATTAGCTGATAGCCTATATCCAATTATTCTATTTTGTAATCATTTCTGAAGTTGATACAATCAAGAATTATTTCTTGTAGGTGGTCTTGATCATTTGGATTGCAACCAAGAAGATAGTAGCAATGTCAGAACCTATAGAAGCGTCAACCCATTCAATTCCACAATCATCCTCTACACAACCCGAAAAATTATGCAGGCTTATCTTAGATTAAAAATGAGCAGGTATGTATGTATTTTTATACTTTGGCAATTTTAAAATTTCTAGTAGAAAATTGATAATCAAAGTACATACATGCACGTTTCCTAGTTTTATATAATACAGCACACATTAAACATGTAATTTAAAGATAATTGATTTGGTCATCCTTTACTCCATGACATATAGTAATTAGAAGCGCACGGAGGTACAATAATGAAAACAATTTTTTGACTTTGTTGGCTTGTTCCATATGTTAATTTAGCAATTTGAGAGTGACGGAAATTTTAAAAAATAACAGTTGGATGTATAATTGGTCATTTGGTTGTGAAATATGTGGTAAGAACAAACTTAGCAATAAATGCAAAGCAGAATTTGTTATTTGGCCATGTAAGCGCAAACTATTCATCACTGCTTGTACATATTAACCACTGTTTCTGTTTCTCTAAGTGGAAAATCTGAGAAAGTAAATTAGTTATCCCCAATCTAAGCTCTACCTTAACTTATCAACTGCGGCACACTGTTTTTTCTCAACCAAAGAACATAGTACTAGGTATATAATCCCAGAAATTGCAGGAAAGAAAAATTAAGAAGAGAAAAGCAAGATAAGAGTTGCACAAGCAAAGATTAAAGCATTGTTTGGAAGTTGGTCAAAGCTGAATTAGTAGAAATAATTAGAGCGTACACACACACACAACATCAACTTTCCTTTTCGTTTTGTAAAGAGGATCATTTTATCCTTCTTTGCTTTTTCTCACCAAATAATTTGATACTTTATTCCTTTTGATGCATGTTTCCATAATCTTCTATTTTTAGGAACTTTACTTTGTTTTGTATCCTTTCTTCTTTTACCTGAAACAGTAGAAGCGTTTCTTTAAAAATGCACAATGCTAATTTCATTTTACTTGAAACAGTAGAAGCACACATTAAGCATGAGAATAGTGAGTATAATAGTATAGGAAAGTTGGAGACATATTCTACAATTAGAATTAAGAACAGGGTTATGCAATCTCTCTGTCAATAGATCAAATCCCTAGGTCTGAAAGTACAATAATTGGGATTTGCTGATTTTGAAGATCTCTAATTTGATTCTAACGACAACAGACAACTGCAACAAAAATGAAAGCACTGTTAATTGATCAAAACAAGCATTTATTATTTTTTAGATCCTGGTTTATATTGGCAGGGAGTAATAGGTTTAGACATAAGGTTATGCTCACTTTTTTTTTCTTTTGGAAATATAAGATTTTGAATGTATGTAAATGTTAGAATAATAATCAATAGATGTATACAAATGTATTTCAAACATAAATATTTAACTCGGACAAATGATTTTAAATGCTGTTTCAAATGCTTTATGTGCAGAATATAAGTGCATAAGTTGTATGTGCTAGAATGAAATAAAAAGACAACCAAATACGAATACATGCTTTTAATCGAAGCATATTACTATTAATAAGCAGACTTGTTGTGGAGGGAATTAATTAGTAAAATACTTTTTTATAGAGTAAGCCTGAGAATAATAATTCTTTGATTATCTTGCAGCCTAAGGCGTTCCAGAAATCATTTCTTTTTCAAAAACAATACATACTTATGTTAGAATACATATAATTTTCTTTTTCTTTTTGAAAAATCAATTTGGAAACAGTATTTGAAAATTAAGAAAAGCTTAAAATATTGGCTGAAAATATTTGCTGGAAACAATATGTATGAATCTGCAAGTTTCAGTATATAGAAAATATACAATTTGGGTGACAGTATATTTTGTTACAATATTGTTGACAATTGCACTGGCACCAAATTGCTTTCTCCTTTAAATGCAACTTTTATACGGTACATTTGATATCTTATGTTATTTCTTCATAAACTTAATTATATTTATGCACAGGTTTGGTGCTTGGTCAGTGCTACTGCATGTTGTTGCTTCACTAAGAATTGCAGTCGTTATACTATGATGAAGTATATGCTTGGCGAATTCAGGAATCATTTCTTTCTTGTTGTTTAGTGTTTACAATGTACAATAGATTTTGTTTACTTGTTTTACTATGAACTGATGGTTTCACTATGAAGTGAAGTTGTATTATGAACATAAATTTGTAAGTTTGTAATCAAGTACTTGTAGTAGTTGTATTATAAATTGTGCGCACCATGTAGAATGATGGATTTGTCATCTATTACTCGTTTTGTATTTACGTTATTTATTAAATGTACTATATATATTTCGAAACTGCATGTAGAATGTCTGTGTATCATGAAACTGCATTTAGGAACGGTTATGAGCTGTGGCTAAAACGGTTATGAGCTGTGGCTGTTTTTAATTTCGCCACGGCTTAGAGCCGTGGTTAATGTTTATTTAGCCACGGCTCTGGGCCATGGCAAAATTTTATTTCGCCACGGCCTAGAGCCGTGGAAAAATATTTGCCACTGCCAATTTTGCCACGGCTCAGAACTGTGGCAAAACTAATTAGCCACGGCTCAAAGCCGTGGCAAAATCGCTTTTCTGGTGTAGTGACAACCGCTTGTTGCTTACGACTAAGGGCATCGGCAACTCGATTGCCCTTTCCGGGAGTATAAAGAATATCAAAATCATAAGATGCAAGGAACTCGAGCCAACGTTGTTGACGCAAATTAAGTTCCTTTTGAGAAAATAAATACTTCAAAGATTTATGATCGGTGTAGAGAATGTCGCCAAATTCAAAGATTTCTCTCCCAAAAGATAATGTCGCCAAATTCTAAGAGCGAAAATAATGGCCGCGAGCACTAGATCATGAATGGCATATCTAGTCTCGACAAGCTTTAATTGTCAAGAAGCATATGTGATAACACATTCCCTTTGCAAGAGAATGACACCCAAACCAATACGACTAGCATCGGTACAAACAATAAAGTCTTGGTTCCCTTCGGGAATCGCAAGAATAAAAGCATCGGAAAAGAATTCTTTTAATTAATCCTCTTTCCCGAAAAGCTAAGACATTCAAAATTATAATTAACTTTATGTAATCATCTTTTTAGAAAAAATTACTTATTACAAGTCAATTTACTGTGTCTGACTGTCTCATCATGGCGTTTAGGAGATTCCTATCGATAACGTTGATCAAGCGCATCGACCAGAATTCTTAAAGCACTCAATGGGCAAAATAACACAAAATCATCTTCTATATGATAAACATGCCTCTTATAAAATTTGCAAATATTATTTGCTCGTTTTAAGAACAAAATCCAATCTTACTTATAAATATCTTATTAAAAAGATTTGCAAATTTTAAATCGTTGTTTTCATCCATAATCAATGAATACAAGGATAAACTCATCGAGATATTCGTAGAATACTCGATTCATAAGATGGATGAAACAAGGTAGAAGGTTTGTCAAACCGAATGACATAACGAACCACTTATAAGAATCATAACGAGTGCGGAATGCGGTAAGTGGAATGCTACCCTCCGCAACTCGTAGCTGATGAAAACCGGTGGCAAGGTCGAGCTGAAAAGACCTTAGCACCACTCAATAGATTTCTTAGGTGATAATCCTAAGACAAGCTCAAATATACCGGAAAATTCACAAACTACTTGAATGAGAGAAATAACATTCTCCTCATCGAGTGGGTTTAAAGAATAAAATGATGCCACCGAATTTGGAAATCAAAATCATTAAAATCAATAGAAATCTGCTTAACTGATTGAGAATGTCGAAGATGGATAGTCCTCTCAGGACAAAGGATATAGGCTTTATAATGATTAAGCCAATTCTTTCCCAAAAATCAATTTCAAAGCCTAAGTAACGCATAACATGCAAATCGGCTCGAAAAGAATAATCACATATAATAATCTCGACATCTCCACAAAGTAAACTGAGTGTTGCAGATCTACCAATCGGATTCGCAATTCTCAATGAAGTCATCAAGTCCATAATATTTAAAGAAAAAGAATCAACAAGTTCTTTTGATATAAAATAATGAGATGAACCCGTATCGAAAGAACTCGAATAGGATAATCACAAAACAAATTAATGTCATCAAGGGTAGAATGAAAAATACCTTGACCAAGAGAAGTGTCACAAGGAGCTTGCACAACATTCAACTCTCCCTCTCTCCTATTTTGGAGTATGGTACATGTAGATATAAGATGGCCCAAACTTTTGCAATAACGACAAAAAATGGTTTTGGGCACTCATTTGCATAGTGGTCCGTAGAACCACAATTGTAGCATTGTCCACGACTAGAGGTAGGAGTCTTTGCTACCGAAGTTTCTTGCTTCCCTTTCTTGTTTGGATTGGGGCCTTTGAACTTAATAGGCCTCTTCATGTTATTTTTGAAGTTTTGTTTGGCATGCACAACTTCAACATCACTTTCTCTATCGGCCTCTTCAAGCCGAAGAGCGATATCTACAAGCTGATCGAAAGAAACTTCTAGTTTCAGAAGTAAAGGCTTTTTGAGGTTCTTGTTCAACCCATAAACAAATCTCTGATTTTTCTTCAATGGGGTATTAATATATTCGACCCCATATTTAGAGAGAGATTCAAAAGATGCGACGTAGTCGGTCACAGAAGATTGACCTTGAACAAGGTCAATAAAGTGCCGAGCTAAAGTTACTTTTTCAGCTTCCGGCAAAAACTTCAATTCGAACCTTTCCCGGAATTTCTCCCAAGTAAGATCCACTTCAATAATTTCCGAAATCAAAAGCTCATACCAATCTAATGCTCTTTCTTGGAGCATGCTAGAAGCCACTTGGACTCGATGTAGATCAATAAGATTCATGCGGGAAAAGATGTGATCGCATGATCTAAGCCAAGCTTGGATTTCTATAATGTTTTCGGAACCCTTGAATGGCCTTCCACGCAAAGCGGTATAATCTCTGCACAAGCGTGCAAACCCGGATTTAGGATGAGCAGGCACTGGAACGGGTCCGGCAGCTTGGGCATTGTTCACAAGATCTAAAAGTTGCTGAGCAAACATAAATACTCCATCCTGAGGAGTAGCACTGGATTAACCGGCGCTGGGACGGCCTGGTCTAACCATTTCTCTTCTTTAAGAAAGAAAGAAAAGGAAAAAGGTTATTCACAGAATGAATATCAAACAAACTTGATTGATAAAACAAGGCATCATAAAAAAATAGGATAGAATGTTACGAAGACTCGAATTAAATCCTATGGCACGATTCCTAAGAAAGACTTAGGACAATGATCCTTGCTAGATTATTCTATATTGTTCTGAAGTTTGGCTCTGATACCAAGCTGTGACGCTCCAGTTCTATACTCACACTAGCCAAGGACACTACGGGGTAATGCCATCGACTAGCATGAAGAATAAGGCTGTTGAGGAGCGACCATCTGTGTAATTGCTTTGTGCGAGTACCGATATGTCAGATAATATAACTTACATTTCATTTCAAGAGGAAATCCGACATATCAAATACAAACTCAAAGCTACCACACAGTGGCTATGAGGACTTCAGAAACAAATATAGAAATAAACATAACACAAATCAGTCACAGATATTCATATGAATATAACACATAAAAGTGTACATCAAAGTAGTGGTCAAACTAGATCCACTACATCACAAAATAATAGATACAAGTGCTAGACAAAAGAATAAGTATACAACAAGGAGTCTCTATCTCAAATGTATACTAACAAAAACTACTATGCTAAAGTAGTTAGCCAAAAGTCAGGTTAAGGACCCGGATAAGAAGTCAAGCAGGATCACCTGAAATACCTCGGTCTGACCCGAGTATTATTTAAGAAGAAAATAATAAACGGATCAGTCTAGCTATAAATATCAGATAAAATGAGATAGGATAAGAGATATGACAAAAACGTATGATAACAATAATGCCATACTACGACAAGTATACATCAAATAACAACAAAAATAATACAATATCCCAAATCATCTCAAACATCCAAAAAGAATCACATTCTTTAAATTATTCACCAAACACAAATATTGACAAAGCTTATCAATGCCAATCGCAAAAATTGGCGAAACACAAATTCTAGAAATCATCAACTAGAAATCCAGAAATCACAAAAGGGGGAAGGTCTATCACAAACGGGAGCATGAAAACTCACCAACACGTGTATCACAAATGGGTCATTATCCCATGGTCGCTAACCATAGAGCCGGTGCCACGATGTAGTACAGCGAACGCCCGAGGAACCAGAAACTCAAATAATCCAGAACATCGACGTAGTACAGCGTTACGCCCGATGAACCATACTCAAATAATCTGGCACAACGACGTAGTACAGCGAACGCCCGATGAACCTGAACACAAATAATCCGGAACATCGACGTAGTACAGCGAACGCCCGATGAACCAAACTCAAATAATACGGAACAACGACGTAGTACAGTGAACGCCCGATGAACCAAACTCACATAATCAGGCACAACGACGTAGTACAGCGAACGCCCGATGAACATGAACACAAATAATCCAGAACATCGATGTAGTACAGCGAACGCCTGATGAACCAAACTCAAATAATACGGAACAACGACGTAGTACAGCGAAGGCCCGATGAACCAAACTCCAATAAACCCATAGGTCGCTAGCCTATAAAAATGAGATGAAGCTTAACAAAACGGGGTACAGTCCCCCACGCGGACAAAGAGACATCACAAATCGCTAGTCTAAACCATAAAATGATCATCATCGATCATCAAGAAGTGTCGATTACACTAAGCTAGTAAATAAATGTGTTTAGCTTCATGTTCCATAACCACTAGCTTAACTTAAATATTTACGAACAAATTGTAGATTTCCACTCGAAAATTGTTGCAAGATGTCAATCGAACAAGTCTAAGAATTAACCGACAAAGTAAACGCAAGCGTTTCATACCACTTGTTTTGCTAAGCCTTTTAATTAGATTTCTCATACGAATGAGGTAAAGGTTTGTATATACTAATAGGTTGGAAAACGGTTTTATAAACGAGCTTTGTATTAAAAATTAGAGTTGAAATCATCTTTGTGAAACAGATTGAATAGTTACTACTAGTATAGAAACCTTTGTAGTTTAAAGTGACAAATCACAAAAATGATTGTAGAAACAATCAAGCACCAAAGATTCACATTCGAAGACTTGAATCAAAACCATAGAAATCGATATCAAATCCATCAAAATGGATATACCCAAAATCCCGAAAAAGAAGTCATCAAAGTCGATAAATGATAATAACAAATCGGATAATCAAGAATCGACTAAAAATCGGAAATCCACATAAAACTGCCTAAAATAGGCAAAAAACAAATTTCACAGATTCAGTCGACTGCATTGTAGGGTCAGTCGACTGAAACATGCCTGGAAACTCTCGGATTTCAGGTTCAGTCGACTGACTCTACAGTTCTGTCGACTGATACAGGGACAGAAACATTTCTGTCCCCAGTTTAGTCGACTAAACTGCATGGCCAGTCGACTGACACAGAGACAGAGAGTTTTCTGGCCCCAGATTCAGTCGACTGACTCTGCAGTTCAGTCGACTGAATTGTAGTTTCCAGTATTCTCAGCCTAGCTCCAGAAAGGGGCAAAAATCCAAACAGGAGCGATCGGACGAGCATCGGAGACTAGGGATTTATGCCAAGCGACAACCCAGCCTTATAGGCTCTTCGATTCACCCCAACAACGTGTTCAAACATCAAAGATAGGATTTTTTTAAAGATTTGACTTCAAAACACCAAAAATTGGAATATTCATCAAACCAAATTCAATTCAAAGGCAAATGGACAAGGAATAGATGTTAGGAATTACTATCAAACAACTATCAAAGATATAGACATAAACGTGAGTTCAAAAACTCACCTTTTAACCCAAAAACAACAAACGAGAAGCTCTAAAGCAAAGAAAAAATCAACTACTCTTCAACTTCAACTCTAGAAGCTCCAATCTAAGATCATAAGCAATATTTCCTAAGTTAGGTTATAGGAAATTTCTAAAATTCGAGAGAGATTGAGATGGAGAAGAAGAAGAGGATGCTTACCTAAGCTTCTCTTTGATGTTGGAGCTAGAATTTGTATTTCCTAATCAATCTAGGGCTTGGAATTCTAATTTCCTTTCTCTTCCCCCATTTTTACTTTAGCTAGAGTGTTAGGAAATGTTATTAAGGAATGAAGAGGAGTGGAGTGGGAGTTAGGGTATTAGATGGGTTGGGTGTTAGGTTATTGGGCTGAAACCCAAAGCCCTAAATGAAAATATCAAAATTTCACTCAACTCCAAATATATCGATGTTTATACTCAAAAAGGTCGCAAACGTCATTTTGGACTCAATGGAAGTGGTTTCGAGTCCCAATTCAAATGTTTGCAAAAAGTGACATTTCAGACTTAAATCCGACCAACGATGTTATATTTAAATAAAACATTTAAATATACAATCGTAAAATATGCGGGTTGTTACATTTACTTTGATAAACAAATCGTAATTTTAAATTTCTAAATATGATTAAATATATAAAAGATATGAGTATATATTTAATTACATATTAATTTGAAATGATTTGAAATGGAACCCGGTATTTAGTTCTTAAATTTCTACAAATTAGGGATTTCAATTATTGTAATGAAATAAAATCTTAACTATTTTAATATATAGTTGAAAACTTCTAAATTGAAAAATAAGAAATTAGAAGCTAAGTGATTGATGAAATTGTAAAGAAATTGGAAATTTGTCACTTGTAAATTTAAAATGATAAAAAAAATTAAGAAGGTGTGAATTGTTGAACATTTTTGTTAACTAAACTGAATAAGATAAATTTGTATAGCATTCAATTACATTCTAAAACATATAAAAAACTTACCAGAAATGTTTAAAGTTGAAATCTAAAATGAATATGTAATAGAATATTATACAAATAAAATCTTAATAACAAAAATGCTTCGAAATGAACATATGTTATAAATGAAAAACTAAGATGTACAATGAATGTTATAAACATAAGTTAATCTTTTGAAATGCTAATAATTAGATTGAATAGTAAAAGTGAATATTATCTATACAAAAATATTTATAAACTTAAGAAATGATTCATAAATAAGTTTATTATTAATTGACACAATAAAAGAAAGGATAAATGTGAATTAAAAGGTAGAAACACTTAAGTATGAAATGTTTTATTCATGAATATTCATATTAAATGGAAATCAAGTTATATAAGTAAATGAACGTGAATTAAATTACAAGGAAACTTATATAATAGTTTAAGAATTGATTTATTGATAACTTTAGATATTGAATGTGAAATAATTTATGTAAGTAAATGAATGTAAACTAATAAAGGATGCCATTGTATGAATAAATAAGAATTTAAAATAAATCTCGGGTTAATAATGTGAAAAGAAACCAATCGAATAAACTTAAATAATATTTAAATTCTGTGTTGTTTGGCTAATGGGACGTTTGGGAGATGATACTTCAAATTGTTTAGGGTTTTATGAATAACCTATTAAGTAATTATCTAGGGTTGTTGAGCGCATGATACACTTGATAGTTTATTCATTACTCTTGTACAATGAAAAGTTTCTGAACGTGGACAAACCATTAGTTTGATTACTATGGATGTATGATTGATTCCTTTGTTACATATGATGGTCGTGTTATTTTGTTTGCATATGTTCTGTGTTGATTTGCTTTTATTACTAATTGAAAACAACTAAATATTTCTCTTGTACATAATTCTCACTATTTTGGATTATAAAAGTGAAATATAGGTTTATGGAAGCAATATCTATTGCTTTTAGTTTCATAAATAAAGTTAGTTTGCCCGGCAAATAGGTACGTTTTCGGATTACGGTTTTGTAATGATATTTTATTGTTTTTCCCGTGGTTTGGGATATTTTATTATTGAAATATGATATATATATTGAAATTATTGATATTATTATTTTTCCGGACCTATCCGTACAAAGGAGACTCTACCGAAATTTTTCGAAAATTTAAGACTTAGAAAATTTTGTAAAAGTTGTGTTATTTTCAAATTTTGTTTTGTAAATTATTTGTTTATAAATTTATTTAAATTACTTAATTATGTAAGTTTAAAATGTTTATGAATTGATTATTTTGAATAAAATTATATCAAGTTTCTTAATTCCTTCTTGTTCCTTTTCGAGGACGAAAAGTTTTGAGTGGAGGAGAGTGTAACGACTCGTATATTTCAATAATTAAAAATATTAAATTAAATAAGATTTTAGAATTTAATATTGGAAGAAATTAAAATTTGTGATTTATTAATGAGAAAAATAACTAGAATGTAATTTAATAATGTTGATTTAAATTAATTGATAACTATCTTAATGTAATTTCAACCAATTAAAATAATTGTAAAGTTAATTTAGTTATAATTGTAAATAACGAATAAATTAAATATTGGATTTAATATTGAAATTATATGTTATAAATTAAAATAGGTTTATTAAGGAATATGAAATCAATTAATTAGTATGTGAATTTATTAACTTTGTTTGTAAACAATAAACATAGAAATGTGTTTGAACTATTAATGTGTAATAATTGTTTAATTATATATCATTTCATTATTTAATCCGTTGAAATTAATTTGGAAACCGATGTGAATTAATATAATTAAATATTGTAGCTAATATGAGTTAAGATGAAATTGTAGAATATGAATGTAATAAAATGTAAGCTAATGTTAATTATATTCACATGAAATTTAAAAAAAATGAATTAGCCATTTTGGCCACTGTTTTGGATTTCGATGAAACTAGTTTCATCGGATCCGTAACAGTGAATTACTGTAGGATTTCAAGTTTCGTAGCGATCGGACTTGCCGTTTGATCGTGCGAGCTCGAAACGCGTAGAAATCGATTAATGGAATTTAAATTTATATAATCTGATTTTGAAAGCTAATTCTGGATACAATGGAATTACAGTTTTAGACTTGTTCCATTGAGTTCAGAATTATCGAAAACCTCACTTTCGATATATAGAATGTCATGGTTTCGTGTAGGATTGGAAATGAGCTTTGCGGGCCTGTGCGACTATTTGGGCCCAATTGATCGAATGCTACGAATATATGTTTATCCTAGCCCATTCTACTATCTCTAACCCTAGCAGCCTTTCATTTTATTTTGTATGCACATCAACTTCTTATCTGTCCCTCCTTCTCAAATGGCAGACTTTCCCTAACCCTACTTTCAATTTCAAAATCAATTTCAAATTTTCAAACTCTCCAAACCCTATCATATTATATATCGTTGGAAAGCTTTCGACGAGCGCAATCTATTGCTTCAATTCATTTTTCGATTTGATGCATCGTTTGGCTGAAATCATCGATTTATCCTCGGTCATCCGTTGCTAGGGTTTTCAATTCGACGACGGATCTTCGTCGATAGGACGATCGGAGGTCACCAGTGGGTGTAGGACGTCGAGCAGCGCAGATCCATGTGGCTAGTTTGTCGATATAGTCAACGATTTCGCCAGATTTTGGCCAAAAGGTGGTGCACGTGGGGTCTCGGCCGGAGGTGATTCTGGGCGGCGCGGCTAACACAGAGTGGTGCCGGAGGAGCAGCGGGCCACAGCGAGGCCAGCGGAGGTGGTTGATCTGGCTGCAAGTGATTGTAGCGATGGTAAAAATTGCATGGAGGGTGGTGGTTAATGGTTGGAGGCTGAGCGATCGTGTTCAATAGGGTTCGAGAAAAGTGAATAATTACCCTTTTCCACTCATCTTTGTTTTAATTTAATTTTTAATTTTAAACCTTCTAATCCTCATAACTATTGCATATGAGCTTGGATTGACGTGCAGTTTTCTGCGTTGCGATCGTATCGAAATTTTGGACAGCATGGATCTAGTTTGGCTGCATTCTGAGACTGTTCAAATTTTGGGCTTTATTTGGATTTTAAATCGATTTGAAATCTAAGTGAGTGATTTAACTCACTCACAACTACTAAATCATCCTATGTTAGTTAAATTAAATTAATGATATGATTAGAAATTTATTGATTGTTGTTTGGTATTTTAAATTTTCATTTAAATTTAAATTGAATTTATATTGAATTTAATTTCCATTTTAAATTAATGTTGGAATTTAAACTGTTTTTTAAATACCTGATTGATAACCAGTTAATTGTTATGATTTATTGGTTGATTTGAATGATGATTGTGATGGATGCTTAATTGTTGATAGTTTGGATGATTTGATGTTATGTTTATTTATATGTTGTTATCACACTGCAAGTTCCCTAGTTATTATTAGGAAAATCACTATGAGTTGAAATGGTACATACCCGAACGATGTTATAGATTAGAAAAAAATTGTTATCGGTTGAAACGATAAACTCGAGCGATTTTATGGATTTTGAATTTTACTTGGGATTGCGGGTTGAAATGATAAACTTGAGCGATTTTATGGATTTTGAATTTTACCCGGGATTGCGGGTTGAAATGATACAAACCCATAAATTTAAATTTATTGCGGGTTGAAAGGATATATATCCGTATCACTTGACTATAAGGTAGAAAATATATACAGAAGACGGATTGGTTAAATTAAATGATTTTGAATCCTTAATCTTTGAATCCAGTTAAATGATATTATAAAATAAAATTAGATTTATATGAACTAAATTATTCTAAAAATCCAAGCTTTAAAATATTGAAATTGAAATTGGTTTAAATGAATTGTTTAAAGAATTTAAATTGAAATCTTAAAGTTGAATTTTGAAATATAAATGAAATTTATCAAAACTGAGTTATTGTAAACGTTTGAATATTTAAACTTTGAAACCTATTGAATTTGAAGTGGTTTAAAAATTTTAGTTCAAACATGCATTTGGAATCGATATAAATTGAAATGGTTTTAATGAGAATTTGAATTGAAACTTTAGCCTTTTGAATTGAACTCGTTGAACTAAGATTGATTTAAATTGAATTTTTGGAACCAAAGTTGATCTGAATTGATTTGTGGAATTGAAAGAAACAATTCTAATTTGAAACTATTTTCGATATTAACTCTTTTAATATACAAACTCTTTTAACTTATAAACTATTTTTCTCATATAAACCATTTTAATACATTAATAATTTTTAATACATTAATTATTTTTAATATATAACCTATTTTAATATATAAACTATTTCTAATATATAAACTATTTTAATCTATAACCTATTATTAAATATAAACTATTTTAGTATATATTATTTTAAATTTATAAACAACTTTTAATATATATATATTAATATATAAACTATTTATAATATATAAACTATTTTAATCTATAACCTATTTTTAAATATAAACTATTTTTAATGTATAACTATTCTAATATATACACCACTTTCAATATTCAAACTATTTAAAGTTGGAACGGTTATGATTCAGATTTAATTGATTTAAATGCAAATATTTTTATATGAGGGTTCAACCTATTTTGTGGTTATGATTTTGAAATGAATATGATTTAAAGTGAATATGATTTCGAAAGTGATATGATTTCGAAAGTTAATTTGATTTCGAAAGTGATATGATTTTGAAGTGAATATGATATTTTGATATCAATTATGAATCGGTTTTGGAAATATAAAAGAACCAACCGGTGTGAAATAAAAGTTTGGTAGTTAAAGAGACCGGGATCAGATATTGTCATACCCACTGCCAATGCCGAAAACCACTTTAACAACTGTGCACGTGGTGGAGAATACAAAACAAAGTAGTATGGTTTGACAAACGCTACTGTATGAGGTATGAACGCAGCCCTGACCTCCTCGGGTCAGCTTGATATGACTAAAATAGGAGCTATACCGAGCCACGTGAGGTCGCTCCTATGATCGGGCACATTTCTTCGATATCATATTTATTACTTTGTGATTGATTTGGTGGCCACCCTCGATTTGATTATGGGAGTGAGTTCCGAGGTGGGCGGTAGTAGCTACTATGCGTTACCATCAGTCTGGGAGTGCAAACGGTAAAATCATACCCTGTCATTGCCTCGCGTTCCTTGTCATATACCTTATCGAGCCCACTACGAGTTTGGTTTATGTCGTACCTATGGAGTGCTCCCTGATAGCTTACCGGTTTGGTGGAGTTTACAGTACTGTATAGATTACGACATTTATAAAAATGTGTTAAGGGGGATATGGGTAACACCTTAATGCTATTTTAATACTATACTGTAGACATATTATAATAGCGTATTGTATTACATATGTAGATAGTTTAATGGATCCTTAGGAGATGGAATCCCGAACATCTCTTAGGTTATTGCACGCACGTTAGACACTGGACAGGGGATGTAAAATCCTGTAAACATCTCTGAAGCCGTTATACTCATATTTACTTATTTTGATTTAACTTACATAAGATCTTTTAGTTCTGACTCGAGTGTTTTGTTTTTCATTACGCTCGGGTCTGTCTGAGTATTTCAGTACATTGAAGACTATCTTTCTGGAGGACGAAGACGAAGACGAAGATTTAGTATATTATTACCATTTATTATATTCATTCCACTGCATCATGTTGTTCTGCTGCATTATTTATTTATTCCTGTTGTATGTACAACTTTGATCTATATTGTAAAAGTTTAATCAAATGTTATTTGTAAAACAGCTTCATGAACTGTTTATTTGATTATTATATTTTGCCATTCCACTGTGAGATTCTATGTTTTGTTTTCATTCTTTTCTTTTTCTTATTTAACCCATAACAATCCCCTCTTTTGAATGGTTTGAATTCGACATGTGTGGTTTATTGTCGATTTAAACCATTCAAAAAGGTGGGTCATTACATTTGATGTCCAATAAACATACCAAAATAAGTCATAACATACCACCACACCAAAATAAACATATGACCAACTTTTACATCAAGTTGTCTTCTTCCTCGAAGACTTCTTAACATGTTTGTTCACTCCTTCACCGTCTTTGTTCTTGCTCTTCTTCATCTTAGATCCTTCCACTTGTTCGTGTCCTTCTACATGCACTTGTTCGCCAAAAATATCAAGTGGCTCATCTTTCTCAATTCGTTCTACACTTTTGAGCACCTGGGACATTGGGTCGGTAGGGGTACATAGTCTAATAAATTCCGCAATATGTCGAAGTCTCCGTTTTTACAATATATATTTATACAATTAGACATATGATCGAACAAACCTTAAAAAATGAAACATTGATCGAAAGTATTGACTTACAGTGCGGACAACAAGCGAATTGTTTTCCCTAACATGCATAGGCTCGGTAAACAGTGCTTGTGGATTGGCAACAATGGGTTGTGATATAGATTTATACCACTGCATATACATTGCATCGCAATCCTAAGGGTGTATGACAAGGTTTGATGTTAAACTCTCATTTAAAATATGATTTTTCCATTCACTCCAGCTGAAATCTCCTAAATTAGAATTCGCTGCCTTGTCTGATTTTTTCGGTGATTTCATTTTTTTGGGTCTCTAAAGAAAAAGTAGTTACGGGTATTGGTTGAACATATCTAAATTGATGAAGAATTCTCTATGAAAGATACAGCTCTACTACTTCAAAACACACAATGGGATCATTGTATAACGCACATCGTTGAAACAAGTAGTGATCTCGCATATCCTTCAAACACTCCCAAACAACATCATTAACTTGAAGGCTATCAATTTTCTCCTTAAGAGTGATCAAATCATAAGCCAGGTTGGTGCTTGTTTCCATCACAAAGTAAAAAGTTGACCTCGGTTCACCAAACACTGCACGACTATTTTGATTATGTCATCTCAAAATCAGGAAATGCATATATATCCAAACCTATAGACGAAACATTAAAAATAAATACAGGATATAATAATTAATTATATTTTTTCATTTCACTCATACCTGAAGCAAAGTCATGCAACTAGCAATTTGACGTACACCTTTTCTTGTACCCTTAGCCAAGTTATAGAATAGCCGACTTAATCATGTAGTGCCCCAAGAGTAAGTGTTCACTTGCCATAACACATGTAGGCATTGCAAAAAATGTACTGAGACTTTGTTTCTAGATTTATCACCACAAATTAGTTAACACACCAATAGTGTATAGTAAATATGCAATTACACATTGCCTTTTTCTTTTTACATTATCAGAATTTTGAGAACTAGAAAATGTAGTCCTTAACCACTCCAAACAGATTTTTTTCTCACCCCAACAACTCATCAGCCGTTTCTTCTTTAATGTCAAGACACTTATCCAACAACTCATACACATCATGATCACTTATTCCTCTAGACCTTCTGTAACGCCCCACTCTGAGACCCACTGTAACAAAGAGTATTACGGGAGTAATACTGTCTGTTAAAGCGGAGAATAGAGTATAGTGGGAGCGACCATTTGTAATCAAGCTATAACTATCTACCGAATACGTCGAAAGGTGGAATCTATTTAAATTTTTATCAATCAGGTGGTTCGACATATTCGGTAAATACTTATAACGAAATTACAATGGCTAAAGATCTATCAGGACAAAGCATAATAACATAATGAAATAGCATCACAGAATAGAATCACATAACAGATATAATATCCCAGAACAATACATCATCAATACAGATCCAAATACTATAAGTGGGTACAAAGCCACTGCTCACACATGTGAGTCAAAAATATGTACATATCAAAGTCTGAATAATAACAGAGTAGCGGAATAGTGGACAAATAAAAGCGCTATCTATCAGCATAGCAGATAATGTCCAAGCGGAAGCACAGAAGCTAAGTCCAGAGACCTAACCTGAAACAACTCGGTCTGACCCGAGCGAAAACACTCGGGTCAGGCTAGCTAAACAATCAGTAATAACTGAGATATATAATAATGCGGTACATAAATAAAACAGTACTTATCCAAAGAGAAGTATATTATGAACCACATGAATATAATGACGATCCCTAATCATCAATAACAATAAAATCTTCAAAGAGAAATCAACACCAAAGTGTAGAATAAATAAAATCGCCTCATATCATCGGCGTAGCCAAAGCTATAAAAAGATGCCCATAGACAAATATCCCAAGAGTGACCAGAGTCTGTAATCAATGCCCAAGCAAAGATCGATGCTCCAAAGAGCAATGGGGATATACTGAAAAATCAATGAAATCAAACACTGAAAAGCAGTGTCCAGAGACACTGTGAATCCACAAGGTAATCGCACTTACATCGTATGGTTCCATAGAACCAACGCCGAATGGCGGTACTCGAATGGATATAAAAATCATCAGATAATACAAGTTTTGCACGTGCACCGACCAGAGTCGTTGTTGCCAAGTACTGTAAAGTTGTGATCGATCACTCGCACAGATGCGGAACGCGCGAAACGGCGAAATCCTTCCCAGAAGGATAAAGGCCCAGAGGCACACGCCGAAAAGTAAACTGCTCCATAGAGCAGGTGTCCAGAAACGGTTGCCCAGAGGCATGGTGACCCAGAGGTCCAGTACTGGCCGCCCAAAGGCAAATGTGTCACTAACTTCTTGGAGAGGAACCCGTAAAGTGTTAACAATGAGTCCCATACCCCACGTTCGCACTAAACGGTTTCCTAACTAATAGCAAGCTCACACTCCAAACAATAAAAAGTCCACCTCGTATCATCGGTGAACTAGACCCAAAGGTCAAAACGATCAATCGAATAGGTCGAGGATTAACCGGAAAGAAAATACACACGGTTCCATAGGCCGGAGAATTCCTAACCATTTAAGCACCTTTCCACTTCGCTCGACGTGCTAAAAGTGAGTGTGAGATTTTTATTATAGAAAATATTGGTGTAAAACGGATTTATAATTGATTTTGAAATCATCTTTAAAACAGTCTTTTGAAAAGTCTCATATTATGGAGTAATTAATTTAATAATTAAAAATAATATTATATAATAATTTTCAAAAGCCATTTAGGAGTGAAAAATCTTTTGAAAATGATTCATAAAACCCGTGTACGAAATCTAGAGACAAATCTCAAAGAAATCAATAAAACCAGAAAATCACTGAAAATATTCTAAGTGTTTGTAAACATTCAAAAACGGCTGCAAACCCAAGTTCGGCAATTTATTTGGACCAGAAAACAGTGTCCAAATGTCATGAAAATTTGCAGGCATGTAGTCCAACATCCCTACTTTAAGATGTAAAAAGAATTTCTGGATTCCGAGTTGAGACGAAGCGGCAGCGACGTCTCAAAGTTGGACCCAGAACAAGATTCACACTGTTTACAAACAGCGACCAGAGTTCAACTTCGACACGAAATTCGAAGTACCAAACGAACTCCAATGATGCCCAAATTTTCCAGAGATGGAGTTCGAAACTCCACCTTTCCAACGAGACCAAAAACGTCGAATTCCGACTTCAGATGCGATCGTGGCGGCATCGCGAAGTGGAGGTAAAAAAAATCTGAAAACAGAATTGAGCAATTTTTTTTTTTTTTTTAACGCGGGCTTCGGCCCGCGTCAGCCTGCCCCAGCCCACCTGGGCTGGGGATATGGGACGCGGGCCAAGGCCCGCGCCCGTATGCCCCAGCCCAGGCGGGCTGGGGACGTTGAGAAATCCCCAGCCCGCCTGGGCTGGGGATATGGGACGCGGGCCAAGGCCCGCGCCCGTATGCCCCAGCCCAGGCGGGCTGGGGACGTTGAGAAATCCCCAGCCCGCTTGGGCTGGGGCTGGGACGCGGGCTTCGGCCCGCGTCTCCTATTCCCCAGCCCAGGCGGGCTGGGGAGGGGGTGCAAAACCCCAGCCCGGGCGGGCTGGGGGGTATGATTCGCGGCCAGCCCACCAAGGGCTGGCCTGCCTCTGGCTAGCCCAGCTGGGCTAGCCTACTGTGTCTGGGTGCAGCCCAGGTCTGTCCTGGTGCACTCAGGGCACTGTTTTCAGCCCTGCACAATTCCAGCCAACATAATTTGATGTTTTAGGTGATTTAGGGGTGTTTTTTTCAGTTTTTGGCAACAAATTTTCACCAAAATTTTAACTAACAATTCTTTACTAGCAATAATCACTAATCAATAGTAATTACCAATATTACAACTAGCATTAATTACTAATCAATAGTAATTACCAATATTACAACTATCATAATTACTAATCAATAGTAATTACCAATATTACAACTAGCATAATTACTAATCAATAGTAATTACCTCTACCAATCAAGCAAATAAGCAAACACTTCAAGTGCAACTTTCCAAAGCAAAGAGGATGTGGATTAGAGAGCTTCAAAATTAAAAAGAGAACAAAACCAATGATTACAAAGAGATTTCAAAGATTAAAATAAAGATTAGAAGATGATTAGGCCTAGGATTGCATTACCTTGCTAGGATTAAACAAGTCTAATTATGAAGAGATGGAGATGGGTCTTCTAAAGGGAGGCCATTAGTTTTGCTTAGATTTAGGTTTAGGAATTTATGAAGAGGAGGAGGGTTAGGGTTATGAAATGGGTTTGAGATATTATAAAGGAGTGGGTTAGGCTAATGGGTAATGGTAAGAGGTTTTAGAAACCCATTAGGACTTAGTTTATTTTCTAATGTTATCATGTGAACCAAAATCCTAAGAAGCATTCTATTTTTAATTAAAACCTTATAATTGTCTTATTTAGCCCATTAGCCTATAATCACTTTTTATTTAAAAATTCCTCATTTCAACCCAAAATATTTTAATTTGCAAACAATTGTAAATTTAACTTCCCAAAAATTTGTTTAGCCCCTTTTTAACTTAAAATCATAATTTTACTCCATCATTCGGTAATTGCAATCTCAGGGTTGTTACAGACTCCCCCCCTTAAGAAAATTGCGTCCTCGCAATTCCTTAAATATAGGAGTCGTCTATAACATCTAATCCACAAAAGGAATTCAGAGGATAAAATATAGATGCTCACCCGTGCCGGAAGATGAAAGAAAACCAGGATAAGTACGCTCGATAAATTCTCTGGTCTCCCAAGTGCAGTCCTTAGGATTAGACGACCATTGAATCTTCACAAGCGGAACCTCTTTGTTTCGAAGACGTCTGATCTCCGAATCAAGCACACGAAGAGGTTGCTGCTCTATAGATAGATTGGGTGAGATCTCCAAATCGGGCACGATATGAGTCTCGATAATAGAATTAGGTTCGCCCACACACTTGCGAAGCTGAGAAACATGGAACACATCATGTATTCCAGAGAAATGAGCAGGTAGAGCCACACGATAAGCGACGGGGCCAATGCGTTCCGTGATAGGAAACGGTCCAATATAGCGAGGGGCCAATTTTCCTGTAGAAATGAAACGCACAACCCCTTTCATAGGAGATATCCGAATAAAGACATGATCACCAATGGAGAACTCAAGAGGCTTCCTACGGTTGTCCGCGTAGGATTTCTGGCGGTCCTGTGCCTCTTTCATTCTTTGACGGATAAGAATAATCTTCTCAGAAGATTCCCAAACTGAATCTGGACCAAGAAGGTGCTTCTCACCAGATTCTAACCAACAAGCAGGAGAGCGACATGGCCTTCCGTAAAGAGCCTCGAAAGGAGCCATGCCAATACTAGACTGAAAGCTGTTGTTGTAGGAGAACTCTACAAGCGGTAAGTGATCCTCCCAACTACCACCGAAATCCAGAATACAACAGCGCAAAAGATCCTCTAAAACATGATTCACCCTCTCTATTTGACTGTCGGTCTGAGGATGATAAGCAGTCAAGAAATTCAGCTTTGAGCCCAAAGCTGACTGTAGGCACTTCCAGATGTGACTAGTAAAGATAGTGTCTCGATCACAAACGATAGAGCTAGAAATGCCATGAAGTCGAACGACTTCCTTCACATATAGCTTGGCAAGCTGAGGAGTAGTCCGAGTGGACTTAATAGGAATGAAATGAGCTGATTTGGTCAAGCGATCAACGATGACCCAAATAGAAGTATGGCCTGACCTCGATCGAGGCAGACCGTCAATAAAATCCATGGATATCTGATCCCATTTCCACAATGGAATCTCTAGCGGCTGAAGAAGACCGGATGGACGCTGGTGCCCAGCTTTGATCTGTTGACAAGTCATGCAACGGCTTACATAACTTGCAACATCACTCTTCATGCCCTCCCAATAAAATGGGCGACACATGTCGGCATACATCTTACTCGAGCCGGGATGGATGGTGTACTTAGTGCGATGACACTCGTCCAGAATGTCATGCCTAAGTGATAAATCAGATGGTACCAAAATACGGTTCTTCCTACGAAGACACCGATGAGAATCAATAGAATAATCCAGCAATGTCTCATCACTGGATCCCGACTCAAGATGAATGAAATGCAATAGGTCTGGATCCTGCCGCTGAGCATGGGCAATGCGATCCAACAAGATGGGACGAGCTTCCAAGCTGGATAATAAGACAAGAGCATCAGAAGATGGAGCTCGATCTCTAATATCACATAAAGATAGAGTTTCAAGAACATTCCACTCGGCAATCATCATAGAAACAACTGCCGAGTGTTTGCGACTGAGCGCATCTGCAACACGATTCCCCTTATCAGGGTATACTGAATATCTAAATCGTATGAGGCGAGAAACTCAATCCATCGCTGCTGCCTCGGATCTAGAATAAGCAAGAATATCGTCGATGAAAATCAAAACGAATCTATCGATGTATTTCCGGAATACTCGATTCATGAGATCGACGAAGAAAGCCGGAGCGTTCGTCAAGCCGAACGGCATGACCAACCACTCAAAAGAACCATAACGAGTGCGAAATGCTGTAAGAGGAATGCTGTCTTCTGCGACTCGTAGATGATGGAATCTGGTGGCAAGGTCAAGTTGAGAGAAGACCTTCGCACCGCTCATTTGGTCAAACGGGAATTAGAGTTAGACATGATTCAATGATAGATAATTAATTAAGGAATACTACGGAATATAACGGATTCCTAAACATATTCCTAACTTATCTATCTATAAACATAAGGAAGGGATTTGATTTAATTCGGATCTAATTTAAAATGTATTGTACTAAGTGTATCTGTTCTGTGTTTATTATGCTTATTCCTGAAACCAAGCTCTGATATCAAGCTGTAGCGCCCCACTCCGAGACCCACTATAACAAAGAGTATTACGGAAGTAATACTGTCTGTTAAAGCGGAGAATAGAGTATAGTGGAAGCGACCATTTGTAATCAAGCTATAACTATCTACTGAATACGTCGAAAGGATGGTATCTATATATTTTTTTTCAAGTGGTTCGACATATTCGGTAAATACTTATAACGAAATTACAATGGCTAAAGATCTATCAGGACAAAGCATAATAACATAATGAAATAGCATCACAGAACAGAATCACATAACAGATATAATATCCCAGAACAATACATCATCAATACAGATCCAAATACTATAAGTGGGTACAAAGCCACTGCTCACACATGTGAGTCAAAAATATGTACATATCAAAGTCTGAATAATAACAGAGTAGCGGAATAGTGGACAAATAAAAGCGCTATCTATCAGCATAGCAGATAATGTCCAAGCGGAAGCACAGAAGCTAAGTCCAGAGACCTAACCTGAAACAACTCGGTCTGACCCGAGCGAAAACACTCGGGTCAGGCTAGCTAAACAATCAGTAATAACTGAGATATATAATAATGCGGTACATAAATAAAACAGTACTTATCCAAAGAGAAGTATATTATGAACCACATGAATATAATGACGATCCCTAATCATCAATAACAATAAAATCTTCAAAGAGAAATCAACACCAAAGTGTAGAATAAATAAAATTGCCTCATATCATCGGCGTAGCCAAAGCTATAAAAAGATGCCCATAGACAAATATCTCAAGAGTGACCAGAGTCTGTAATCAATGCCCAAGCAAAGATCGATGCTCCAAAGAGCAATGGGGATATACTAAAAAATCAATGAAATCAAACACTGAAAAGCAATGTCCAGAGACACTGTGAATCCACAAGGTAATCGCACTTACATCGTATGGTTCCATAGAACCAACGCCGAATGGCGGTACTCGAATGGATATAAAAATCATCAGATAATACAAGTTTTGCACGTGCACCGACCAGAGTCGTTGTTGCCAAGTACTGTAAAGTTGTGATCGATCACTCGCACAGATGCGGAACGCGCGAAACGGCGAAATCCTTCCCAGAAGGATAAAGGCCCAGAGGCACACGCCGAAAAGTAAACTGCTCCATAGAGCAGGTGTCCAGAAACGGTTGCCCAGAGGCATGGTGACCCAGAGGTCCAGTACTGGCCGCCCAAAGGCAAATGTGTCACTAACTTCTTGGAGAGGAACCCGTAAAGTGTTAACAACGAGTCCCATACCCCACGTTCGCACTAAACGGTTTCCTAACCAATAGCAAGCTCACACTCCAAACAATAAAAAGTCCACCTCGTATCATCGGTGAACTAGACCCAAAGGTCAAAACGATCAATCGAATAGGTCGGGGATTAACCGGAAAGAAAATACACACGGTTCCATAGGCCGGAGAATTCCTAACCATTTAAGCACCTTTCCACTTCGCTCGACGTGCTAAAAGTGAGTGTGAGATTTTTATTATAGAAAATATTGGTGTAAAACGGATTTATAATTGATTTTGAAATCATCTTTAAAACAGTCTTTTGAAAAGTCTCATATTATGGAGTAATTAATTTAATAATTAAAAATAATATTATATAATAATTTTCAAAAGCCATTTAGGAGTGAAAAATCTTTTGAAAATGATTCATAAAACCCGTGTACGAAATCTAGAGACGAATCTCAAAGAAATCAATAAAACCAGAAAATCACTGAAAATATTCTAAGTGTTTGTAAACATTCAAAAACGGCTGCGAACCCAAGTTCGGCAATTTATTTGGACCAGCAAACAGTGTCCAAATGTCATGAAAATTTGCAGGCATGTAGTACAACATCCCTACTTTAAGATGTAAAAAGAATTTCTGGATTCCGAGTTGAGACGAAGCGGCAGTGACGTCTCAAAGTTGGACCCAGAACAAGATTCACACTGTTTACAAACAGCGACCAGAGTTCAACTTCGACACGAAATTCGAAGTACCAAACAAACTCCAATGATGCCCAAATTTTCCAGAGATGGAGTTCGAAACTCCACCTTTCCAACGAGACCAAAAACGTCGAATTCCGACTTCAGATGCGATCGTGGCGGCATCGCGAAGTGGAGGTAAAAAAAATCTGAAAACAGAATTGAGCAATTTTTTTTTTTTTTTTGACGCGGGCTTCGGCCCGCGTCAGCCTGCCCCAGCCCACCTGGGCTGGGGATATGGGACGCGGGCCAAGGCCCGCGCCCGTATGCCCCAGCCCAGGCGGGCTGGGGACATGTAACTTGCCCCAGCCCGCCTGGGCTGGGGATATGGGACGCGGGCCAAGGCCCGCGCCCGTAGGCGGGCTGGGGACGTTGAGAAATCCCCAGCCCGCCTGGGCTGGGGCTGGGACGCGGGCTTCGGCCCGCGTCTCCTATTCCCCAGCCCAGGCGGGCTGGGGAGGGGGTGCAAACCCCCAGCCCGGGCGGGCTGGGGGGTATGATTCGCGGCCAGCCCACCAAGGGCTGGCCTGCCTCTGGCTAGCCCAGCTGGACTAGCCTACTGTGTCTAGGTGCAGCCCATGTCTGTCCTGGTGCACTCAGGGCACTGTTTTCAGCCCTGCACAATTCCAGCCAACATAATTTGATGTTTTAGGTGATTTAGGGGTGTTTTTTTCAGTTTTTGGCAACAAATTTTCACCAAAATTTTAACTAACAATTCTTTACTAGCAATAATCACTAATCAATAGTAATTACCAATATTACAACTAGCATAATTACTAATCAATAGTAATTACCAATATTACAACTAGCATAATTACTAATCAATAGTAATTACCTCTACCAATCAAGCAAATAAGCAAACACTTCAAGTGCAACTTTCCAAAGCAAAGAGGATGTGGATTAGAGAGCTTCAAAATTAAAAAGAGAACAAAACCAATGATTACAAAGAGATTTCAAAGATTAAAATAAAGATTAGAGGTGATTAGGCCTAGGATTGCATTACCTTGCTAGGATTAAACAAGTCTAATTATGAAGAGATGGAGATGGGTCTTCTAAAGGGAGGCCATTAGTTTTGCTTAGATTTAGGTTTAGGAATTTATGAAGAGGAGGAGGGTTAGGGTTATGAAATGGGTTTGAGATATTATAAAGGAGTGGGTTAGGCTAATGGGTAATGGTAAGGGGTTTTAGAAACCCATTAGGACTTAGTTTATTTTCTAATGTTATCATGTGAACCAAAATCCTAAGAAGCATTCTATTTTTAATTAAAACCTTATAATTGTCTTATTTAGCCCATTAGCCTATAATCACTTTTTATTTAAAAATTCCTCATTTCAACCCAAAATATTTTAATTTGCAAACAATTGTAAATTTAACTTCCCAAAAATTTGTTTAGCCCCTTTTTAACTTAAAATCATAATTTTACTCCATCATTCGGTAATTGCAATCTCAGGGTTGTTACACCTTCCAAGTGGCCCTATAACCGCTTTTCCTTCAACGGGAAGACCCGTGATGTGGAACGCTTCATCGATAGTAATTGTCATCTCCCCAAATAGAAGATGAAATGTGTTGATCAATGCATTGTCAACTTTGTCGTGTGCATGCTTTATTTTATTCTGGAACCTGATTCGGCTGCCGCCTCTATAACAAAATCACATTCCTTACTTAAATCCCACTGTTTATGAGTCCTAACATGACTGTGAAGCTTAACAATTCTTGCTTTATCCCTTAGTGCCTACATTACCAATGTAATATTCAAAACATACACTTATATTGTTTAATATTCTATATGATCTAAATATACAATAAACTTACCGAAGAGTTCCATATGCTAGAAGCAGTATGATCTTTATAAGCAAATAGTAAGGATGGTTGAACTTCACTTTTGGTAGATCGACTTGATGGTTGTGCCATCAACTTTTTTCATTCGTTTTTTCTCTTCAAATATTGTATCTCTGTATTAGTCTCCTCTTCAAATTCTTGGGAAGGTCCATTCTCGTTTGCATTCTCTTCCTCTTGATCCAGTCCTAGTGCATTTCCTTCAACAACGTCCTCCCGTCGACTACCTTCCTCATCACTCGCATTATTGGTGTTTTCACTATTATTACTTTAGTCCTGTACAACATATTCCTCGATACGTTTTTTCATTCGTTCCAACTCTAATCTCTTGCGCCTTGAAGCAGTTTGGGATACAAGTGGTTAAAGATGAAGCTGAAGCTTTTTGCTATAACAAGAAAATGGGTTCATTCACATACGCAAAAGAATATAAAACAACAGGAAGTTGTCAAATTAAATATAAAACACGACACTAATGTTCCGAATTATATATATTGGTTCGACAGTTGAATACGAACTAAAATGGGTTACATGATGATCAATATTTGAAATAAATTATATAAATTGACGATATGCCGTCGAAGAAATTATACAAATCAACTTTAAGCCATCGAATTCAACTGTAATAACTAAACCCTAATTATTTAGCGTAATCAATAACGTCGACTACAATAAAAAGCCCTACCCATCGCGCGCTAATGAAAACCCTAAAACTACTATAAAATGGAAATACATACCTTGTCATCACCTTTTCAATCAACTTCGGATCTGAACAATTTGAACGTGCAAGTTTATTGTTTACATCATTTTTTGGAACTGAAGTTACTCAAAAGATTTTTGAAGCTAAAGTTGTCGTAAAGAGGTGGTGCTAAAAGTAAGTTGGTGTAAAACGTAAGATGGATAGAACATGAAAAATGAATATATTTTTAATGTGTATACCCTTCGTAATAGTTTTATTTTTAGTGGAGTAAAAATAAAAAATAACTCCTCATATCTACTTTTGAAATTTTGCTACATTGTCCGAAATGGAGTATGTCATTTCACGAGGAATGATGTGGAATTACAGTGCAGAACATCTCAGCCATAAAATAGAAACCGGCCCCCTTAATTTCCTCTGTAGGATTCCAATTCGTTTATTTTGACAAATTATCTTTTGGTCCTAACAGCGTGATCCCTACTTTTGAAGTGTCAAAGCGAATACCTAACTATAATTGTACGAGTCCACACATGCAAAGACGATGTCCAATTATGCTTTTCAACATGCATACATCATCTTCTCTCTATCGTTCTCCATCGAAGTTAATGTAATGTTTCATCGTTTCTTTTGAATGTTTCATCGAACGGTTTATGTAATTTCTCCATTATTATTAATTCCCTAGTATTAAATCCATACACGCAACGACGATGTATGAGTTGTCCAATTATACTTTTCAACATGAATAATAGAGCATCCTCTCTCTCTCTCTCTCTCGTTTTCCATCGAACAGTTAATGCACTGTTTCATCGTTCCTTTTAAATCTTACAAACATCATTAATATTTCGAAAATTTCTCTTCCATATTAGCTCAAAGAAAGATTTTGAAATTAAAAAAATAAAAAAAAAATGAAAGGGGCTCTTCTTGTTTGGTTGCTGTTTTTTTTTCTATCTTATGACGGAGAATATTTAAGATGTGAAGCTGGGTTGCCTAAGCAAGAAAGTAAGTTTTAATTTATTTATGTTCGATGCATATCTAGTAATAAACTAACATATAGTAGTTTTTTATGGTTACACACGAAGCACCGAATGTACCACTAATATATATGGCTTTATAATTGTTTTCTGTACTTGGAAAATTGTAAGAAACCCATGAATTTTGTTTTGATTATTTTCGGCCAAAATCACAGTTATTTTTAAAAAATGTTCATGTGTGACACAAAACTAAATTTGCATTTGTCATTGAGCTACATGGGAGGCCAAAATATTACATCACTAAAACGATCGTCTCGTTTGGATCAACTTAAATAAGTCGTTTTTTTTTTTGAAGTCAAAATTAATATTTTGGATTGATCTTACCATTTTCTACGAACATCGAATTGCGAGTGACTGGAATTCCTTCAATGCTCGTGTTTCTACTATAGCTGTAAAAAGAAAGTCCACACATCAATGATTTTATAAATTAGATTTTTATTTTCTAAAGCATGAAAAACTCGAATTAATTTGCATTTTTATGATAGAGAATATAGATTAACTTGCGTTTTTGTAAAAGTTTTTCAAAAATAAAAAAATTGAATTTTTTAGTTGTATGTAGTTATAATTACTGGTTGAATATTATCCAATTTTATAGAACAAAAAACACAACCTGTATAGCTCTACGTTTGCAGCAATATAAGCATATGAATTTATTTTATGAGTTGTGATGGATGTGAATTGTGAACTGTGAAGCACCGACATTCTTTGTTAGGTGAATACGAAGAACTGTCAAATATTATGTTTATGTATTTTGTTGTATGTTATTTGACTCGATTATTATTTATTTGACTACTAGTCCCCTTGTCCTAAAATTGTTGATACTGCACCCGATGTGATGAATAATATTTTACCAATCATACTTCATTTCTATACTAAGGAAAAATACCACAAATACACATTTTAATTATAAACCTTTAACATTTCTACCTCAATAAAAAATAGTACAAAAATCAAGGGATGCTGCAATAATATGATTCAACCAGCAAAAATGTATGTCCAGGACATCCACGTTCTGCCACTGATGACTTCACAAATCTGTATATTTGATGGCCATTGTACGATTTTCTATGTCATTTATCCCTTATATACTTGTACGGAATAACATGTTGCTTGTTTTCATTGTTTCTAAGAGCATCTCCTCCAACAGCTCTATATTAAGGCTTTATATTCAGGAAAGCAAAATATTCGATTTCAACGATTGAAATTAATCAACGTCCAGCTATGGACGTTGATTTAATCAGCGCCCATAGCCACAACGACCCCAACATCAACGGCTCCTCCAACGGCTAATCCAACGGTCTGATCCATCCTCTATAAAATCACTCTCTTCCATCTTCCTATCTATACAAACATCTTCATTTATTTCTTCTACAACCTTAATTATCTGAAAATAACTTCACCTTTTGAAGATTTCACGCATCCTTCTCAATCTTAAAACTATTACTTCGACGACAGGCAGCAACAACTGAGCACTCCTTTCACACAGCATTCATCTAACCCATGGAGAAGCGACGAGGACTACGATTTATGCAACATTTACTGTCATTATACGAACAGCTCGATTAGAGACAACGATTAGAGCGGCGATACGTTTTGGAAGAAAATTATGCATACCTTCAACCTTAAGCATCCTGAAAATACTCGATCTTTGTCAACGATTCAAGGTAGATTCGGCAAAATCAATCGCCAAACTCAGTTTTATGAATCACAGATTTATAAAATAAAGAGAGCGAACCCTAGTGGAATGAGACGCGAAGAGCATTTGGTATGTTTCATGTTATTATTAGTTTTTTTGTATTTGATCTGATTATTAATTTATTCCTTTTCGGTTTTCAGAAAAGAAGGACGAATGAGGAATTCATAAAGCTTTTTCCAAGGAAAAATGAAGCTAAAAAAACGCATTATTACCAATTTCTGAACTGTTACGAGTTGCTAACGAGCACACCGAAGTGGAACTTCGATAATGCGAAGAGCCTCCGAGACGTTCAAACAAAGGGGAAAGGGAAGAACAAAGCATCTAAATCGTCATGCTCTTCTAGCCCGGGAGATTCATCTTGTAGGGAAAGTCAATTCGAAGTAGAAAATGAGTCGGATGCGCTCAACCAGAGACCAGATGAAGGTTATAGACCAATGGGATTCAAAGCAGCAAAGAGAAAGAATAAAGTTGATGCCGCGGTGAACGCTAAAGTGAATGCCGCTCTTGAATTTCACGAAAGAATGCATCAAGATAGAAGCAAGCTAGCACAGGAGAAGATCGATGTGATGTGTAAGTTTGTAGAAATTGAGCAACAAAAGCTGGATATTGAAAGGGAAAGACAAGAACAGATGATTATGGATAAAGATCTGACGGAGATGGATAACATGCAAAAGCAGTATTGGATGGAGCGCAAATGACAAATAATTATATCCAAGTTCTCTCAAAGTAGTTTGTTTTAATCTTAGAATTGTTTAAGTTGTACTACTTTCTGTGTACTGTATCGTTTATTTAAATCTGTTGTATTTTATTATTAATTAATGTCGTACCATTCTTGTTTTCATTTTGACAAAGTCGATAACCAAACATAATAGCATTTTGAAGGAAATGCAATACATATTAATAAGATAACTTAAATACTATTATACTGCAAACACGTACATACATGACAAATCAAATATAAAATTGATCTAACAATCACCAAAGTAATTCCAAATGTGATTCATAAGATCTTTTTGTAGCCGGTTGTGAAGTTGTGTATCGCGGTATGAAAGTTGACGTTCCACGTGAACGTTGAATGCTTCTTCTGTTATAAGAACATCATCTCAGAATACTTCTGGCATTTGCCCTACACCATCATATTCGTAGTGACGTTGTTCTTCGTCCATATCCCTTTCATCTTCAATAATCATATTATGCATAATAATACATGCAAACATGATTCTAGACATTTTTTCCCAAGACCAAAGTCGACATGGATTACTAATCATTGCAAATCTGGATTGCAGAACGCCAAAAGCTCTTTCTACATCTTTTCTTTGTCCCTCTTGCATCGCAACAAACTTTTCTTGCTTTGCTGTTATTGGGTTCGGACATGTCTTCACAATGGTGCTCCATTTTGGATAAATCTCATCATCAAGATAATATCGGTGCTCGTAAGTATTTTGCCCAAGAGTAAACGACACTAGAGTTACTCGACCAAGTGCCAGATTATTAAATAAGTGTGACCTCTCAATAACATTTAAATAATTGTTAGATCTAGGCATTCCAAAGAAAGCATGCCATATCCATAAATCGTATGAAGCAACGGCTTCCAAGATAATAGTTGGTTTTCTTTCTTTACCATTGTAAGCTCCTTGGTATGCTTTGGAGTAGTTCTTCCATTCCCAATGCATACAGTCGAGACTTCCAAGCATTCCAGGCCATCCTCTGCTCTTGTGCATTTCTCGAATCCGCACCACATCATCCTCATTTGGAGATCTAAGGTACTCAGTGCCGAAAACGTCCACCACGGATTGACAGAATTTGTTGAGAGTTTCTAATGCGGTCGTCTCTGCGATCTGATATGCATCATCCAATGCATCTGCAGGGGTGCCATAAGCTAACATCCTCAGTGCAGCAATCATTTTTTGTTCACCGCTAAGCCCCTATGTTTTTGAAGCATTTGGTTTTTGAATAAAATATTTGTCATTGTTTTGAATACCTGTTAAAAGTTCTTAAAAATAGATCTCTTCTCATTTTGTATCTTCTTCTGAACATATCACGACCATAAGTGTAATTTGGGTTGAAGTAGTCTTGCATCAGAGTTTTATGGAAGGAAAATTGATTATGGTTTACATGTTTCCGACCCATGACCGATCCGCCGTGTTTCCGGGATGTGGAGCCATAAGCTTCACGACATATGTCAGCTGTTTCTTGCAATTCTTCGGCTACCTCTTGGAGTATCTCTTCTTCACCGGAATCACTATCGAATACCATAACACATTTGAGGAAAGATGAAGTATTCATTGTTGTATTTAGTTTAATGGTAGGAGAGAAAGAAAGAAGATGTTAAATGTGATTCATGGAATGGAAGTTGAAGTCCTTATATAAAAGTGATACGATATGTAGACAGTGGCAAGTGACAGACAAAAAATGCAGAGTGTAGTCAAATCAACTTTAGCAAGTGACGGACAAAAAATGCAGAGTATAGTCAAATCAACTTTACCAAGTGGCAGACAAAAATGCAGAGTGTAGTCAAATCAACTGTAATAAGTGGCATACAAAAAAGTGCAGAGTGTAGTCAAATCTACTGTAGCAAGTGGCAGACAAAAAATGCAGAGTGTAGTCAAATCAAATTTAGCAAGTGTCAGACAAATAATGCAGAGTGCAGTCAAATCAACTTTAGCAAGTGGCGGACATTATTGATTTTTATAACTACGATTATGAATTGCCTATTTATTCCATAGTTGAAGTGTACAAAAAATTTCATGGCAAATGAAAGTTGGACTCCATAGGATTATTTAGTACTAATCAAAGCGTACATAGAAGCTGATACAAGACATATGGAAGAGGAGATTGAGAAGGATTTCTGGGTTACTCTAAACGAAGCCTTTAATAATCATCCTGATTGTAGATTAATTCGACGGATTCTGGATACTCGTAGTACTTATGTCACGTTTACTAGAGCTTGTCAACGTTACAGAAGCGTTATAAACACAGTGAAGGAAGAAGACTTATTTCAGTTAACACGAGCTACGTATGATTCACGCTATCTTTGGGAGTATCGTACTAATTTTGTTGGACAGCTGCATATGATCTATGGGTTAGCTATATTAGATAGTTCAAATGAAGTTTTATTTATTTCTGTTTAAGTTCTATGTCTTTCCTTTCAATCTAATGTATTAGGATTCAGTTCCATGTATTTTCCATAAGTTCAATGTGTGTTTTTTAAGTTCTACGTATTTTCTTTTAGTTCTTTAGTAAGTTGTATACACTTTCACTATCTACTGAGTACGTAATATAACAAACAACATTGAAAAAGACTGATACAGAAAGGACAACCAACTTTGAAATAAACTGATACAGTGGTACCAAACTAATAATTGAAACGATGCAAACAAGATCTAAAACAAATACAAACCGGATGATTTAAAATCTATCTTCGATCTCGTGATAACTGAACTGAACCAGGTGTCCTCCTAAGAGTTTCAATTTCTTGTTCAAGTTCAGTTGCATACACTACTGCACGATGAGGTAAAGGATCGTCCAACCATTGCCATAGTCCATATCCATGGGGAAAATTATGGCATCTGTAGCGGCGTCGACCTATGTCTGATCCATTTCTTATGACGGAATACAAAACATTAACTCTACAATTGCAGTATATTTCTCCAGAATCAACCTCTTGTTCTCGTTGAGGTTGTTGAGCCTGTATTTCAAGCACTCTTTGCCTTCTCCCATTACCACTTTTCCGCCCCTCCCTCTGTCTTCTTCCATTCTCTGAAAGCCTCTGCTCTTGTAAAGTTCTCTCATGCTCTCTCACATCTTCATAATGTCTTTCCTCCATTTCAACATATAATCCGATCGGTTCTTCGGGGTAAGACGGATTAGGAGCATTCACGTGACTTAAAGGACCCTTGTATGAGTATGATTCTGGTACGGAAATATGGATATAATCCACTATTTTTTGCTTAATAGGATGGGATGAATTCAGAATGATTTGCCAAGAAATAGAATATACAGCAGTAAGAAGATGTCCTATGGCAAAAACTATGCAATGTGGCCACAGTGTTCGAATAATACAGAATACTGTACCACTTTGTAATAGCATTGACATCAAAAGTACTGCAACGTGTCTAGAGTGCTAAGTCTAGCAAACATCAAAAGAAGTCCAATGTAAAAACAGTGCTCGATATGACATGACACTGCCAATAAAGCTATGCAATGTAAATGTGCTGTAAATAAAGCTATGCAAACATCAAAAGTAGTGCAACGTGCAAACAGTGCTCGATATGATGTGACGCTGTAAATAAAGATATGTAATACAATACATGTCCTCGATGTAAATGTAAAAAAGCTGTATAACGTAACAAATAAATAGTAATATATGTCATCAATATAATACAGAAGTGCATCAATATATACAATCAACGGTAAAATAAATGTAACAGTACATAACATGATCATCCTAAGTCAACAACATCGTCGTCGTCGTCGTTCGCAGCGTCGTCAACATGAGCACGACTACCATGATCAAACTGAAATGCAGCCAGCTAAGCCTACAAATCATCAATCTGTGCCTACATCGCCTGCTGAGTCTACTGAGCCTGAAGACTGAGCGCCTAGGTATGAACGAGTGTCATATGCCGAATGGAGGCAATATATCGCCTATGCTCGTCCAACCTACCTGCATACTGTAATTACATATAATATATCAATATACGTTTGATTAACTAATACTGTACAATTAAATATTAAACAATGAATTACCTCATAAGGCGGGTATAGTCCAGCAGTGAGGACACCAGCAATATCATGATCGGGGGGATAAACTATCTGATGCTCGATAAGAGTACCGCTAAGATCATACGCTCTATAAGAGGCGTCCAGACTGAAGTCCATGGGCTGCTGAGAATACTGGGATGGAGTGGGATCAAAAGAAAATGGAGGTGCCTGAACTCTACCGCTGGCAACGTGTGGGCCTATGTGATCGGAGTTCACTCCTCGAGCATAGTCAGGTAACATGTATCGTCGAGGAGCAACTCTAACCCAGTAGCTGTCATAGTCCCCCTCCACTAAGAAAAATGTAGAAGCATATACCCATCCAGTCTGTCTCAATCTCTGTATATACCGTGATCCAATGGTCCGACGTCTGCCGAACATGTCGTCGTAAGATAATGGATCTCCAGGGATATGTAACTCCCCAGTAGTCTGAAACCAGCATCGCTCCCCCAAATACCAAATAGGAAGAAATGCCGGTGGGAGTAAGATCATCCTTCGCATGCCCAAATGATAAGAAATAGAAAGTGGATGAGCATCATGCATCAGGCCGGCATGTGTCATGGCAATCCATTATGCAGCCTATGGTGTCCGAAATATATTGTTCCTGCACCTCATATCAATCTGCGTATGGGCCTCCATCAGGTCATGTCTAACCCCCATAGGCGCTTAAGAAACGAACTGAACACGCTCTCATCGTCTCATGCACGGAAAATATATCTCTGGAACATGACTAGTAGTCTCCACAATATATGGATGCATGTTCGCCGTGTACTCATAGTACCAGCACAGCAGAATGTACTAAAACCCAAACATCTGTCTAACCACCCCAAACGTAAAAGAATCAAGAGCGGTGTACAAATATCCGAGTATAGCGGAACCTTAGTCTATAGTGTGCAGCTAATCTAAATCGGCTACCGTTGCAAGGTAACCTAATCTAATGGTACTCTTTTGGTTAGAAAAAGAAAGTCGAACTAAATAAGTACATCAGAAATACTCTAAGCACGACGTCACTCATAGCCTCGGTGCCAATATGAGCTGCAATGTATGCTTGGAGATATGTAAGGGGAACCGCCTCGGAGGCAACATGACCCTTCTCAAAATGGGGTAGATAAATAGTGAAGACCTCGGGGCTCTCAAACGTATGGTCAAAAGGAAATGGCATCCTATCAGGGCCTCCGATCTCAATCCCAGTCAACATATAAAAGTCGGCGGGGGTAATGCCGAGCTCAAAATCCAAAAAATGAAAAGTATGTGTCATAGGCCACCACCTCTCAACTAGGGCTGCTATAAGTGGACGAGCAAATGACTTTAGTGGCCTAATCTGTAAGAAATGTGCAAAAGGACTAGTCTACAGCCTATCTAATAAAACCTGGGGTAGTGTGTCATACTCCTGTGCTCTACACTTCTCCCAACTACCCCGATAGCTGACGTACTGTGACTAAAAAATTAAAGGGTTGTTCGGGATTATTGTACAATTTAAATTCAAACAACTAAGTAAGGCACTTTATAATATAACATATCTATCTAATAAACATTATTTAATGGTTAGTTATCTATTAGTTAGAATTGTACCTCGACAACATCCAATGCCATGAAGATACGATGACTGTATCCCTCTGGTAGCTCGAGCAGAATTCATAGCTGGAAAATCGTCGTATCTGGTGCTGGAGAAATGTGTGTTGGGCCTACAAGCTCCTCTGGTTGATGTCGAACGGTTCGTCTTGCGATTTTGGTTACACGTGGCGGCATTTCAATGTTTTTTATATTAAAAAGAAAATAAAATAGGTGAAAAATGAGGAGGAAAGGGGCTGAGCACCCCATTTATAGGCGCCCAGCCCCGGGTGCTGATTAAATCAGCGCTCAGCAATGGGCGCTGGTTTAATCAGCGCCCAGCTGTTGAGCGCCCCCCCTTTATATTAAGGAGGTAATATTCAGCGCTTGAATATTACCCCCCTAAGCTATTGGAGATGATCTAAGTAGGCAAAGTATGCAACTTATTTATTTTGCTTTAAGTAAAAATGATAGAGACCAGTCAACCTACTTGTCTTTGAAAAAAAATAAAAAAATCAGCGGATTCTTAAATTGTGGTTATACCGAATCTTTTTGCTAGTGGTATTATTTTGGCGAAGGACTCGTTTCCTCAATTTTTGAAGGGTGTCATTTACATCATTTTACTTTCATATTCTTTGATTGTACATATCAAGGGTGTGCTTTCGTAGGACAGGAAAGGAACACAAAACAAGAAAGGCTCACGAAAGAAGAATGCGTTCATATGTATGAAAGTGGTACATAAAAGTGATGGGGAAATGGCATGAAAGGGGTGGAAAAGACGGTGGCGTTGGACGCATCTGAACCGTTTGAAGTCCACCGCTTATTTTTCAACTGTTGGCTCAAATGGTGCATTTGCTAGGTCTCACGTCAGATCTGTCTCACACATCTGATGCGTCCAACTTGACATCACCATTAACATTGCAAAGAAGAAGAAAAAACCTGCGACCTGTTAACCCGCATTTTGATTAAGCGGTATCCAGATGGGCAAGATCAACCAAACTTCATATTATCAAAGCAGGAAGTTCAGAGAGATGACTGCGAAGCCCAAAAACCATGCACAACTAGAATAGCAAGCCAAATACAAGTCCATCTCAAGAACCCGTTGTTCAAAATCCAACAAAAACACCTCACCCAAATGACCTCAAACTGTCTACACTAAAGTCATGCTGCCTACAACCCACTTTGTAGTAAAAAAGCAGAGTTTTGGGCAGCGGAAGCAGAACACCCAATGATCTAGTCTGTCGACAATCTCAACAGTTCCAATCGAACAAAGAGAATAAAAAGAAAAACCAAAGAGCACAAATTATATATAGAAGACAGAAAAGGAAAGAAAAAACCGATATAACGAGGTTCGGCTGTGCCTATGTCCTCAGACCCAACAACCTTTGTTACTTCTTCGTTTCAAGATGGAGTACAATATGAGAAGAAATTAAATCACTCAATATAAATTTCTCACCCTACAGTAGATGCAGAAACAGGGATCTTATTGAAGATATTTTATGGAGAACTCTCTTGTTGTCTTGTGATGATAAAAGATGAGCAAAATTCTTCATATTTATAGGAGCAAGAATAAAGATTGCCTTGGAGATAAGGATGGAATGTTTTCAGATTCGCTTGATTTGGTTTCAACACAAATTTAGCATATTTGTGTTTGTTTCCACATATATCTTTATTTGATTAATTCCTCAAATCAATTATTATCTATTACGGTATTAATTGATTCTCTTTCCAATTTGTTTTCCATATTTGACTGATTACGGGAATCAATTAATATCTTCTCCCTAATAGATTTGGAATAGATTTGAATCGTCCAAATTTAACACTCCATCTCGATTTAAATATATTCATCAATCAACAAAATTGATTGTTGGGTCAGCGCCCCAAGGTGCTAAGTATCTCGTACCACACTAATCAAGTTTGAGCAATGCTCAAACTTGTTCTTCGGAACTGACTTTGTCGACATATCAGCTGGATTGTCTTTTGTGTGTATCTTTGATAGCTATATCTTATTTCTCTCTTCTTCAAGCATGAGAAAGAAACTCCTAACATCAATGTGTCTTTTCCGTGAGCTGTAGGATTGATTCTCAACAAGATGAATGGCGCTTCGACTATCTGAAAACAATTCCACCGTCTTCTGCATCATTGATAAATCCTCTAAAAGCTGCAACAAATACAATCCTTGCTTGGTCGCTTTCATAATAGAAATAAGCTCTGCCTCGGTGGTTGATAAAGCTACCATGGACTGTAGCTTGCATCTCTAAGAAATTGGGCCTATGCCAAGTGTATAAACATAGCCCGAAATCGATTTCCTACCATCTCTATCCCCAGCATAATCTGAATCACAATAACCTTAAGTTATGTCGCTACTTCCGAACAACAAGACAATATCAGAAGTGCCTCTCAAATATCGTAGAATCCACTTTACTGCTTGCTAATGAGTCTTTCCTGGGTTAGACATGTATCTGCTGACAACACCAACCGCATGAACTAAATCAAGCCTTGTGCATACCATAGCATACATAAGGCTTCCAACTGCAATAGAATTAGGAATATTAGCCATATCCCTTTTGTCTTCATTCGACGTGGGACACATAAATCTATGGATAGTTGAAATTGAGAGCCTAATGGAGTAGCCACCGGTTTAGTTTACTCCATACCAAATCAAGATAGGACTTTCTCGATATACTGAGTTTGAGTTAGCCTCAAAACTCTTTACTTTCTATCCCTCTGAATCTCCATCCCTAAAATTCTCTGTGCATTTCTCAAATCTTTCATATCAAACTCCTTGCTGAGCTCCATCTTCAACTCTGAAATCCTAGTCATTCTCTTAAAAGCTATCAACATATCATTAACATAAAGCAACAAATAGATGATGTCTTCATTACACTTCTTAAAATAGGCATATTGGTCCTTAAAGCTTTCAGAGTAACCATGTAAGACCATATACCTATCAAATTTTTTATACCACTGTCTATGAGACTGTTTTAAACCATAAAGAGATTTGTTAAGCTTACAAACGTGTCTGGGCCTGCTGCAATCAATGAACCCCTCTAGCTGTTGTAGGTAAATGTCATCCTCGAGGTCACCATGCAAGAATGCTGTCTTGACATCAAATTTTTCCAACTCCATGTCGAAGTGGGCAACCAATGCTAAAAGAATGCGAATGGAAGTGTGTCTGACAACTGGAGAAAAAAATATCATTGAACTCCACATCTTTTCTCTGAACATAACTCTTCGCCACTAATCTTGCCTTGTACTTCAAATCACAATTGCCGTCGTCTTTCACCTTATAGATCCACTTACATCCAACTGCTCTCTTATCAGAAGGAAGTGGCACTAAATCCCAAGTGTGATTTTTGTGCATAGACTCAATTTCCTCCTCCATAGCTACTAACCAAATGAAACTATCAAATGAACTAATGGCATCTCGATAGTCTCTGGGCTCATCATGAAGTATGCTTAATGCATATGCTGCCATGTCATCGAAGTCAATGTCTTCAATGCTTTATCCCACAAAATCATCAAGCCATCTAGGTTTTTTCCTCTCTCTGATTAGTTGAGTTTGAATTTGAGCTCCACTTTGAGATTGATCCTCTGTCCTCTCCTCATCAACCACGGTTTCATCGGAAACACCAATTTTACTTGTATGGAAGTTTGGTGATCTACTTTGTGCTTGGTACTCTGAATTTGTCCTCTCAACATCATCATTAAGTGAAGAAGAAGGCTCCACCTCCAACATATCCTTTTCATCAAATGTAACATGCCTGTTAGTAACAATCTTCTGCATAGTAGGACACCACAGCCTATAACCCTTAACTCCTCCCCTATAGCCAAGAAAAATACACTTGCGTGATCTTGGATCCAACTTCCCTTTGCTCTCATGCACATAAGCTGGACATCCAAATATTCTGAGAAAGGAATACGAAACAGGCTCTTCCTTTCATACTTCTTCAGGAATCTTCATATCTATGGGAGTTGAAGGTGTACAGTTGATGAGGAAAACCGTCGTAGATAATGCTTCTGCCCAAAATCTCTTCTTTAATCTAGCAGTCAAACGTAAGCAACGAGTTCTTTCTAACAAATTTGGTTCATCATCTCTTCAACTCCATTTGACTAAGGGTCTCCTGGTGTGGTGTAGTGTCTTTTGTTTCCATCGGACTCACAAAATTTGGTGAATTGTTGAGAAGTGAATTCACCACCATTGTCTGAACGAAGAATCTTTACTTTCTTTCCAAACTGCTTCTCAACAAGAGATTTCCAACATTGAAACCTATTAAAAGTTTCATCCTTGGAATTCATAAAGTAAACTTATACCTTTCTAGAAAAATCATCAACAAATAAAATAAAATACATGGCTCCTCCAAAAGATAGGCATGGTGCGGGCCCCAAACATCAGTATGAACATACTCTAAAACATCTTTAGACTTATGCTCTGCAATGCCAAAAGAAACATGTGTCTGCTTTCCAAGTATGAATTCTTCACAAAAGCCAAGTTTTGAATGATGAATACCGTCAATCAAACCTCGCTTTCTCAATACTTTCAAACCGCGCTCTCCAATGTGTCCCATATGAAAATGCCACAATCTAGTAGAATCAGAATTAATAGAATGAACAACCGAAGAAGACTCCGCAACAACAGTGGTACCCTTCAGCAAATATAGATTTCTAGCTTTTACCCCTTTCATCACTATCAATAAGCCATTTGTAATTTTCAATGAATTTTTTCTATTACACACTTCAAGCCAAGATTGCACAATGCTCCAATGGAGATCAAAATACGCCTCAAATCAGGCACATGCCTGACATCACACAAAGTACAAACAACACCATCAAACATCATGATCTTCACCGTTCCAATACCAATCATGCGACAAGTGGCATTATTTCCCATGAGAACCTCTCCATCAAACTGACGATAAGTGGAAAAAGTGTGTCTATCAAGTGTCATATGATAGGATGATGCGGAGTCAATAATCCATATAGTACTCTTCATAGAAGAGGCAGAAGCTATAAAAAAGCCAGGATCACTCTCTGAATCTAATGTTTCCGCTGTAATAGCTGAAGCCTTTTGGGTAACGTCTTTGTTTTTATTCTCCAACTTGGGGCAACTTGCAATATAATGTCTAGGTCTTCTACCATAATAACAAACTCCCTTCGGAGCTCCCCTTGACTGAGATCTTGACTTGGCTCTATCTCCACCATATTTGGGCCTACTCTTACTTCTTCCCTTTTGCGCAATAAAGCCTTCGGAATTATTCTCCATGCTCATGTTTGCTAACTTTCCTTTCAATATCTCATTTTTTGTCTTCACATCCTCAAAGCAAATAGAAGAGCATCCATAGATTATAGAGTTAACAAAAGTGTTATACTTCGCAGACAAAGAACATAAAAGAATGACAGCTTGCGCTTCATCCTTAATTTTTACTTCAGTTGCTCGAAGATTCATAACAAGTGTGTTTAGGGCATCCACATGAGCTAATACATCGGTTCCAGGCTTCATCTTGAACGAGTAAAGTTGTTGTTGTAGGATGATGTAGTTGGTAAGAGACTTGTCGTAGAACTTTTTCTGAAGAGCATCCCATAATTCCTTAGCAGTTTTCACATGAGAAAACTCTCTAAGTATTTCATCAGAAATGCTAGGTTAGATGGTAGTAATTGCATCCTATTCCAATTCCTCAATCTCTTCATGTGCTAATTTCTACAATTTGTCTGGATCCGAGACAACCTTAAAAGTCCTCTCTTTCTTCAACAGCACTTCCATCTTCATCTTCCATGTGCCAAAATCTCCCTTTCCATCAAATCTAGAGGCTCCATAATTGGTAGAGCTTCTACCAGTGCTATTCTTTGTAGAATTAGACATATTTGAAATAGTCTTCAAACAGAACAACAAGCTCTGATATCAAACTATAGTGAAAATTCAAAGTTTTGGGCAGCGGAAGCAGAACACCCAATGATCTAATCTATCGACAATCTCAACAATTCCAATCCAACAAAGAGAATAAAAAGAAAAATCAAAGAGCATAAATTATAGATAGAAGACAAAAAAGAAAAGAACAAACCGATATAACGAGGTTCGGATATGCCTACGTCCTCGGACCCAACAACCTTTGTTACTTCTTCACTTCAAGTTGGAGTACCATGTGAGAAGAAAACAAATCACTCATAAATTTCTCACCCTACAGTAGATACAGAAATATGGATCTTATTGAATATATTTTATGAAAAACTCTCTTGTTGTCTTGTGATGATAAAAGATGAGCAAAATTCTTCATATTTATAGGAGCAAGAATGAAGATTTCCTTGAAGAAGGATGAAATGTTTTCAGATTCACTTGATTTGATTTCAACACAAATCTAGCATATTTGTGTTTGTTTCTACATATATCTTTATTTGATTGATTCCTCAAATCAATTAATATCTATTATGATATTAATTGATTCTCTTTCCAATTGGTTTCCCATATTTGACTAGTTACGAGAATCAATTAATATCTTCTTCCTAATAGATTTAGAACAGATTTAAATCGTCTAAATTTAACACACATCAGGCCTTCTATGATCATTTGCATGCAGCAATGATCGATCTCCTTGAACTCCAGAAACCAGCAACTCCATTCTTCCACAGATCTATCAGTAGGACTCAGAGACAAGCTTATTGCATTACAAGCAAGTTTGCAATCGGGAAGCTAACCACTAATCTAGTCAAGACAAAGCATTCAAAACAATTCATATGACAATCTTATGGATCGGTATCTATCCAAGCCCATGGATCAGTACCGATCCACATATAACGATGAGGTGTCCATCAAATTTACTGGAGAATTGGTCTTGGGTGTGGAGAACGAGATGGAGATCATGGGGCGAGATTTTAGGCTTCTTACAGCTATAAATAAGAGGCCAAGGACTCATTTTGGAAGATCTTTTTCACTTTTCTACAAATTTTCTATAATTCTCTTGTACTCCCACAGATTTATACCGATCTGTAAGAACAGAAGCGTAAACAGCATTATAAACCATCAATAAAGTTAAGTGGACGTGAGCAACGATGAGCCAAACCACTATAAAACTCTGTGTGTTCTTTGCTTGTTCCTTTTCATTTACTTTTTTTTACTTTTTATTCTCTACTATACTCATTTGGGTGTTTGTGCCATTTTTGGTTCAAAAATTTTGGAGCTTTCACTGAGAACCACTTGAATTCGCTGATTTGAGATTTGAAAAGGTTCAAAATAACAAGACAATCGACTAGGACCGCTATTGGAGGCAATCAACAAGGGGGCTAACCCTCCATCCATCTACATAACCAGAGATGAAATGGAAACCATAATCAATACAATGCAAGAAAGGATGATAGCACGCCAGGAAGAGATGATGGAGAGTTTCTTCAAGAGAATGGGACAAATAGGAACAACCGAAGTCGCTACAAACTAGAACTAAAGGCCAGGAGCTGGAGCGAATGCACTTGGGAGCCAAGTAGGACAAACTAAAGCGAACCCTGAATAAGTCTGTACCAATCCACAAGCATGGATTGATACCGATCCACGATAACAAGGGGGCATGGCCGACGTTGACTTAGGTGGGAACGATGCACATCCAAGAAATGATATTGAGTGTATGAATGTGAATCATAATGCAAATGCACGAATGAAGGAGTACGTGCCAGAATTCCCTCGTGAAAACTGGGGGTAGCTTGGAAATGCAAACTTGAGAATTCCTTTAGACAACAATGACTAACTTGCTGAGATGGTAAGACGAGCAATGAGGGGAGGACTGCCTAACCAGAGCCTGGAGGATGTAAACAAGAGTCCATTCACTCCGAATATTCGGTATGCTAGGAATCCGCCTGATTTCAAGCTGCCTACATTGGAGACGTATGACGAAAGGACCGATCCAACAGTTCATTTGATGAGGTACATTCGACACATGGAGGTGTTGGGTGCGTTTGAAGATGTCATGGGACAGTGTTTCCCTTTATCTCTGACAGATATGGCGACGTTATAGTTTAGGCAGCTGGAGAACGATTCCATTAGCACATAGGTCGAGTTCGTAAATAGATTCATGAAGTAGTTCCGGTTCCATATTTCATGACCCAAGAATGTAATGACATTGTTGAGTGTGAAGCAGAGGGTCGAAGAATCCCTCCGAAGTTTTTGGATGAGATTTAATGCGGTGGCTATTGTGGTAGATAGGCCGGATCTGTTAGTGGTTTTGATGGCAGCAGTTTTGGGAGTAGCTAGTAAAACAGATTTCAAAGTTGTTTTGGAATGAGATCCACTAATGGATCTCACAGAATTTTATCACGAGGCTGAGAGGTACTTGCGTCAGGAGGACGCTGAAATTGAAACGGAAGAAGTTAATGCTGCGGATGGCGGAGGACCGTCCGTAGCAGGATCCAATAAAGATAGAGGCAAAAGAAAGATGGATGATGGCTTTGAGGGATAAAAGCGGCAAAGAAGGGAATCAAAATCTTTTCTTACACAGATTTGAATGAAACCCCAAAGAGGATTTACCTAGATGCCAGTGGACAGATCCCTATGAAAGCTTATGAGGAGAGAGCCCACAGACCGTGAAAGGACGTCCAAAAAATATTGCCTATTCTATGAGATGGATGGGCTTAACACATATAACTGCAAATACTTATGCGATCTGATCGAGGAATAGGTCAGAAAAAACCAATTACAACAATATGTGAGAAGCCGAACTGTGGTGGTGGAACAGGAGCAGCCATCATCTGCATTGCAGGCTTGCATTATGTTGAGAAGTTGGCAAAGGACGTGAATTTCTTCCCTGAGGTTGGCATTGGCCTGTTGCGGCTAGGATATTATGGCCAACTATGGGCTGAGGACTAAGTCTATGCCTAGGTGGATTAAGAGATCGATGAGGAGAAGGAGAAAGTTGATGATGAACATGGGATCTTCTCTTATGCACAGAGGAGGACCTTGAATGAACGACCTGCTCTTCTCTATGTATGTTGTAGATCACACCTCTATGGTACCAGGAATGTGCTAAAAGAGCCATGTGTGCCCTGCCGATTGGGGGGGGACCGCCATTGAGATAGTCAAATGTAGTGTTTCGCAGGTCATCAAAAACTAGCGACCGTTCCGCTAAAGGGGAACGGTAACAATTCTACCCCACAGGCGCAGCCATATCTAGGGTGAGATCCATTTTTCTAGGCATGGCGTACAATGTACCTTCTTTGATGGACTTAAACGTCCACAAGCGGAGTTTGGACGCCACCCTCTCCTGGGTTTCGATGGTGTGCACAAAATCATAACCGTCGAGTGGCATGGACCATTCACTTCACGGCCCAGATGGCCCACGTTTGACAGCTATAGAATGATAGTATGCCATGTTTCTTCGTTGGTGCCAAGATTGGAATGGATAGCATTGGCGAGAGTGCCGTCGCTGGCTTCGTGCCCGTTCGAGTTGTTACCTTCAAGTGGCTAGGGATTGTCCATAGTGTAAGTCATATCAGATCTTTGCAGAATAGATGAGTGTGGAAAGGGGAGAGCTTTAGGGGGAGGCCTTCCTTCTAGCGCCAAAATGTTAACTAGAGATTTAGCAAACCTCAGAATGATTCTAATGCGTTATGGAAAGCAAATGTTACTTGATAATCACTAGGCTTAAAAATATAAAATGAGGGATTAAGTACGCATCTGAAAGGTAAATAACATAAGATATAAAGTGGTTCAGCAAAGCTACCTATGTCCACTGTGAAGTTCTCTTACTATATATTTTTCTTTCAGTGATAGGGAATCACAAGAGAATAATAAGAAAAAAGGAAGCACTTAATATTAGTAGTGCTATGTAATCTTAAGGATCTTGCGGTATCAAGAGCTTTGGATTGTGTATAATATTCAGAATTCTTAAGTGTTCCAACCAACCAATCCCTTTGAAGTGGTAATGGATGAGGTATTTATAGTGACTAAATTAGATCGTAGACAGTTGGGATTGAACCGTAGAACTAATGGGAAAATTGTCTGACCGTTGATCAGGTTGCTAAGGTAGATGGACGACAACTTTAAAAGGTGTAGGAGGACGTGTGGTAGATGGAAAATGTAGTCATTGTTCCTCTCTATTGGGCGTGGGCTTCACATTTAATATGAAGACTTCGCATTAAATGAGCATTTAATGCTAATGGTAAGCCCACCTAGCTACAATGATTTAGATTAGGTGGGTGGACAACTTGTGGTTTACTTGAGTGCTCACGTGGGGAGATCTGCTGAGACGGCCGACCGGCTGTCGGGGAAGAGAGAAACTAGGAATCTTGCTAAAGACCGGGTTGTGAAGACGGTGCACGGTAGGGTGCGAGGTGACCAAGAGGGCTGCTAGAGAACGGTCGGAGGTGGGTGTAGTGAAGCCGGACCGAGGGTGGGTCATGTTGAGCTAATTTTGTTTACTATGATGTCGGACCGGTCTTGGAGAAGAGCCGGTCGTCAACTGGTACGACGTTGTGTTGACGTGGAGTTGTGATGGAAGTTGATATAGGAAGGCCGGTCGTTATGGTGTCTGGCTTGGCTGGATCAAGGGATCCAAGCCCAAATCTTGCTTAAACTATGAAAGGTGTTTAGGGATGAGGCATTCGAACCTTATATCGGAGCCGTGGATAGAAAACATTTAAATGGTAAAATACATTCTTGTGGTGTAGACTATAAATTTTCATTTTACAAAATGTGCAATTAGTGTAGAACGCAAATATTTACCGTTCTAACTGCAAATATGTACAGTTTAAAATGCACATATTCGCTGAAAACATTAATATGATTTTTTCAACCTAATTTTGAATAAGGAGTGAAGCAAATTTTGAAACTTTTGAACGACGTTTCCCAAAACAACCTCTCTCCCTCTCTTTATTTTCTTTTATTTTTTTTTGGGACAAACAAAATTATAACATGATTTTAAACACGAGAAGTAGATTATTGAAGAACTACATAAGTGAAAGTCAGAATTTGGAAAGAAAAAGAGAATACCTAGAAATTTGTGATTAGTTTACTATTAATGAAAAGAATATGAAACCAAATATTGTGACCCGTGGATGTTACGAGTAAGAGAAGAATGAAAAAGTAAGGACATACATTGACTGGTGAGTCTGCAAAAAATACTGCCATTAATTTATTGATTCGTTAATCGAAGGGAATGAACCATGCGCATTTCTACCACCAAAGCAAGGTGCGGTTCACTGAATCAACTGCCCCGTTTGTGTTGGGGTGGCGTCGGACGCCACAATGGAGGTTGACCCACAAAATGGCACGTTGGGCCGAACGACCAACTTTGATCCATTTGTAATCCGAATGGATGTTTAATGTTTTAATAATTATAATTAATTTAAATGATTTTTTAAAAAAAAACTTATAAAATTAATAGTTTATGCAAATAAAGTCCGTTTAAGACGCCATTTTTTTACGTTATGATTGTATCAAAGTGCTCTACGTCATGGAGTTGGTTTGAACTGAATCAGAGCAATTTATAAATTTTCAATTTGTTCATTTATTTTTGCAAACTATTAACACATATTATTTATGAAAAAACAAACAATAAATTACAAGTCAATTAAATTAAAAATCGCAACTCAAATGCCCCACTCAGCCGCAAACACATTTTTCGTTCATCAATCTTTCGCATTCAAATACTTCGTTTTCGTGCAAACACATCCTAATCAACAATAGTAAGAAACGTAAGTACCTAGTAATCAAGATAGAGAAAAATTATAACCAAATAATATGGAAGCACGTTTAATGATAAAGATTGTACACTGAACATAAAACTAATGAATATATATTTATAATATCTATATAAACCAAACACTGTGATTTTCATTATTGTGTGATGTAAAAATAAAATATAAAATAGGAAGGATGCCGGGAGCATGCAAAACATCTTTAGTCTTGCTACAACGGTAATAATGGATTTATGGTAATGCAAAACTGATCAAATCAAGAAAATGGTTAATAATTAAGAACCAAAAATAAATATATACATATCTTTATTTGTAGAGTATTGGTAAATATTACCATATGTTTTCACAAATAATATAGCAATATTTTGTGGTTTTATTCAAAAAAAATTATTTGCACCAAAAATGACACACACCCTATAAGCAAGTAGATCTAGATATAACAGGTAATATATAAATGGAAAAAAGAACAGACAACACTTTTTATAGTTATTCGGCAAATACTTCGGTCTATGTCCACTTTAATCCTTGCTATTTGATTGATTCTTTTTGGAATACAATGATTATAACACAAATCCGATCAAAATCTTATAGATCTCGGATTTGGGAGTGTGGAGTATTTGGGGAAGATAGAAGAGAATCCAAGTGCGAAAAGTCATCTTCTAGTTGTAAGTAGCTTGCTATTCTTAGGAAAATCTCTGCTGCAATCTCATAATTGGACCAGAATTCATCTAAGTCTCTAAGATCCACAAACATAGCATGAAGTTTAAAGCTCTAAAGTGAACCTCGCCTAGAGAGATTCTTCTCGGTACTAGACACAAAGCGGTCAGTTCCGACCGCTTTTTATCGCTCAATCTACTTCCATATTTCTTGAGTTACTTCATATCACCATTCTAGATAGTTCTAATCATGTTAAAGTGGACCACGTAGTGAAAATTATGTCAGTGAAAATCATGAGCATCAGGTCGGGGTTGACTCGACCTAGTGTCCGACTCGAGTGGTTTGTGTGTTTGCTTCAGGTCTTGCTTGGAGTCGTTCAAAGATTGAAGTACTTCGAGTCCTACCAGAGATTTTTGTGTATCCGACTCGAGTTCTACTCAGTACCGATCGCTTGGAGTCTGACTCGAGATTTTAGTATGTCCAACTCATGAGAACCCTGACCAAAAATTCGACTTTTCAAATTTTCAGCTTTTTCGACTATTTTTTATATTTCATTTTTCTTGTCTTTTTATGATGTTTGCAAAGTCCTTGGGTCATTTCTTCATCATCTATTTGTATAATTTGCTCGTTTAAGTCTGTTCGAAGATTACGGAAAATTTGGCTATAACAAATTTGTCGTGAATTTTTTGTTTATAGTAAGGATGATACTTTGTTCAAGCAAAGCACTCATTTTGATGCCTTAAAGAATTTGAACTGAAAACCTATGTCTAAAGCGATATACCACTAACCAATTGAGCCGGTGGTCATTTGCCTTCTCAAAAGCAAATAGTTAAAAATAATGTACAATGATAGCTTCTTGAAACCAATATCAAGGCATCTTAAAGACAATATAGTGAAAACAAGGTAGTGTAGTTGGTTAGGACATGCGACGCTCACAAATGATAGTAAAAAATTCGAATAATATATGTGTTTTATGTTCTTGAACCAAGAGGATAATGCATTGATTGTTATTTTGTTTTTGAAGATACAATATTATTTGACAAATTATACTCAAACACCAAGAAATATTATATCCACACCGAAACTCTTAACAAATCATTATACACCAATTTTTACTTTACCTACACCATAAAAATGACAATACTATCCATACATTTTAATAAAATTACATTTCCTTACTTTATTCTTCAATTTTTTCTCTTTTAAAACAAAGTTTTCAAATCAAAATTCAACATAACAAATTCAACTCCATATGCTTATGTAAATTTTCATGTATTTTAATTCATGTCAATCATTAATTTAGGAGAACTATAAATATCCACATCAAAAATCATCTCAATTTTGTTGATTTAAAGGGAAAAAAGGAAAAAAAGAAAAAAAGAAATAGAAAAATCATTATCTCGTTTATTCTATTTTGTTTTAAGCTTATAGTGAAATTCATAATTAAGCTATTAATATTTCTTTTCGTTTTTATATAACTTATGGTCTTAATTTAATGGGTAAAATAATAATTGTTAATGTTGTAATAAAGAAGAGAGGCAGATTTGTCCTAAAATTAAGTTTGAAAATATAGGTGTAGGTTAAATAATTTTCGGTGTTTGAATAGAATTAGCTATGGTATTTATTAACAAATTAACTTTCTACTGCATATTCAACAATGAAATATGAAAAGACTAGATAACCAATTATAAACTAATTGAAACAAAAAAAATTTACTCTACGATTTGGTGCTGATTGAGAAGCCATTGAAATTGCTTCAATCTCATATAGCATAAATTCCTGAGCGCTTAAAACTAAAAGAAGAAGAGATGGGCAATCAACCTGAAGAAACTTCCTCAATTTGTCAGTTTGAAATATTGGACAAGGAATTTGTATTGATGGAAAGTATGAATCCACGATGAAAATATTTATTTTGATATTTATATCAATTAATTCCACCATGAGAACCAAATTTGAGAAAGCCTACTTTTGACGCAGGAAAGTTAGCATTGATAGGTTGATATTTCTATTAATTGACTCACATTTCATCGGCGGGCAAATAGGTTGATAACACCTTCACATATTTAATCAAAATCAGTTTTAAATCTGAAATCGAACTTCTACGTTTGATGAGCTGTAAGGAGGGAAGCAAATGGCTGGTGGAGAATAATGGAAGATAAGGCACCATATCAAAATAGCAGTTCTATTGCTTTACATATGCCCTTTTTAGGATACTACCCTTGTTTTCGTCAATCATCTTCCCTCACTCAAACTTATATCCATTTACGCAAACTAGCATTAAACAAAGTCAAAATTAAAGAAAGGGTCCATCTATTGTCATCTCGCTATTTGTTGTTCATACCCCATTTAAAATTTAAAATAATAGTTCTAATTTTATCACTTAACAATTAATCGCATATTCACAATGGAATAGCTATGAAAAAACAAAGACAACGCTTCATACATGCGAGAGGAAAAATTGAAATCACAACACCATAAGGTGTTGAAATAGTGAAAACAATGCTTGCTCCTAGCATGGAAAGTTTATAAACCTAGCTACCACTGGGCATTGAATGGTGAAAACAACGTATGCACCCAGCGTTCAAAATATATGAATAACATAGCTATCAAGGAATGCTGAAACAAAAGCAATTTTTTTTTAGTATATTCAGGAAAACAGGACGGACCGGTAAACTCCTGAGTGGAATTAAGTTGTGCTTGTTCACTTCAACTCATGACACATATAACCTCCTGGTACTATTTTTGCGAGAAGTGTGTGGAAGGCAAGGTTCGAACCTGGATCTATTACCAGACCTAGGCATCCATTTTCCATTGCAAATATATGAATAACTTAGGGAACATACACACAGTGCATAAGCTTTATAACATCAAATCATATGAATAACTTAAAATTGAATTACTTTAACATCAAAATAACATCAAAGTCATACTATATTACCACTATAGTTTATAACATACTAAGAGATACTAAGAGTAGAGTTGCAATCAATGACACTAACATAAAGTTGAGCACATATATTTTTTAATAACATCCCATACAACTACATAAAGTCAACACAAAATGAAACAACAATCCAATTGCAACTAATCAAACTAAGCGTCCTTTTTAATAAATCGAGCATGTATCTTTCTTGCTTTGCTCGGAGCTTTATGGATCCTAACAAGATGAGATAAGCGCGAATTTCCGATTGCAATGAAGCCAAAGTAATTCCTTCATCAAGCACATTAGGAAGTTCTTCATAGCTCTAGAATATGAAATGATAATATATTAGAAACAAAATAAAAAATATTAAACAAACACGTATAAAAGTTGAATTGTATGCTCACCATATACAAATTATCAGAGGATGGAAGAGTACTTTGTTGACGTGGTTGCTCATTGCCTGTGAGAACCTTAATATGGTATGAGGAAAATGCCACTCAAAATAATCATTAGCCATCATAACATCCGACTCAAAATGCAGAATAGAACGATATTTCTTAGTAATGCAATGATTTTGCCATTCACTACATAAGTTTTCTACATAGTCATAATGCACTTTATAAGTTGTTGAATTAGCACCTCTCTTCTTATTTTTCATGGAATAATAGGTCATGGAATATTTTGAGTCCTACCAAATTGCCTTGAAACTCAAGTAGAATGATACGATTCAACAACACTTAAGCATACCAAACGACTAGAGTACCAAGCAATTTGTGGAAAAGGATGAAATTCTCGTGCATGAATGTATGGATCAAAGATTACCTAAACAATACACAAGCAATAAATTTTTATCATAATCCTTATATGATAAAAAACAAACAAAATATTATAGATTTTTGATTTAGAAAATACCTCATGTTCTTGAATTTTACCGAGATAAATTCGTAGAGGCTTAATTGAATAGCGATAATCATTTTCCCGCATGTTAAGAAATTTCAGATTTCCATGTTAACAAACAACTAAGGATGTTCAAAATTTGGGCAAGGTCAATAATCTCAGTGTTTAAAATTTTGAAATGGTCATTGAGTAAAATAAACCAAAGCAATGGATGGGTTGATTGGGGATAAATCAATGTCAATTAGGGGGGTTGATTTCTGTTCATCAACGCCCCTATATGGCGTTGATTAACAAAAATCAACATTCACCAGTGGCATTGATTTCTTTTCTTCAACGCCCGTGTGTGGCGTTGATTAACATAAATCAACACCTAACAATGGCATTGATTATCGTTAATCAACGCCACTCCGAGGCGTTGTTTTCTGTAATTAATGATGGGCGTTAATTGTAGTAACTCCAAACATCAAAATTTATTCATTCAACAGCGTTATTAAATAAAAAACGTGAGATTCCAAAGCCTTACCATTACACTGCTTTGATCTTTTTTCCCATGCCTATCTCGCTCTTTACATCTATCACGCCCCTTGTCTCTTTCCATTGTTAAGTTTTGAGACAGGTTGAATTTTCTAGAGTTTAGGTTTTGGGAAAAAGAAGTGCAGTGAAAGTAAAGATGAAGCAAAGAAGGAAGGAAAGTAAGGTACATATTAAAGGGGGGTAATGGAAGTTTTAGAATAAACGGTGTGGGGAAAGTAAAAGCTGGGGTGAAATTTTTATTTTTAAGTTGCTGGGGTGGAGAAAGCAATTAACAAGGTGGCAACAAACGGGCCCTTAAACAAAATAGACTTTACTTTCCAGAACGAATACTATAACTCTTTGTTATTATTTATAATTTATCAATTTCAATAAAATCAACTACAGTTTTATACAAAAACTTACATATTGTAAATTAGAGCAGCTTACCGTGAAAGATTTCTTAACTAATATTTTTTAATCCATGATAAAAAAATCCTTTGACATTATCAAATTTCTTTAATCTTAAAGTTTTGATTTGATGGTATATAAGAAAAATAAGTAAAAATGCAATTAAGAAAACAGGAAATTATTGTCAAGGACAAAATTTCTCAGCATTTTAGCCTCAAGGACAGACCTTCAGTATTTTAGTCTGAAGAACAACTTTTTTTAGGTATCAGTTTTTCAGTTTTTAGGTATCAGTTTGTAGTTATCGGTAGCAGTTTTTAGGTATCAGTTTTTAGTTAGGTATCAGTTTTGAAAAAATGTTTGTCCTTGTGAATAATTTTGAAAGAATGTTTGTCCTTATGAATAAATTTTAGGAGAATGTTTGTCCTTGTGGGTAAAATATTGAGGTCGTGTCCTTGAAGTTAAAAATATACAAATTTTTGTCCTTTAAATTAATTCCCCCTTAAGAAAAAGGGTAAATTAGTAATATGTTATTTTAAGAAAAATATCCATGTACATAGAGTAAATTTTGATGTATAAACAAAATTTAACGAATATGAAACTTAAGGAAACACGTGAATGGTTGAGGCGAGAGATGTAAGTTAGGGTTTTATGCAAAAGGAACAAATAAAAACCAGGGGTATTTAGTCAAAAAAAAATTAGATGCAAGGTGAACGAACTTTAATAATTAATTAAGAACTAAGACGTCATTTAAACTCAAGTTCATTTTAATTAATTATCTTCAATAAATTATTATAAAAAATAAAGAATAATCCTTGAGATTGGAAGAAAAACAAGTTATTTCAAAAATATTTTAATCGAATGTTAGCTTAAAAATATAGAAGTAAATAGCTCAAAAAGCTAAATGAATATAAGTTTATAACTTAAAAATAGCATTATATTATATTACTCAAAATATAGAACTAAGGAATTCGGAAATCTATTACCATTTAGCATTTGAAAAATGTTAGCTATAATTAATAAAGCTATATACATTTAGCTTTCTGGGCTGTATTTTCCAAAAAAAAAATTTCTCAGCTTCAAAAGGAAAATATTTCCATAATTAATTATTATTATTTTTGAAATATCAACGTGTCATTGATTTAAAATATTTAAATTTTATCCAATTGAAACTTAAAAGTTCTCATTGATGTGAATAACGGAAGTTGATTATCCTTTGAAATAAAAAAGGAAATAATTTCGTCCTTGGAATAAATATCCACAAAATAATAAGAAAAGTTAATGTACTCAGTTTCATTTGGCAGTATACTGCCGAATGAAATTTGGTTTAAAAAGAAATTATCCTTCATTCGACAGTTTGAAGTCGAGCCACTTCACAATCATTCGGTAGTGTATTGTCGAATAAACTGCAGGGTAAATTAGAGTGACCAATGCGGTGCATTTAGCATTGCTCAAAATTGAAGTTGGATGCTTGATTTCAGAGCAGTGATATGGAGTTAAAATGAGAAGAAGAAAAAAAAAGTGGAATGGGAAGTTTTAGTAATACACAAATCACATGTAGAGTAGATTTCACTATTTTAGACATGAGTGTTTGTTTTCGAAAGTAAGTTTTAAAGTTTCTATATGCAACCGAAGGACTTCTAATACACACATCCAAATAATTAAACTTTTGTATATTACAGTTGGTTTTGAAATAGTTTTTGATTATATTAAAACTCTTAATTTAAACGACACATAAATTATTAATAACAAAACCTTTATAGTAATGTTCACTTTGTAATAAACTTTATAATTTGCATTAAGATCTTTTAGGTGTTAACCCATTGAAACACATCCAAGAATAATCATGGTAAATAACATATACTAAACTGTAAAGAAAACTAGAGAGAACTTTCTAAATTTATTTTTTGTTAAACTTTAAAATAAATCATATACATTCTTGCTTTCAAAAACATGTTTCACACATTTGACCTTTTTAGTCCAATTATTTATATTAAAACAAAATTTGCGGTTTTGTTCTAGTTATATGTTTTGAAGCTACAAATGTTTGAAAAAACAGAGTATTTGCACTATAAACGCAAATATTTGCATTAAAAGTTGCAAATATTCTCACTTTTGGGTAAATATTTGCACTAAAAACTGTGACTTTCGAAGAAAATATTTGCACTACAAATTGCAAATTTTGAAAGCAATTTCCAAGGGGTTTCGTAGACTAGATATTTGGCTTGGTGTGGAAACATATTAGGTTGAAAATAAGGGTGCCATATAGAAATTAAACACTAATAATATTCTAACCTTATTACATTATTTCACTCTAATTGCGATAGTGGTTGTCAACGAAAACGATAAACTTTTTCTAACGAAGAAATGCAATGTGGAGAGAAAAGCATGGAAGGAGGCAAGAGATGTGGTGGTATCAATGGTGCATAACGAGAGGGGTTAGTTTAGTGTTTCCATAACTGAAAGGAGGTGTGTAGAGAAAGATGATTTGCTTCGATACATATGCATTGATTTAGTGTTTTTTACTCTATGTTTTTCAAAATTAAATTTCAACCAGTAAAGGCCCACTTAATCGAGTAATAAGTGTTAAGGCACTACATGCTGAGCTTTTAGATGTTAGATGTTTTAGGTTCAAACTTTCAAGACATTAAAATAATTGTTTTACTTGAATAAAGTACTACTTCTATTCATAATAAATAAATAAATTTACATATTCTCTCATTGTGTTTTATTAATTGGTTCCGTAGGAACAATCTCGCGCAAACATTTTTTCCACTAACAACTTATCAAATTCCAATAAACAAGCTAGATCTTCAGATAAGAATTTTTTGATTCTCAACAAGTTAAGATTGAGTCGGTTATCAAATGTGTTAACTCTATTCCTTTTGTATCTCGATAGATTAAATACAATTTTTTTTCAATTCCTATCAGCTCAATGTCGGACTAAGTATTTTTGATGAAAACATGTTAATTTTTTTCCAATTATTTAGATATGTAACTGTCAAAACTTGTGTAACAACTCGTTCCAAAACAGACTTAAATTTCGAACCAGAAAAGGCCCATCGAACCATAGATCCATTCCAAAGTTGGTTGTTGGTTGGTATAATGAACAATACAGAGCTATTTATCTACACATTCAGAACTCACAACAGAAGGATAAAATATAATAACATAAACAGTTTCATTTTATTTAAAATTCGAATGTCATAAAATCCATAACAAATACCAATAACAACCGTCACATATCCATAGTAGAACATTTTTCAAAATACACCGTTATTCTTTAATGGGTACATCAGAAAATAACATAAGTAGATAAATGGGTAAACTGCTAAAGTTTCCTCCTCGCCTTCGGCTTCAGCATCGCCTTTCGTAACGTGTGTTGTAACGAGGAGAGAGTCAGAACAACATATATCCGGTGAATAAAAATCTCGAGTCTTACTATAATAGTACTTAGGCAATATAATTTGAATAAGAATATGTTTTTCGTATATTGGCTTTATTTTAAGTCTTTCGAACTTTAAGCCCTAAGGCTTTCTATCGTCAATAATGTCCTATCAATCTAAGAGATGATACTCATGCCACTTAATACATTTTTAATGGAAACTAGGCAGACTCAGACCATTTAATACCTCATTTAAGGCAAGTCCCCATCATTTAATACCTATTCTAAGACGGATCCCTCATCGGTACTTATCTAGCTGATGTTGCATGGAATATCTTTGGTCACTTAATACTTCATATCGAAGCAGACCCTTTCCAAGATATCCACTACCGTGCCTAACCATTAACCCTGACCATTTACTATTTCCTACGTAGGAAAGAGGTGGACCCTCACACAGCCACTTAATACCTTCAATTCCTGAAGCAAGTCCTTCGTATTATGATCTGTACCCTATATTGACGTCTCACATAAGTCCGACTATTCGTAAGTACTGGTAACCATATTATCTGGGCAGATTTAGCTTATGTAATTTAGGAATAACCTCGCTTCATTTGTAGTTACTTATTATAGGCTATATCTCACACCAGCCCCAAAGTCACACTGGTAGCAAGATTAGCTGGGCAGACTTATGTGTGCTTTTAATTGTCCTCGCATCTCTATAACTTAGTCATAATTTATAACTCTCTTAATATATTATCACACATCTCGCTGTATCCATTATTAAAGCCTTATAAGAAAGCTTCTTTTTTCGCCTTTACAATTAATTACTTGCCTAAGGGGATTCAATAATAATTAATAATATATTAATACATAATTAATACGTTATAATTATATGTTATATACGCTAATATATATATATATATGTGCATCTAATACATTTCTAAGCGTGCATAGATTACACCCTAAATTAGCGTTCAAATGTCAAATCTTCAAAAATTATACAAGTCCTATTTCCATATTAACAAATATACCATCAATCCAATATACATAATCAACCAATAGACTTGTATAAAATAGAATACAAACCCAATTTATTTTATGCTAAAACAACGAAATAAATCAATATTAGAAACTTACAGTTTAAATACTCTTACGCTCTATTCAAATTCTTTTTACATGAAATTAGATAAAGAGAATTTCTATTCAAATTGTGGAAACAGACAGTGCAAACTACGAATAAAAATTCATACTTTATACACCATTTCCTAATCAAAACTTTTAATTAGATCCAAAGAAAAAAGATAAGAAGTGGAATAAAAGGTAAAACATTGAAATTGTAAAATCTACATAAATTTTGTTTTTTAGTATATAAAAACAATTGAGATTTCAACCTAAAATTGACATTTCGCTTTGGGGAATTTTGGGGGTTTTAATGTGATGTTTTCGTAAACCAAAATTATCTAAGACACATACCAAATCCAAACTATACTATTCGATTACTAAAATAAAAAAAGACTAAGAATTCCACTCACAATAGGTCATTAGCTCTTCCTCTTTTTGGATTTGTCACGCTTTCAATAATCTTTTTAGATCTCTCCTTTTTTATATATACAATAAGGGACTAGTATATAGATTAGATTTAAAAATTTAGGGATGTGAAGAATAGAATTAGAAATAAAATAATAAATATGAGTATATATGTACGTCCATTTGGACCTGCATCTAGTTACATGGTATTTGGATTTTATTTATCATAACATCTATACTAAATTTTTTAATGAGTCTTCATTACAGCGTATTTGATGATTAATATCTATTGTTTTACCCAGATATTAACTACTTTTCCTTACTTTGTTCAATATTTCCATGCAACAATTAATCTTTGCTTACTTTTTTGAGTCGCTATTTTTATGATGAACCAAAATTATTGCTCAACCAATATCATTTAGTTCGTCTGGAAAGAACATAGAGAACTGTATAACATATCTACAAAGTGTATTGCTAAAAACACCCAAATTTTTACTTCCTAATACCATAATGTGGTGTCAAGAAGTGCAAAACTGGGTGTCTTTAGCACCACACCACCATATGGAACTAAAGGTACCCGGTTTTATACTTTCTAATACCGCATTATGGTGTTAGGTAGTACAATCTCGGGCGTGTTTAGCGGTATGCTCTATAAATTAGTTGATAGCTTCCATATTCGGTGAATGGTTTAAAAAAGCTATGTATATGCTCTTCATACTTACTATACAGATCAAACTCAACTTATTTTCCGATTGGATATGTAGATTTTATACAAATTCACTATTTCTTATAGTATTTTTACTCTATGGTCAACTACAATGTCTTTTTGTTCCTTATTTATTTCCAATATGTACGGAAATTGAAATAGACATACCCATTATGCATCCAAATTTAATATTATTTGATGCATCACCATGGATTAAAGCTAAGTATTACCTCATAAATTCCAACATTAATATCCATTAAATTACTACACGTATCACAAATCAAGTTTCAATTACCACAACAAAGGGCAAGAATGTCATTTTATTTGACAATGACGGTTCCATGTTCATTATGGGGATATTGTATTACATCAAATGTAAATCATCATGAACCCTAAATTTAGCCAATCATTTACTATGGTATCGCATCAATATGTCAAAAAGCAATTTTCATTTTAAATTCATTTTTTGGCAATAAAACATGACATAAAAATCATAATAACTATCTAAAGCTCTATAATATTCTCCAAATGTATATTTTAACATCTATTTTAATTAAAGCTTTGCACATAATAGAATCATTAGTAGCTACATATTTTTTTTGCTCCTTTAGTACTATCATTCTCCACAGCGAATGACACCTTTTCTTTAATAGGTATCTTAATATAGTGAGTGGCCTGCACTTTTAGGGCCTGTTTGGTTTCATTTTGTGTTTTATATTTTGTGTTATCAACATTGATAACAAAATATGAGGGCAATGGAAGAGAAATTTAAAATTTTAGGTCATTACGATGACGATAGAGGAAGGGCGGAGGGGATGGAGGGACGGTGGAGATGATGGATTGTTTTTAATTCTTTTGTTATTTCTCAAACACAAAAAACAAAATAAATTTGTTTTCTACTTTATATGCTAGCTTCATTTTCCAAACTAGTTGTTTTTGAAAAATACATGCATCATGTATACGTTTTTGGACGAAAACACAAAACTAGAAATGACAAACCAAACGGAGCCTTTGCTTTTCCTTGTTGTTTTCCTTTAAAATTCATCATGCCCAGGCCTCTATTATTACAGAATACAGATTATTCTTTTAGACCTTTCAGGGTTTTTATTTTTCATGTGTCCCATTATTCAACTGTAAATTCACCTAGTTGGGTTTGTCATTTGCTTATACGCAATTACGTTATATATACTCCCTTTGTTGATTATTTTGTGTGTGTTTTTCTTGTTGTTGTTTAGGCATGAGTGAATATAGTATAGTATGTATGTTGGAGCCAACCTCATGTGATTCTTTTAGCTTGAGTGAAGTCACCGAGTTCAAATCCTATATCCCCAAATGTCATGTGACATATGTCCCTATACAATCAGCAGCATTCATTCAATCAAATTAACTAATTGACTTAATCAATCAATCAATAATGAATGGTGAAGATTGGATGGGGACGGGGGACACATGACTTTTGGGGACAAAGGAATTGAGTTGGAATTCACCAAACCAAGTCCTATCGGATCCATGTTCTTAATAAATAACAATAATAATATGTTTTTTTATTCAACAAAACAATTGGATGCATATTTAATAGCTAATTATAATTTGAATTTCAAATTGGATCTTTACTTTTAAGATTCTTTTAGCTTTGTAAGATATTACTCTCCAAATCTTAAAGCAGGTAAACTAGTGCATATCTTTATAGCTTTGGATTTGTAAAAATGATTTTGAAAACCTCATTGTCATAAATAATGATGTTTGTTTTTATAAAATGAGCTTATAAGTTGATCAAGCATCACATATGGAGCTTTTCCCATTTTTACTTTATAATCCTTTTTCTTTAGGTACAGATTTTAGTTTTATTACGGTGGTATTATAACAATAGAAGATTAATATTACTAACTTTTAGGAGAGGTGTGTATGAAATAGGAGCAAAGAGAAAGCAAAAGATATATATTAGAAACATTGCATACATAATGAAAGTATGCATGTATGTATGATAACAAAATTGAAATAGAGAGAGAAGTCAAAAGGATAGGTGTCAGCATAAGATTTCCATATTTCAATCATCTCCCCCACTCTCTTAGGGTGTGTTTGCGATGAAAGAAAACAGGGCATTTGAGAAGGGTATTTGAGTTAATGGGGAATGCGTTTGAGGTTACAAACGGGGTATTTGAGCAGGGTATTTAAGTTGTGATATTTTAATTTAATTGATTTGTAGTTAACTAATTATTCATTTTGATGTGTAATGTGAGTTTAATTAAAATGTCAAAACAGTAAAAAAAAAGCTAACTAAACGAAAATTAATTATACAACAATAGAAATTACATATAAAATCATACAATGTTTCAGGACAGCCCTGCTGCAACAATTTCATCACTTATGCTATCTTGAATTGTTATCATTTCATGACATGTGTGTCGTACCGGTTCAGCTGCTATGTTCGGTGCAGTTCTCATACTATAATATTCCTCATGGTATTTCTCTGGAGTAAGATCGGGATCATCATCATAAGCCATAAAATATGAATCATCACTACTATATTTTCGTATGATATTATGTATTGCCATTGTATATACGACAGCTTTTACTTGAGTTTCAAATGAGTATGTTGACATATTCTTCAAAACGATAAACTTTTTCTTCCATATTCCAAAGGTTCTCTCAATTTCCATACGTAAACTTGAATGATAGAAATCAAAATTTTCACTGGTTGATTTTGGTTGATTCGCGGTTTCATGAAAATGAGGAATATGATATCTAATATTACGATAAGGTGGTAAATAACCAGGTTGAAGTGGAAATCCCGACTCAACTAAATAATATTGTCCAATGGAGGGTGAGGGAAGTTAGAGTTTCTATCATTTACAACTGAATTAAAAATTCTACAATCATGCGCAGCACCTTCCCAACCAGTCATAACATAAGTAAGATGTAAATCGAATGAGCATGCTACTAAGATATTATGTGTAGCATAACCTTTTCGTCCTATATATAGAACAACTCGATCTTGAGGTAAGTGTGTCATTACGTGTGTACCATCTATAGCACCAACACAGTTTCTAAAATATGGGCAGTACCGATATGAAGCTCTAATATGATCTGGAACAGTATTAAATTGATGATCATTTGGCTTGATAATATTTGTAGCAGGTAATTGTACAACATCTAAAACAGCATGAAAACAAACTGAAATTGTGCTACGTGACCTTTGAAATCTTTTGTTTATTTATCGATTTGAGAGTGTTACAGATATGCTGTATAGGAATATGGCAACTGTTTCTCCAATAGTAATTCCTTCCGTTGCCGTCGGACCATAATTTTGCAGCATATCACATAATGAGAGAAAACAAAGACTTTTCATTTGAAAATTTCGTTGACAACGTCTTTGATGTCCATTTAATATGTCTTTCACCCACATTAAACCGGTAAATCCTGATATGTGCATTCGGGTGATGTGGCTCATTCTTCTACGTAGATACACTGATATAATGACCAAATCCTATACATCTTCGTAATCAGAATCTTTTTCTAAATTAGACATTGTTTTGAGTGGAGGAAAAATGATAGAAGAGTGGAGAAAATATGAACAATGGTGTGAAGAAGATAAAGAATGATGAAGTTGGTTTATAGGGGAAGAGGAAGGGAAATGAAACGACTGGGTTGATAATAACGTTGGCGTCGGACGCGTCAAACTCCAACATTAAACTTCCCAACAATCGGTAAACGGAGCAGTGGCAAGGGAAAGTAACGTTGGGATGTCCGACGCGTCAAACGCATCACCAAGGGTAACAGTGAAAAAAATAATTGCGAATGCTGCCTCTTTCTCTATGCATTAATTGAACCTCACGGTGTATGTGGTCAGGTTTGAATTTGATCCATTTTGATCCAAGATATTTAATATTTTAATATATTTGCTAATATACCAGAGAAATCCATGTGCACGCTGCGCATGAAAATCATTCCTCCAACTCTCTGCCTTTTGTCACTCATGAAACTTCAACGCTTTGAACAAACTTCACATGATGTCTTACACCCTGAACATCTCCACCAACAAATGCAAACTGATAGTGATACTCCTACACTTCATCCTAACGTATAGCCAGCACTGGACATCCTTTCACCTCTCCCACGTATCTTTGATAATCTTAACCCAAGTTGTCCTATTTTGCTGCCTTATCTTGATACACCTCTACTTGGAACTAACTTATCCCACTCCTTGCCCGATATCCCATCTCTTTCCATCCTACATGCATTCCATATACGCATCTTCCACCACCATCTCACCTGACCTTACTCCCCTAACTACTCAACACACCACCTCATATGTCTAATCCCCCCTCGTCCTCCATGAACAAAGCTTACAATAATAAACACATGCGCAAAGTTCGCTACCCAGAAACCTTTCCGAAGGAAAATCATGTTATTTATAGCAATACTGGTAACTATACGGTTACATATAGTAGCAACTTCAAGGATCCATATTAACATAGAATGAATACTACATTTTATATGAATAAAGCATTAACTTCCAGGGAAAATAATAAAGGGTTATTCGATAATAAAAAGGTGAGAATGTAGGACTTTTCGAGCAATATTTGGAGCCTGACCATGCCTATCTTTTGTTAAGAAAATACCGTCTTTAGGAATATTGCAATTGCAAAGAATAAAGTGGACGAGTGACATCAAATAAATGAAGATTCATCTACCATGAAGTGCATATTTGAATTAATACAAAATCATGATATGCATATACACAAATAATCATTTGGACCATAAAAGGAACCATAAACATACATGATTACCTATAAGTAAAACATACTCATCTCCGAAGACGTTGTCTACTGATTTTGTCAATATTTACAGACTACAAACAAGTACTAACTTACCTTAGGGTTGTGAATGAGAATTATTATCTAGCCCTTATGCCTTGGTGTTGGCTTAGGTGGAACTTAATTGTTTGAATGAGCCATTAATAATGATAGTATATAATGATTTTGAGTAAATCCAGAATCTGCACTTTAAGTTATATACTGGAAATATAAAAATGTTTATGAACACTAAATTAGTCATAGAAAGTATAAACATTATATTGGTAGTACATGGAAGCAAGAGTTATTAATGTTTAAAATTAAAGAAATCGGTAGGTTTGCATCCATTCCATGACACATATACATGTTCTTTGGCGACCTTTTTATTTAAGCAAACCAAAAGAACCTACTTCATTCCCATTCTCACTGATTACATTAATACATTAGCTCATATATCACATATCAAAAAATAAAAGGAGCGAAATCCCTAAGATATAGCATCACTAAACAAATAATTTGGCATACTTACAATTAGTGTAACCCAAATAAATTATTATCTATGTAATGTGCATAAACAAACCTAATTTATAAAATCACTTACTTTTCATTGTAACAGACAACTTGTAACAGTAACCAAAGCGGAAAAAAATGATACAAAACCTTTAGGTACTATAATACATGGTCTAGGCTAGAAGGATAGTTTGATGCAGTGGATAAAGGACTAAAAAACAACAATCCAAGTAAATTTTGTTCAAATTCATCACTTTGAAAATTAAACAAATCAAGGTTTACCTCAAAACCTTAACCACTCTAGAAACTACTTAACAACTTGTTTGTTGCAATTTGTACATTACATAAAAGTTGAATATAAAACATATACCACAGATCCCATCATAATAAAGAAATACATGCAGATTGTATATTTTTGATGTAACATGTACAATTTTGAACTTATAACGTATACAGTACTGAAAGGTCAACAATAGTCTGCATTTTTTCTATTTCATTTGCTTAATCATTTCAACAAACAACATAGTTGCATTAAAAACTAAAATAATTTCCATGATTACTTATATTTAAAATATCAAAATTGATCAAGAATGAAAAATACTTAATTGAGTATCAACAACTGAGTAATGAACTTACTACATACACAGCATTGTAAGACAGAAATAAGACGAATATATTTTACTTTGCATGACATGCACATTTCAACAAATAACTTACCGATACTAAAAACCAAAGTAACTTCCATATGCCTTGTTTTTGGTCTGCAATATTAAAAGTATTACAGACTGATTGAAAATGAAAATGCTTATTGACTCAAATGATCAAGAATATCAAATGCAGCTAATTATAAATCGATGGATGAAAAGGAGACAAAACAATTCATATAACTATTCTAAGTGATCCCACATGATTTTTTTTATCTCCTTGCGGTAACATGGTAAATCTTGCATCTTTGTATTCCAAATACTTTTTGTGTAAAATATGGCTAACTATTCTAAATGCACTTTATTTGCAAACCCGGCAAAACTCATCCCTGCAACATCATCAAGAAAATATTGATGTTCCGAGCAAGATATTTTATCAGTGCAGACCTAACTAAGTTTAAGCTAGTTAAACATTTGATGAATAAGTTTTTATATCAAATGTCCCGAAGCAGTCACACCCATAGAAAGGATCAATCCCACATTCGGCTCAAGAGAAGCAAAGGATTAGAGTCGACATCTTGCTCATTGACTATTGGAAAGAAGAGTTTAATTTATGTTTTAAACATTAATTAAATCGAAGTTTTTACTACTCGGTATTTGTATAACAGTAACTACAACGAATAAGTTATTTTATTAAAGATTTGTATGGATTCGGTGTTGTTGTTTATAACAAATTTTATTTCATAGATTAAAAATCAAATGTAAAAATTGTCTTCGACAACATAGTTTCACAAATTAGATTAGAAGCAAAAGTCATATTGAGGAATTGTGTGCAACATTCACAAAACATGTTAATCAGAAAGAAAAGAAAAAGAGTAACGATGTCAGAAATTGAAGCAAATCGAAATATGTAAAAGTTTTAATTAAAACATATACATCACAAAGAATTATACCTTCCAGGAAAGTAGAAGGTGATAATCGGCGTGAGCTATCTCTGGCGACCAATCAATTTCGATTTGCAATGCATACTATTGATTCACAAGTAAGAGAAATCAAATTTTTGGGATCGAATGGTACGGATAAATGGATTCGGGGTTTTGAGGAATATAATTTAGGAATGTGGACTAATTTGGAGAGAAGCAATTAGGTTGTATGTAGAGCTGTCAATGGATACCTGAAAATTCCAAAATCCGTCCCCATCTGCATCCGAAAAGCGGATAAATATCCGATATTCGGAAAAATGGACGTGAATGCGGATATGAAGACATCCACGTCTAAAAATTATCCGTCCGGTATTTTTCAAGACTAAAGTTTAAATTATATGTATTTAGCACAGTGAAAGATATTGATTTATGGTTTTATTAAGTTAGAAGTTTATATTATACGCGCTAAATGCATATTAACTGTTCAAAACTATTTATTATCATTATATCTGTTTATTTTTAATACTTTTATAATTAGCGGGATTGAAAAAGTTAATGTTAAACTAAAATTTTCCATTTATATTTCTTGATTTATCGGTCGTTAGCGGATAGGATAATTATCTGATATCCGTTTCTATCCGCGGATGTGAATATCCGAAAATGATTTCGGATGTGGATACAGATATGACACTATCTGCATCCGAAAGTATCTGTTGACAGGCCTAGTTGTATGAATTGAGAATGAAAGTGGGAGGTACGCATGCAGACAGGAAATAAAGGCATTTCGGGTATTTCAAAAAGACGCGGTTGAAGTTATACACTGAATTTACATTGTTAATATATATATATATATATATAGTAGAGAAGTAGAAATATATAATATGTTACCTGAAAGCCTAAACAATTTTATGAATATTTGAAAATAAAGACTGACATAGCTTCATTTGGTTTTCAAAATAATTTGTGAATAAAAGTAAGGGGGTTATGCTCTTATTTATAGTGGTAGAAATGCACCAAAACCGTCGGATTAAAGTTGGTTAAAAATAATAAAATTCGGTACGTTCATTTGCACAAAACCCTAGCCGCCACACACAGGGACCGGTCGACCGATAGGACTGGTGGACCGCCCTACCCTACCGATCGACCGGCCCAGGGAAGGCGGTCGACCAGCCCAGGGTAGCCAATCGACCCGTGGTCATATTTTGGGAACGTTTTTAACTGCCGTTTGTTTATTTATTTTATTCGTTAACTACTCCTTTAACGTTAATGTTAATTTTAACAATTATTTAACCATCAAGTTTAATTACTATTATTTTTCAAATTTCAAATTTGAGAATTATTTACTTATTTGAATTTAAATTCCATTTAAATTATTTTAAATCCAAAAACTTCAAACGAAAATAACTTTTCGTTTGAGCTTCGTTTTCAGAATATTATATATGGAAATTGATCGGAATTTCACCATGAACACAACGACATAACTTCCGTGGTAAAATTATGACTTTTGCGAAATTTTTATTTTTAGCCTTATTTTATTTAATTAATTTATCTATTTTATTTATTTCTTATTAATTTTTACGGAGTGTTATAACTTAGTAACATTTGGTTTAAATTGAGTTTTGTATTTTGCTTTTTCAATATTTAAATAGCACGGAAGATGAGAAGGGGTTGAAAATGATCGATTTGGAAAATAGTTTAATGTATAAAATTAAAAATGAATTTATCTTGTTTTCCATCTTTTGAGAAATATAAAAAACTATCTTCCCGTCTCTCTTTCTACTTTTTGTTTGAATGATTGTGATCTTCTAGTTCCTCCATCCCTCCCACCATTTGACATGGATATTGAAAACCTAAAATCCAAAATTTATTTTCAAACCAAATACTACCTTATTATTGTTACGGTTTGTTGTCCTCATATGAAAAAAACAGTGGTAAAATAGTATATTGAATATTACATTTTCTAAAGTTGCTTGGCATTTTAATTGGAGTGCCCTGAATTTCTCTTATCAACCAATAAATCAAGTATTTTTTGGAATTTCTTGTTGAAAATGCCAGTAATTCAAGTTCCTTTAACCATTTTTTAAAATATAAATCACACGAATTTTGTGTAGTTGAAACTAAGGTTGTGTTTGTTTAAAATGCTGATTACTGAACACTGGTTGTTGATCCTGATTGATGAATGATGATTGTTGAATGTTGATTGCTTAATACTTAAAGTGTTGTTTGCTTGCATTTTGATTATAAGTAATTTTTGTTAACATACAAGATTATTTTGATGATATTACCCTTTGCTATTAATTTAACTATTCTTTGAAGCAACCGTCCTAAAATCACGTTTTTTTATTTTATTGTACCTTTGAAAATTTTAAGGATGGAAATAGTCTTCTTTCCATTTCAACAAAAAAAAGATTTCACATGCTTTTATTCACTTTCCATTATAGGTATCACCAAACACTTTTTGCCTTGTACAAATTTTTATATTAATTTTCAATTATGGAAAATTACAGAAAGTGGAAGTAAAATCAACACCAAATATTACAAGTTTAGCTTGACCTAAAAGATATTGAGTAGAAATAAAAATTACTATTGAGTTTGAAATATTCGAATAGTTTGAATAATATATTTATACAATTGAAAACAAAGAATTAAGAAATGAAATTCACTTATGTACTAGTAGAACCACACAACGGTGGGAAAAACCGATCGTTTAGTTTTAAAATTTTAAAAATAAAACATTTGTTATAATTATCATTAGTTTCAATTAAGATTTCACATGCTTTTATTCACTTTCCATTATAGGTATCACCAAACACTTTTTGCCTTGTACAAATTTTTATATTAATTTTCAATTATGGAAAATTACAGAAAGTGGAAGTAAAATCAACACCAAATATTACAAGTTTAGCTTGACCTAAAAGATATTGAGTAGAAATAAAAATTACTGTTGAGTTTGAAATATTCGAATAGTTTGAATAATATATTTATACAATTGAAAACAAAGAATTAAGAAATGAAATTCACTTATGTACTAGTAGAACCACACAACGGTGGGAAAAACCGATCGTTTAGTTTTAAAATTTTAAAAATAAAACATTTGTTATAATTATCATTAGTTTCAATTAAGATGATAACATGTTTGATAAAAAAGAAATTTATTTATTATTGGAAACAAAAGGTAAAAATATTTAAGAAAACAATAGCACTCATTATGATACAAACAAAATAAGGATCAAAATATTGAAAAATTAAGGAACCGTCGGAGCAGGAAAAGTAAATAAATGCATTATTGAAGCACAAAAAAAAAATCTTATAGTCTGCAAAATATTATCTAGATCTGTTATGGTGATGGTATATATAATAAAGATTATGTACACTACAGCAATGAGGAAAAGCTAGTGCCTAGATATAAACACAATACACGAGAATGCTAGACCATCATAAGAAAAAGAAAATATGTTAATAAATAAATGACAAATTTACAATGTTTTGATGTAACAAGCATGACCATACACAAAATACAAAGTTTACAACTTCAGGCTAGAAATGCATAGGACCTTTTGATCTAATAATTAATGTAGCTCCTAATTGTTGTAAGAAACCATGTTCTATGTTCCAACTTCTCCAAAACACCAAACTTTACCATTGGTCTTCAAAGTTTTATCTGCTTACTAATGGTGTTACAAACGTTAACTGGGGGAGAAAGTCGATTCTTTTCCTGTAAAGGAAGCACAGTTTACGTTCATAGTGAAACCAAAGCTACAACTAAAAAAGTATATACTAATTACTTATTTTGTGTAATCAAATATTATGATCATGTAATGATTATAAGTTTGAAATTTATAAACAACATTTGGCATTCGTGTAAAAATATTATTGTACAAGTTGAAGATTGCATAAGACTAACAAAGAAAAAGTTTTGAGTTCACTTTAAAGATATAACTAAGAAACTTGAACAACCAAGGAAATTTAGTTTTAGAGGCATGAAGCTATAAAATACTAAAATAAGAAAAGGGAAGTTAAACTGTCATAAATATTCATTTTACTTAGGTAATGTATGGTAAAAAGACCAGCTTAGCTAATTCAGTTGATTTTAGAAGATAACTACAAATCCGATCAATTTAAATATAAAGGATGCAACAAAATTTAAAAATGAATTAGAATAAAGTGTTCAGTGCCTTTTTTCTTCATCTCCAAATGGAGAAACATTCTCATGGTTCCTATATACCACTCTAACCATGTTTTCCTATATCCATGATCATCCTATGTTGCATGAAGTGATCATGAAAAACTGCTTGTATATCTTTTCCTCTTTTCAAATGTAGTTATTCTTGGTATGAATAAATATGCAAGTGGAAATTGAGAAATTCAAATAGGCAATAGTACTAACCATTTTCACTTGTTTTCATTATGATCCTTTATGTTTTAAAGCATATATCCATTTTTTCATCTTACATTCATTAAAATGTCAATGTATCCATGCAGAATATGTTTGAATCTTAATACATAAACAAACATTACAGTGAAAACGAGAACCATTTTCAAAAAATGTGCTCAATATTATATATCACTATAATTAGAACTCAGCTTAATAGCTCTTATAAATTACCTATCTTATAATAACAAAGTTCAAAGTATTGTCTTTTTATGGTGCTCAATATTTTTTTTCCATTTTCATATATCATATAATGGATTAGAACTTAATATAACAAAAGTATTATGCAACTTTTTAAGTAGTAATTTAACATGCTGAATATGCAGATATTGAACACACATCACGCTTTTCTAGTAAAAGAGAATTTTGTGTCAAATATGGAGACCATGACTATGATATTACTTAGAACATATCTACAAACATTTAAGAGTGGACAAATACAAAAAATAAAACTTTTATCATCGACACAATATGTAAGTTTATCCACTTACATGAATCCACCCAAGCATGATCAAAGAACGACCAATTATCTTCATGAAGTCACTGCAAAAAGGACCATAATATCAAAAGAATGAGGATGAACATGTATCTGTGAGACTCATTAATTTCTATTAAAAAAATACACATGCACATAGTGACTATATATAATAATATTTATATGAGGATAAGCACGACATATAGGACATGAAAACGATAGTTGCAATTAATAATAACTAGTATACACACATCAAACTAACAGTAAATTAAAATAAAATGAATAAAAAACAATATGAATTATCCACAATTAGATAACACACATACTACCTAGTTTTATCATGTGAATATTATTGCCCATTGATATCTTGTTAAAATAACTTCATTGGTAATGACAAGGTAACTTACAGAGAAATGATCAAAATCATAGTTGATTTTCTCCTTTACAAAGGAACTATGTGTAATTTTATTGTTTAAAAGTTGCTTGAGTAAAAGTAAGATGACTGAGTGCATATCATCCTTCTGTTGTTATATTAGTTGCACCTAACCAACCAAATCCAAAACTCGGTCTATTTTGAATTAGATGGAAACTTGATTCAGCATAAAGCCTTGAAGGCCCATATACTATTTGTAGGAATGACAATACTATTTTGCTACATTTATTAAAGACATGGTGATTTGTAACCTAAAAAGCTATGTATTTTCATGTATCGAGATATCTTCATATAATTCATTTTTCTTGATTAATAGAATAGACAGGTTCAATTACAAAAAGAGCTGCACCTTTTTGCACACGTTTTATTATAAAAAATAAATATTTAAATTACTATTTCATTTCTTTTATAATTCGAGTTCATATATAATTATCTTGTAACAAATAGTTACTTTTCTCCCATGTGTCACTCTAACAACATGCTTAATTATATTTTGTGTTCATTCATAATATGCTATCAAATTTGAATGGGATAATAAGGAATGCACATTAATAGGTGTTTTCCCGAGAGTTGAGCTGATAGAGTATTTGTATTTACTTTCATGGTCTTTTAGGGCCTATCTGTTTTAGTTCAAATTATGATGTTTAATTTTTCTATAGTTATGTACAATATTGCACTTTCCTATTTATTGTATTAATTAACCTAATTTAAAATGATAGTGATAATTGACGTGAAATGGAATATTGTGCAACGTACTATACAAATCTAGTACAAGTAATTAGGTAGCTCAGCTCAGCTTCAATGTGAATAAATGATATAAGGTAATTGTATCATAGTTCAGTGTCATCTTCATTTAAAAACATAACCCAAAAATGATACTTCGTCTGAACTTTAATAATGGAAATCATTGAAACAAAGGAATGAGCTATGCGCATTCAAAAAAGTCTGAAATATGTTTGATTCAGCCTGGAAGATTTTCATTAAGTTGCAAATAAAAATACCAATCTTATAGTAGATGCAATGAACCCGATTTGTATGTGAAACATATTCTAGATGTAATGAAGATGTTTCTTTTCCCTTGGGTTAGCTGGGTGGTTTACGAGGCATTTCATCCAAAATCCCTAATTTAATATCACCATGTTATAATTTTTGAATGCTCAAGCAGTAATTCCAAAAATAATAACAGTAGAAGCTAATAAAAATTCTAGCATACAAATAAATTCAGTTAACCCGAAATTATAAATCCAAACAAATATATGTAATCTTACCAAAATCCCCAAATTGAATCTCTAAATAAAAACCCATATGGTAGAAAGGAGAAGGTAGTTTACCAATCTAATCTAGTTAATTTAGATGATGAGAAGAATAGATACCTTTAAGAATTTGGGTGGAAGGAGGAGCAAGTGATTTCGTACCAAGGTCAGAGGGTGAGAAATCCAGGACGCGATGCTGGAAGATCACAAAGGCACGGAAATGCATGTGACGACAAGGCGGTAGCTTGATACGATTAGCAAAGGGCTTGATGGTGTGGCGACGAAGATGAAATTGGGGAAAATATAGGATTTGGGGTAGATACGCTTAGAGAGGGAAAGGTTGCGAGAAAGTATGATCCGAGAAGATTGATCAGTGCTGAAAATTTGATCAGATTTGTTGATTAAATTGGAGAGGTAGGGGAGACTTATTGATGCAATTAGATTTGGTGATATGAGAGAAATCAATAGTCAAATATTAATTTGAATAATAGAATCGGAGAGGGAAGGGAGAAAACATGAGTCCATAAAGCAGGAGAGAACACGAAAGTTTTGGTTGTATGTTTTTTTGGGCTACAAAGAAATTGATTTTGGGCACCTGACAGTAGACAAACCTCCCTAACGGTCGGTTTGAATTTGAATAATAGAATCGGAGAGGGAAGGGAGAAAACATGAGTCCGTAAAGCAGGAGAGAACAAGGAAGTTTTGGTTGCATGTTTTTTGGACTTCAGAGAAATTAATTTTGAACAACTGACAGTAGGCAAACCTCCCTAACGGTCGGTTAGAAAAGTAATCAGCCTCCCTAGAAAGTAAATTTTTTAGTGGTTATTCATTCTGCATAAAAGCAAGGAATAATCAGTGGCACTTTTTTTAAAACAAACAGTCTAATAACCTCTTTCCCTTCTTATATCAAGCGTTGAGTGCAGAATCACGCTTTTGCAAATCGATTTGGGAATAATATACCGCAGCGTAAAGAAAACAGTCATTTAACAACAAAAATCTTTAATAACAGTTGTAACACATTTGATGTTACATCTTTTCGGTATCAACATGAACTACCAAAAATGTCTCTTTATAAACATTATTAAATATTAATATCACTTAAAAATAGGATATACTAGATAAGTTTCTTTTACCAATTCAAAACGATCACCTACAAATATTATTGAAATCTCAATATCACTTAAAAATATGATCTAACAAATAAACTTTCTTTTCAAAGTCGTTCTTTATTAATTAATAATAGAAATAAAAATTCAAACTAATAAAAAATTAAATTCATTCATTATTAATTAAATAAAAATGAAAATTTAAACTAACAACAAAATTAGATGATGCATAGAAAGAAAAGTTAAAACTAACTACATATCCAGTTAAAACTAACTGCATATACAATTGTAAAAATAATAATTTAAGCACACATGTGTACCATCATCTCGTCCGAAGTGCCGAACCGCTCGTAGCAAGAAATTGTCTGTGTCAGCGTAAAAGACAGTTAATTTTACCTAATTATAAATCCTTCTCGATTTCTCCAGGTTGCTATTTTCATCGGTTGTCTCCTACTTTCCGTTTAATTCTACTAAAACAAAGGGTCAAATTTGGCGATTGTGTCATCGTGGTAAACTTAATATATTGAATATTGTTGTTACTCAAGATTCAGCTAAGTACTTTGGTTGTGAACATGATAATGGTGGGTACGTTGAATTCAAAGTTTAGAAGTGACGTCATTTAGATAAGCGCCTCTGAAAGTGATATGTGTTTGTGTATTAATGATATGCTCAATCGGTGTTTGTGCAAATGTCTGAATCTATTATGTCAATGGTAATTCCAGCTGTGAATAATATTGTACTATAAGGATTAATCATACTAAACTGTTTTTGATTGCTTTATTATAGTTGACGCTCTCAAGGCAATTGCAGCGAAATTGAAAATGCCATGGGATTTTACAGTAGATCCGTGTAGTGGAAAAGATGGATGGATACAGCCATATGGTTCTTCAGTTAACACATACCTCGCAAAGAATCTTACCTGTCACTGTGATTGGAACACTGACGTTTGTCATGTCACTAGCATGTATACACTTTTTTTTGTTTGGCCATATTACAGGGAACTCCCTCGCTCTTGATCTTATTGCAGAATGTAAAATTTTACATTATATTATGCCACATTGCCTCAAAATCATTAATGTTTACAATTCATCTTACCATGGTGCACATAGTGATTTGTTGCTAGGTACCAAAAGTTAAAGGGAGTTTCATGCACTTAACCATGTGATTTCTTTCAACCAGCAAATCACTTTTTGTATATAATAACATATTTGACAACCCTTGAATATGGATCTCACTTTTACTAGTGTAAGTAACTGTGTGATCTGGTGAAACAGTCAGCTCAAGGAATTGAATTTAACAGGAGTGCTACCAGCCGAGTTTGCTAATCTGACTAATCTAACATTTCTGTAAGTTTTTCCTTGTATTATGCTGTTGTAACTTTGATCTGCAATAATATCTTTAATACAATTTGTCGAGCACCACCGTCTCAACGGTTAAATGCTATGGCTTTGATCCATGAGGTCATAGTTTTGAATTTAGCGTAGCACGTGATTCGAACCACTGTACATGTGTTGACTTGTGTTATGTTATATATATACCACCTAAGGCTTGTAGTGCAAATATGTACCACAGCCAAAGCATCCATTTTTTTTCAAAAAAAAATAAAATAAAAATAAAAATTTAATATAGTTTTCCATGTGAAATTCTCATTTTCATTTATTTTAGACTTTCATTTTTATTTTCGTTGTATATTTATGGTTTAGTACAACGACTAATTCTTAATTTATATTGAATTGTATTTATCATTGATAACTTCATTTCCATTAAAAATCAGCGATCTCTCTCGTAACTATTTAAGTGGAACAATTCCTGCAGAATGGGGTTCTCTTGCACTCACCAATCTGTATATTCTCATCCTATATAACATTTTGATGATTTTAAGGAATTTAATTTATTTGAATTGCAGAATTGTAATTGATTATTGCTTGCAGGACACTTTTGGGAAACCGGATTTCAGGAAGAATACCAGATGAACTAGGAAATATATCAACACTTCAATCACTGTAATTCTGTTATACCGCCTTTTTTTGGACCAGTAGAGTTTTATCTAATAGTGAATAAATGATTGCGTCATTACATATGCCAAAGTTTCATTCAACATTTTTACCATTAAGCTACTTGTATTGACATGTAATGACAACAAGAATTCATGTACACGTATGGTTTTCTCTACGTGTATATATTTCTTCACTTCTTGATTTCAGTTTAAAAGGTCATGTTCCTGTTTCAATTTGTTACTATTCTTTCTTTAGTTTTTTTAACCATAGTAATGCTGCTACTTGGTTGCACAGAGTGATCGAAGCAAACAAACTAGAAGGTCCAATTCCTGCAACTCTTGGCAAACTCACCATGTTAACTCGACTGTTAGTATATTAGGGAAATTTTTGTTTCAATGTAAACTTTTCAGTATAATATGAAAAGTTATCAGCCAGGGTTGTTTTCATGCTTTTATTATACTATTCACACAGGCTTATTGCTTCCAATAATTTTTCTGGTGAGTTACCCGAGTCACTAGGGAATCTCAAGAATATGTCCATCTTGTAAGTTAATAATTATACTGTATTTTTGTTAATTTTTTATCATCTGGATTCACTATTTATACATTGCGTCATTGATCCACTAGTTGGTATTTGCTGATACACATGTTAAAATGGTTATCCAAAACATAGTTTTGTGTCCGATGTTTCTAATATATCTTAAAAAATCAATGAGTTGGTGTGCTTGGGATTTAAATCCACTACTGGTGGAAGCCTGCTGATTTGTTTTCATCTCACTTCAAGCCTTTCTCAAATAAAAACGGTTAGGTCACCCGCATGGTGATCTGAACGTCCCGGTTTGAGTGTGGAAAAAGCTTCTTCGCAATGCGAGGGAAATACTATATACATTATCACCTCCGTAGAGTACATTATTGTGCGGGAGCCTCGTGCACCGAGTTCCACCTTTTTTTAATAATGTTGTTGACGCATATAACTTTCATTGTTTGTAAATTATTCTTCAGTATTATGGATGGAAATCCAATTTCTGGAAAAATTCCTGATTTTATTGGTAATTGGACCCAACTCCAGCGACTGTGAGTGTAAACCGTTATTTCATGTTAATTCCATTATATTTTGTTTCGTTCTAGAAGATTATTATTCTCAACTTTTACTTTTACAACATACTAAAAGATATATGCAAGGAACATCCTTGGAAGGCCCATTTCCTCCTAGTTTTGCTAACTTGAGCTCAATAACTCAACTGTAAGATCGTCATTTGATAACTGACTTAGATTCTATAATTATAACAAATTGTCTTTTTTATACTTCTTCTTCTTCTTAACTGAAATATAGGAGAGTCAGTGATATGAGAGGGTTCACAGATTTTCCACCACTTCAGAATATGAAAACGATGCACCATTTGTAAGTTTCCATCAGGTGTCAAACCAGAAGCTGTAGGCCACACGTCTTTATTCTGATATTTTATAATGCATGATATGATACAGGGTTTTGAGGAATTTGTCAATATCCGATCGGATCCCTGATTATATAGGTGGATTTACTGAACTGTATTCATTGTAAGTTTCTCATTTCAACTTTTATTTGAATTCTTTATCTGCAAACTCAAACTAATTACCCATTAGACTGTATGGGTCTGGGCTTTAAAAAGAAGTATCACTACACTTATATAAATAACATGCCTTGTAATTTGTTTCCAGGGACTTGACCTTCAACAATCTCAGTGGAAATATTCTTCCAAGCCTTGGCTCATTGCTAAAAGCTAGTTATATGTAATCAGCATGGTTTCTATTTTTAAACATAAATAAATAAATATCTGCAAGCTTTTGTCTGTACCGCTACAGTATACAATAAAAAACAAACTCTTCCTATATTTCATACTTATGTAGGTTTTTTAGTAACAACAAACTAAATGGAACCATACCTGATTGGATGCTGTCGAGGAGTACAAATGTGTAAGTTTTTGTTCTGAGAAATATCTCAAGTGTGTTCTAGTCATATTACTAACGAACGTCTATACTGCAGAGATATATCATATAATGATTTCACTGGGAACCCTTATATATTTGATTGCCCTGATGGCACTACGTAAGAGACCGTGTCTCGTTATCACATTGATCAAATTCATCCACACCATCCAACAGTATATCTGAACTTACCTATTTCCTTCTGTATTTGCAGGATTTTAACTTCTAGTTACTCGTCAACTAATAGTAATTCGTAAGTTCTACAACTTGTATCATAACAACTCTGCTTTTGTCAGAAGATCATTTTAGTTTTATACCTCAGTTTTATATTTCAGTATACCAGTATAGACCTAAATATGAATCTCACACTCCTAATCACAATATTTAAAAGCTGAAAAAGCTACTGTTGCAATGTAAAGTAATCTTTAAGGCTGCTAACAAAAAAAATCTTTGGATGATTTCTACAGAGTAATTCGGATGAGAAATGAGATGTATATTCACAGTGCACACACTTCCATCTGAATTTCAATCATTCTCCTAAAAGAATTAATTCAATGTATATTTTGTTTTCATCGTAAGCTACAGGTTCCACCTTTTTATCATTAAGCTACATGAACCCAATGCACGAGATGGAGCCTTGGCGCAACGGTTAGGTTATGCGTATGGTGATTTGAACGTCCGGGTTTGAGTCCGGAAATAACCTCTTCGCAATGCGATGGAAATGCTGCGTACATTATCGACCTCCGCAGAGCCCGCTATCGTGCGGGACCCTTGTGCATTGGATTTCACCTTTAATCGTTAAGCTACAGAAAAGGCTACAATTAAAAAGCCAACGATCCCTTTACAAACAGGTTTTTTGCATTCTTTGTCATAAAATATGTATCATTGTTGAGTTTAGCATACCAAAGGATATTACAAAACAACAACAACAACTAAATCATTATTCTCAAACAAGTTGAGATCGGTTAGAGATGTAACCCAAAACTAAATGACAAAGTCAATTTAAAAGTAATAATAACAATAATAGGTTTAAAATAATAATAATAATAATAAATAAATAAAATTAAGATAATAAATAAAAATATATAAAGAAATTAAAAAAAACATGATAATAGTCATAATGGTACTAATAGTAATAATGATACTAATAGTAATAGGGATCGAAAACTAAATACTACGTCTTAGGCTCCTATTCACTAGTCTTATAATCTAGAACTTATAATACTACCCCTAAACCAACCCTAAGTAAAAACTTCTAGTTCATGGTTTTGGTATGTGAATCACTAATTTGCACGCGCTCCTGTCCGACACCAGCTCTTCGGATATATTCAAATCATTCAAGGTACTTTTTACTACTTCCTCTCATGTCAATCTTGGTCGACCTCTACCTCTCTTCGAGCATTCGATGCGGCCTATAATCCCAACACGCACAATAATAAATAAATAAATGAGTAATATAATATTTAAATAAAAAAATCAAGAAGAAAATTTTCAAATGCTACAAAATAAAATTTCAGGGTCTACAGAATCAAAATCTCAAAACACTCTAATTGGAGATCTCACGTTTAAACTAAAAGTTAGTCAATTTAATGGCTCAACTTTAATTGCTCAACTTTAAACAACCTCTTCGCAATGCAAGGAAAAGACTGTGTACATTATCGACCTTTCCAGAGCTCGCTACCGTGCGGAAGCCTCGTGCATTGGGTTCCACCTTTTTATCGTTAAGCTACAGAAAAGGCTACAATTAAAAAGCCAACGATCCCTTTACAAACAGGTTTTTTGCATTCTTTGTCATAAAATATATATCATTGTTGAGTTTAGTGTACAAAAAGTAATTACAAAATAACAACAACAAATAAATAAATGAGTAATATAGTATTTAAATAAAAAATCAAGAAGAAAATTTTCGATGCTACAAAATAAAATTTCAGGGTCTACAGAATCGAAATCTCAAAACACTCTAGTTGGAGATCTTACGTTTAAACTAAAAGTTAGTCAATTTAATGGCTCAACTTTAGTTTGCCTTATTTTTGGTCTACACTACATTTGTTAAACTTTTCATAAAGTGCGCTTATATACAGCAGAAGATTTAGAATTTGTTTTCTATCATTTGTTAACGTATAAAGTATTTAGCTATTTATGGTCCATAAAAGTATAGAGATCTGGGTTCAAAATCAATAAGTAAGGCATGTACATGAAGTTATGTTGCAGGTGAAACGCAGATGTACTGCCTCAAAACCAACTGTCAATTATCCCAGATCTTTCTCATTTTCACAGGTTATCACCTTGCTTAAGGAGAAATTACCCATGCCCGGAGAAACCAACAAGTGAGTTTTTGCGAATAGCAATTTTTCATTTAATTCAATTTCGAACTGCAGTTATTTAGCCAAAAAATTGTATCACGACTACTGCTTCAACAGATTACAAATTGTTCATAAATTGCGGTGGTAGCAAAGTGACCATCGATGGAAATGAATATGAAGATGATTCAGCTTCAAATGGAAAAACATTATTTCACTCTGTCAGTAACAAGTGGGCGATGAGTAGTATAGGCATATTTACCGATAATGATAAAGCTAATTACGTTGCTTCAAATGATACGGTGCTAAATATGTCCGACCCAGATTTGTACACAAAAGCTAGGCTTTGTCCAGTTTCTCTTAGATATTATGGTCTTTGTTTACAAAAGGGATCCTATAATGTTAGTCTCCACTTTGCAGAAATAATATTTATCGATGATAAATCATACTTCAGTGTTGGAAGGCGGTTATTTGATGTGTTCATTCAGGTATTTTTTATCAAGTTACTCCCGAGACTACTTCTTCAGGCCTTATTTTTGGTTTGGTTCTGCATTAAGCTTCTATTGTAAAATCCAGTACGTATAACCATATAAAATAATCATCGTTAGTAGTAATATGGATGAAGATATCACAGTTTGATGTGATTTTAAAGTGCTATGATACATATTAAGGAATTTAACAACATCCTAAACTTATATATGACTAATTATAAGTAGGTAAGATGTTTTGCTTCCACTTTGTATGATTTTATCTAGGCCATTCCCTATGTAAGATATGAATAACCATGGAAATATTTCTTTCTATTCTATTTACTCATATTTTTGTAGAATAATTAATGTGGAATGGCGGTTGTTATTGTTTTGCTTGCTTTCACCAACTTATTAATTTTCTATTTTATTGTTAAGTATTCATGTTCACTATATCCATTTATTTCATATACAAAGTTGTGACAAGTATACTTACTTGCAACTGCTGTTTAGCAAATGCATATAGAAAAAATTAACTATTGTTTACTTATCTAAAAATCCACCTACAACGATCGATTCACATCCCACTCTTACCAATTAATGAATGAAATTAAATGCTTTTGAGTGTGATAATCATGTGTATACATGCAGGGAAAGAAGGTTTTGCAAGATTTTGATATATCAAAAGAAGCAAATGGAACTGGTAAGAAAGTAATAAAGTCATTCAATATCAGTGTGGATGGAACTTTGGAGATTCACTTGTACTGGGCTGGGAAAGGCACAAACTCCATTCCACAAAGAGGTGTATATGGACCTCTTATTTCTGCCATTACAGTCATAAGTAAGTCGAACTGAAACATCATTGCTGTTTCCTTGTTCCTCTTTTTGTAAATACTATTTTCCGAATGAAGTTGGAGGTCTAAATTTGTCAATTCAACTATTGTAGATTACAATCCAGTTTTGGATTCGGATAAGTTATCAGTTGGAGCTATCTCAGGGATTGTAGTTGGTGCTTGTGCAGCTCTATTGTTGATTTCCATCATAGTTTGGATTTGCTGGAGAAGGAAATATGTTATAGACAGTGGTAAACTAAACTTCTTTTTCTTTACTTGCCTAATTTTTTTAACATCAACAACTTCATTTTCTTTATTTGCCTAATTATTTGACATCAACAACATCTCTCCGTTTTATCTTAACTTACCTTAAAAAGAATCATTCTTTCACTAATAAAAAAATACTGTCCTTTCTGGTTTGTTATCCGATTCAAAATTATTTTGTTCAATGCTATGTTAGAGAAAATTTTGTGGGGCACAAATCCCTAATCATGAGGAAAATATAAACACTAAAATCTAGAATCACAGGTTCGGAGACCAGTAGATCTAGCACAATGAATAATGAACAGTAGAAACAAAAATAAATGAGAAACAAACAAATTAGATCCAACTTTCTTTTATTGCTTTAATTTGAGGAGATACAAGAGAGATATTAGATAGAAATTTAATATTGATGAGAAATTATTTCTCTAATCACTAATTACAAGAGAATTTAATTCTATCTAAAATAATAATAAATCTGTAGATGTTTGTAGATAAATTTTCCATAGGCTTTTGATGCAATTTATAGTGAAAATTGATTGTAGAAGAAGAAATCACTAAATATCCTTAAAAGGATAAGCTTTGACTAAGTTTTCTAAATAAAAAGCTCAAATTTGAAACACTTGGGTAGTGCTTGGGTTTAAAAACGAGTTTTGTGTTTTGCGTTTTCAATACGTATGTCAAATGGTCTGGAAAAAGAGGAGTTGGAAAATCCTAGCCATTCCAACAAAGTGGAGAAGTGGAAGGATTAAGATACTTTTTGATATTTCCCGAAAGGTGGAAAACAATAAAAAAGTCATTTTTAGTTTTATATATTGAAATCAATTTACAAATCGACTATTTTTTTCCTTTCTTTTCTTCCATGTATTTTAAAGTATATGTTGAAAATGCAAAACACAAAACTCGTTTTCAAACCAAATGCTACATTTAAATTTTGGAATACTTTCGGGGAGTTCCAAATTTGAAACCACACCTTACACGTCTTCAAACTACAACATCTTCTATATACGAATTTCATATTGCAAACATCTTCTATGTACGAACTTCATATTGCAAACTGCTTGAGCCGTCAGAAAGCTACTTCAATTCTCATTAAGAATAACAGAAACATGTTGGATTCAACGCCCTAAGGTGTCATTAGCTTTAGATCAAGCTAATCAAGTTTGAGCAGAGCTCGAACTTCTCTCAACCTTCTCTTTCAAGCATAAAAGAGAAACTATGCACAATCACCTTGCAAGAATGATCAAACTCTTCATTCTAGTTGATGTAGGAGACTCATTTTTAAAAGAATAAACCAAGAGCTCAATGAAGAACTATGCGGTACCGACATCTCCATCACATATCGGGCAAAGACATACTTGATATAATATCCATCTCACAATCTCCTAGAATTTTCTCAAAAATTCTCAGATCTACAATGTCAAACTCATATCCAAGTTCCGCAACACTAAGTGTAAATGTTGCCAAATCACCATCATGATCATGCTTATAACTAAAGCCCACAGAATTATCAAACATCTGGGCGCCATCTATTCTTCAAGCGGCTTTGGCTGAGCTCGAGCTCCACCTTGAGTCTGATCCTCTGCATATAACTCTCACCAACCATGGTGTCATCGGTCACACCTCTATCATTCTATATATGAAAAAAAAACTGATGCATCACTCTGTCGTGTTTGATAATTTTTTGTTCTCATCCTGTCATCACTTAATAGAAGTTCCATGTTTAACAAAGACTTCTAATCAACCACATGCGCCTACTCATCACAATACGCTTGGTTGCTAAACACCACAACTTATACCATTTCACTCCTTTATTACATATACATACCATTTCACTCCTTTATTACAACCTAGAAAAAATGGGCTTGCTTCCCCTAGTCCAAACTTATTCTTGCACTTCTACATAAGCTGGATACAAACACTATAAGGAATGAAGAAAAATCACAAGCTCCCATTTCCATATCTACTCTGAGATCTTTATATCTATGGCAATGGAAGGCATATGGTTGTTGAGACAAACTGCCATAGATACTAACTCTATCAATATCCTATCTTCATTCCAGCAATCAACCATAAGCTACTAGCCTTCTCCAACAATGTTCGAACCATATGCTCAAATATTAGCAAATCACCATGAGAAATAATCTCTCTCAATACTACTTCGGACCCATAATAATCAATTAATTCTTGTGATGCAAATTTATTACTACTGCCTAATTTGAGAACCTTCAACTGCTTCGCCGACTATCTCTCTACCAAAATGTTCCACCTATGAAACCCGACAAGGATTTTGTCTTTCATCTTCATGAAATATACCCAGACTTTCCACATGAAATAATCCACACAATGTGCAGTATCTGGCTCCACCTAATGATGACATTGGTGTGGGACCTAAACATTTAAATGGGCATACTCTAAATAAATCTGTAATTGTATATCTCTCATCAAATAAAACATATCTTTGCTTCTCAATATCACATCCCTTACAAAAAGTTCAACTCAAGTCGACATATACAAACCTCGTTGTAACACTTAAGACTTTGCTCATCAACATGAGTCAATCGAATATGCCACAATCGAGTATAATCTGTATGAATCATAAACAACCACCGACTCTTCCCTGACTATCTCTCCATGAAGCAAATAAACTTTACCCCTCCTTAACACCCTTCGTCACTACCTGTGAGCCCTTCATTACTCTCAATCTTTCACCACCCACATCTCAATCCTCCATTACTCAAAGCTCTTACTGATAGCAAACTCATACGAAAATCTCGAACATGAATATGCATGACATCCGTGATAGTCCTAATAGCACCATCAAACATTGAAATTCTCACACTCCATATGCCAACCATTCGATAAGACGTGTCGTTTCTCATAAGAACCGCTTCTTCGTCACACTCCATATATGTAACAAAGAAATTCCTATCTAGCATCATGTGGTACGAAGTATGAAGCATCTGAATCAATCATTCATCTAGTACAACCAGAAGAACATACACTAGTTGAAAACACTTATGTATCACCATCATTGTCACTACCCGAATTACCTTCTTTCCATCTCTCTTCTTCGCAAGAACTAGACACTAATGTCTATAGTGCTCCTCATGACAATAATAACAAGTACTCATTCTAGGATCTCTAGACTAAGACCTGGACTTGCTTCTAGTATCACCTTTCCAAACTGGCAAAGCCTCTAAACCATTGTCTACCTACCTGTGTAGTTAATGCCCCGCTATAACTCTGCTATATCTTATAGCGGATTTCTACCGCTACGATTTTTCCATATAGCCTCAAAATATAGCCTTTCCGCTTTAAGCCCCGCTATTTCCGCTATATCCCGTTATTCCCGCTATATTCCACTATTTCCGCTATATCTTCTTTAATAAAATGAATTAAAAAATTGCATTTATTCATTATAAAAATTATGAAACTAATTTATTTGATTTAATTTCTAATAAATTTTCAGAAATAAAAATACTCTAATATTCTACTAAATTCAATTATGTTATATAACGGTTTTATGTTTATTTAAAATATATTCGCACATGTTTTTTGTTTAAAATTATTTATGTATTAATTATAATTCAATTGAATGATTACCATTTATATATTCGTAAAAACATTAATTACTAGTTTTATATGCTATTTTAGAGCCATCCGCTATATCCCGCTATATCCTCGCTGTATCCCCGCTATGACTTTTTGCACCTCCACCGCTTTGAATCTGCCGAGCGCTTTAACTACACAGTTACCTACCCCTTAACACCTCATTATGCAACTCTGCCTTAACTTCAGACAGGCTTATGGAATCTCCCACATAAATCATGGAGTTAACAAACACTCTACACTCAGAAGGTAGAGAGCACAACAAAATTACTACTTGCACCTCATCGGTAATTTTCACATCTGTTGCCTTCAAGTCTATAATTAAAGTATTGAAAGTATCTAGGTGCTCAGAAAATGTATTATTTGGATTTTAGATGTTTGTAGATTGATTTTTTTTTTCATAGGCTTTTGGTGCAATTTATAGTGAAGTTGTAGAAGAAGAAATACTGAACTATCCTTAAAAGGGTAAGATTTGACCAAGTTTTCTAAATAATAGGCTCATATTTGGAACACTCTGATTTTGGAACGCTTTTGGAGTGTTGCAAATCTGAAACCACACTTTACATCTTCAAACTCCAATATCTTCCACATACGAAATACAAATTGCAAACCGTTTGAGCCCTTGGAAATCCAATTCAATTCTTTTATATTTGACATATATCGAGTTGTCAAAATTTAACATTTTAGTATGAGATTGCAACCCATTGTTGTCGTATTAATACAAAGAAAATAACAGATAATTATTAAACTACAAATGGCTATGGTTATCAAGCTTAATTTTTTATTTATTGTGAGGTCAAATTAATTATACCACTTTCCATTTTATAATTATGAATTTTTGTATATCCCGATTCAGAACTCAGAGGTTTAGGGTTGCAGACTAGTATGTTTACTCTGAAACAGATTAAAGCTGCAACCAACAATTTTGATAATGGAAATAAAATAGGCGAAGGTGGATTTGGTCCTGTTTATAAGGTGAAGAATAGCCTCCAAATCATACATTTCTCCTATTTTGATACATGCTATCATTTTATTCATATTTTTATTTTTATTTTTATTTTCAGGGTGTGCTGCCAGATGGTTCAGAGATAGCGGTGAAGCAGCTGTCTTCAAAGTCAAAGCAAGGGAACCGTGAATTCATTAATGAGATTGGAATGATATCTGCTTTACATCATCCTAATTTAGTAAAACTATATGGATGTGGTATCGAAGGAAACCAATTACTTCTTGTTTACGAATATATGGAAAATAATAGCATTGCACGTGCTTTGTTTGGTATGCTCTTTCCTTTTTATCCTGTTAGCTAACATAGGAACTACAATGTAGTCAAAAGCGTTAGCATCCCTTATAGCCTTTTGCCTTGTTATGTGAAATAAGTCTTTTTGAAATTTTACCTTCGATTCTCTTCCCTTATTTGAGTTTGAGTTATTATTATTATTGCAGATATATATATGTATATATGTATATATATATATATAGAGAGAGAGAGAAGGTTGGGTTTGAGTTATTATTATTATTGCAGATAAATTCTACCTTGTTATAGTAGAACAAGGTAGAATTTATCTGCAGTAATAATAATAATAAATCACGATCTCTTCTATTTTCTAATACTTGTGAACAAAGCTTGAGCTTACAATTGTTTTGAAAGAGAACTGAGTTATATGAAGAAGGAAAGAGTTAGGAATCAATGTATACTTTAAAATTTCAAATATTTTACATTTGGCAATATGTTTATAGCACTTGTTACATTGCAGATGCACGTGAAAATACTTATGTGTCGTAAATGAACCAATTTTTTTCATGCACAGGTCCTGAGAGGACAAGTATGAAGTTGAACTGGCAAACGAGGTATAAGATTTGCATAGGGATTGCAAAGGGTCTAACATTCCTACATGAAGAGTCTGTAATCAAAGTTGTTCACCGAGACATCAAGGCAACAAACATTTTGCTTGACAAAAATCTCAATGCAAAAATATCTGATTTTGGTTTGGCTAAGCTTGACGAGGAAGAAAACACTCACATCAGCACTAGGGTTGCAGGTACAAGGTGAGTATGCTTATGTACTATCATATCACTTGTTATTTTGCTTTAATAATGGCATAGATACTAGGAAAGCTAATTAACATGCAAGATAAATGTGATCCTTTAGATCCTGTTTTGTTAATGTACTAAATTTGGATGCTTAGTTTTTTCATGCTTTCTCCATTCTGTTTGTGCAGAGGGTACATGGCTCCTGAATATGCATTGAGAGGATATTTGACAGACAAAGCTGATGTCTATAGTTATGGAGTTGTTTTATTAGAGATTGTTAGTGGAATGAGCAATACAAGCTATAAACCTATGGACAAGTATACTTATCTTCTTGATTGGGTAAGATTAACCTTAAGAATTATTTTCTACATCGCAAAAATCTCATTCAGCATACACATTGAATTAGACGACTATAGCTTGAGAATAAAGTATTGGTGAGTAAAAGTATTTAGGAAGTGAATTCTCAAAATCTTTTATTGTCTTTTGTTTAGCATGAAATTACAAATTTGATTAAACATAGACCAACCATGGTTAAACTCGTGTAAAAATATTTGTAGTTCCGTAAAGTCCTTTATTTAGTCTTTGCAGATTCCTTTTGCTTCATTCTTGGGCTCAACCTTTATCTAAATAGATCACCTTTTTCATATTGAATCAAAGAAGTCTTCAGCCTTCTTCCTCCTCAAATCAACTTTCTCACCCACCAAGTGACCACTTTGTGAAGATTATCCCTTCATCATCTACCATGTATCACAATTCTTCCAAAAATCTTTGCAGCTTTACCTTCTGTAGTTCTATGGTGAACATGCATGTGCATCCCTTCCTCTCTAGTTATCCAGCAGAAGTGAGATTTCTCATAGCTTCTGCAATATGTTTGACATCTTTCAACGTCCTCTCATTGACGCATTCAACTATATGGAGTCTACACCATTAATTTCCATGGGCCAGCTTCACAATATTTGTTTGCTTCTTATAATTTTTTCTCCACGCGAAGCACAATACAGACTCATCATCTTCGTCATTATTGTTAACATTTCATTTTATCACCATGTTTGTTTTTACATTTTTCTCTATCGTCTTCAAAAGTTGCCTTTTTTGAGTTTGTTGCAAAAACGTTGTGTAGAACTCTGTTTCCGACAACGATAATAATTGAACTCGTCCTTTTCTTCACTTTTCTCATTACATGATCTTCTACCTTCAGGATGATATTTTGATTCTTGCCCATAAGATCTAAACCTTTGCCTTCTTGTACCATATGTTGCACCAATACCTTGCTCCTTTTCTGTTATCCTGCATTTGAGTCAAGCGATGTCTCGATGGATTTGGACTTTAAAATGATCAAGGAATAGATCAAGAAGCTTGATTGATGTCAAGAGTGAAGAACAAAAGATAAATGACTAAGTATGAGAAAGATTTAATGGATCGGTACCGAGCCATACGAAGAATTGATTCACTTAGCCAAGACAAGAGCAAAAACATGAAAATAAAGGAAAAAGATGGCAAGTCCTTAGCCATGAAATGGATCGGTACCGATCCATATTGGTTATTAGATGGGCCTGTTTCTACAAAGATCGAAGGCATGTACTAAGCGGTGGAGGAATGAAAGAAAAGACAAGGAAATGGATCGGTACTGGTGCATACCGATCGGTACCGAACCATCTTAGTTGTGAGATTTCATATTCTAACCGATTCTCCTACCGAAACTTCGTGTCTGAAGGCGTTAACTTGTTCAAACCGACTCCAGTGATTGTGATCAACTTCGTCTATAAATATCAAGCCAAATGCAACAAGGAATGGATCTTCTTTTTTCTTACTAATTTTTGCATAGATACCATGTCCAAATTCATACCCGATCGGATTGAATCTTAGAGTCATTGTAGGTCGATTGTAATTGTGAAAGTAATCAGTTATAAGATTGATAGTGGACGTAGCCAATCGTATGGAAGCTGAGCAACTTTAAAAATTGTGTTTCTCTCTCTTTCTTTTGATTTTTAGACTTTTTTTATTTGATTTGGGGTGTTTTCCCATTACTTGAACAAACATTTTTGGTGGTTTCACTAAAAATGAATTTCTCAGGCTAGATCTGTTGTTATTTGGATTTAAATAAAGTCTATATGATTTGATCTAAGAAGAACATGACTCCAAAGAAGGAAATTAGATTCGAAGCTATAGTTGAGGGAAATAATGAAGAATCCCACCATGAAGAAGAAATCAATCAACCAACTGCCTTGCCAGGATCTTCATTTCAGCAAGAGACGAGATAGTGATGAAGGCTGAGATAGAGAAGATAGTGTCTAACATGTACATGAAGATGTTAGAGCAGCAAAAAGCTAAGGACATGATGGCTAGGATGCAAGAGTAGTTGGCAGCGCTAGATCGACCACCACAACGGGATGAATCTCGCAGGCGAAGGAAGACTAGAAGAAATTCATCATCTTCTGACACCAGTGAAGAAAGCTTATCTTCAACTGAATAAAACAGAAGACCAGACAAAAGACCAGTGTAGGTAGGGGCTGGGGCAACGTTGAGGAAGATAGGAAGAGACACAATCGCACAACCAAAGACTAAATTGACCAGTACCGATCAATCGGGACTGGTCAATAACGATCGGTTGGCTGATAGGCTGCGTCTCTTTAATAGTAAAGAAGATTTGCAGGACATAGTTCCCGAATACGCTGCTCCAGTAGTCATGACTATCTATAATATTGACGCGACGTACTACTTTCTTGCTAAATCAACTAAATATAGTTTAGTGCTTTCGAGCCCCATCTTTTTGTCTATGACCGTGACCTGTTGTTCAAATCAATATGACTACTACTGTGGGGCATAGCTTCTATCCGAACTATCAATCAGTGTCTTTCCAATCGACCTCTCATTCAAAACTGTTCAATCACTCATTCCAGTTGATCCAAAATTCGGAACCCTACCTCCCACTGCAAATTCGAATGGAATTATATGGGGATGAGCATACTGGTAGCTCTATGGGCTTATAAGCAAATCTTGTAGGTTCAACTCCTACTCTCGTCTCAGGCTATTGGTCCACAGGCTGGTGGTGTTCGGATTAACATAGTTCAATCGGCTAGAAGGAGACGAAGTTCGACGAGACGTCGGCATGGGTTGGGACGAATGATTCTTCCAAAGATAGAGGAGCCTAGACGTCACGAAACTAACCGAGAGCGTTTGCAGAGTCAAACACTCGGAGATGTTTATGATAATCACCGTTCAACGGACCATGGCAGTGAAGAATACATTACCGACATGATTAAGAGGCTGATGAGTCAGAGTCAGCAGCGAAGTAACGACGGATGGGGTTGGTCGGCCAGCCGAACACTATTCACAGAGGACATTCTAAAAGAAAGGTATTCGAAGAAGTTTGTGATGTCATCCATGCCGAGTTATAACGACATGACCGATCCAAGACAATATCCGTTGAAGTACGGATGCCACATGGATAGTGCCCGTGCAACAAATATTGTGCAGTGTAGGTGTTTTCTAATTTTCCTTGATGGATTGGCGATAATGTGTTTCGGTCGGCTTGAGCCCAGATACATATCGTCGTACGATCAGTTGGTTAGAAGGTTAATGGATCAGTGTCAAGTACGCACTTTGCAATCGAAAGACGTTATGTCGTTGTCCAATGTGCATCAGAGGTCCGGATAGACCTTAAAAAGTTTCCTGAAAAGATTCGATGCTGCGGTAACGGAGGTGAGCAACCCAAGGAAGAGATTGTGCTGATGGCACTAATGAATGGGGTTCACCCAAAGACAAACTTTGGTAGATGGCTCAAGAAAAAGTAACCACCTACTTTGAAAGAGTTTTAACGTAAAGCATTTTAGTTTCTATGCTTGGAAAATACAGATTTGGGAGCAGAAATGATTGCTGGAGGTCGGGATAGACCAAGTAGTGTCATTTAGAGCAACGTAGCTACCATAGAGTGTTGATGATGTTGTGAATGTTGCGGTGAATATTGGAAACAACGGTACCAATAATAAAAGAAACAACCAGAACACTGGCGGAAAGAAACAGGATAACGATAATCGTACTAGGTATACTCGCCTTTAGGACTATACAGAATTGACAGATTCTATTGAGAACATTTATCTTGCTACGGAGAGTATTGAGCGTTACAATAAGCCACCCCGTTGGGAGGCAACCGAAGAGGAAAAGCATTCTAGCAAGTATTGTCATTTTAATGAAACCTGCGATAATACAAATGGATGTAGACATTTGAGAGATATCATTAAAGATTTGACACATAAAAAGAAATTGCAGCGGTATGTAAGGATCCAACAAGAGAGCGGGTAAGGAAACAATCAACCCTAGAGACTTTTGACTCAAGGCAATGAGGCTGGGTGTCATGAAGAGGGGCCAAGATAGCTAGCTAGCGGGATTGTGATAAATACCATAATAGGAGGTTCGCACCCTGCGGAAGAGCTGAAATGAAATGAAGCGCTATGGTATCTACTTGAGGCATGCATCTCAGGTGATGGGTTAGCCGTATAAGAGGGTGCTTATGCGAAGATCCAAAAGAGAATTAATGATGATATTGTATCCAGGAAAAAAGAAGCTGATGGGGTCAAAGCACCGATGCTTGACCCGATGGTGATAACGGCCGTGATTGGGCCGGCAATAATGCATCGAGCCTTATTAATTGTGGGAGCTCGGTGAATATTTTGTTTAAGAAGACCTTTGATTTGATGCGTCTGGATGAAAAAGATCTTTAGCCATATAAATCCCGCATCAAGGATTTATCGAAGTGGCTAAACAACCAATCAGATGCATCAAACTGTCTGTTGAGTTAGGATATGGAGACCGCAAGGTGGTGCGGTTACAAATTTTGTGATGGTAGATGGATTCTCTACCTATAATGCTTTTTTGGATCGATTGACCCTATCTGATTTTCGAATTGCACTTGCTACACGGTACTTGCTAATGAAGTTTCCTACCGAGAATGGAGCGGTGACAATTCAAGATGACCAGAGCACAGGTCGTGAGTGCTACATCGTTGAGCTCGGAGAGGTGAAGCGACGAGATAAATTGAGGATTGTAGAGAAGCCCCTCTATAGCAAAACTGCTGATGCATAACACTTATCGCCCAAGCCCTAGCTCGGGTCCAATAGAAAATTCTACAATTCCATGGACTCAAGAAAAGAGCCAGAGGAGGCAAGGGCGTCCCTGGTGGAGCTGATGTGTGACGACCCGCTCTTCTCGACCCTCGAAAATCGACACAAAATACTCAACAGTATAATATGCCGACGATCGAATGCCGGAAAAGACAGATTGTAGAAGAATAAGAAAGTAGATAGAAGAAGAAAGAACTAAACAAAATCAGGACCTCACAGTCGCAGCGGATAAAATATAATATACAGAACAGAACTTTACACAAATCAAAACAATATCTATTTATATACAATACATCATCATCAGAGTATATCATAAAACAATCATCAATATCCAGTCAATCAGTCAATACAACAATCACAACAGCAGAATAATACAAGTACGAGAAATACGCCTCGAACTCCAGCTCCTCTCCTGAGCTCCATAGCAACCTATCCTGTAAATATACTCGGTCTGACCCGAGCATTATAATAAAATAACACCCGAGTCAGTCTGGAATACCAGCGCATCATAAATACATCCAAACTGATTATTAAAGTTTCAAAAACCCTTTGAAAACAAAAGCATCTTGTAAGACCACGCCACAAATAAACATGTCGGGTTTTTACCTTACGATAGCTAAAACACTTTTTATATCAAAATCCTCTGATATTATAATAGTGTCTATATACAAATACTTATTAAAATAGCTGAAATTGTTACATTCATTAAATTCCAGCATACTAGGTATACAAACAAAACACGTACAAGGCACGTAGGGAAAATGGATTTCCAACGAATGACTAGGCACTGGGGTACCACCTGTCACAGTACGTGGCCTAGATCACAGTACCGAGGACCCACCCTAAGTCCCCTGCAACACAAGGCCGGAATCACCTATGGGCAATTCCGAATATAATCACCCCACGGTTGTGATCAGCAACCGCACCACTAAGCCGAAATAAAAGGGACATCTAGACAGGGATGACCATACTCTCCAGTGGGCGCTACCCACGAAGCCTTGCTGCATAACCCCTGATTTTCAGTCATTCCCGGTTGATGAGGCTTGAGGCTAAGCGTTACCTTTATAGAACATATCCCTTTGAATGCCCATCGCCCACCTGACGATGTCACGAAAGCATTCGTCCATACAAGTCCGTCCCGGGTCCGAACGGAACCGAAGGCACTACTCCTACTACATCCATTTTGAAAATATCCTCAGGATTAGTAGCGACTAGCCCTTGCACTTCACTGCTCCATCTTCGACTCCGAAATCGTTTTCGCGAAACGTACAAACCGAATCGAAGTGGTTTTCGAGTCTCCAGACCTAGAATCCCGGTATACGGAAACTCGATCCCGGTCTCTTCGAAACGATCGCGCATTTGGCCAATATTGATAGTCGGTGATTTAACTATCAATTAATGTTCACAAACATCCATACACATCCATCACACAATAAATAATCTCCATATTATTTATTTTCTTCTAATATCTTTCAAAGATATATTTTCACATTTTCAAAACTCGTTTGAAAACAATTTTCCAAAACTCTTCCTTTACAAGGTAAATCTTTTACCCTTTATTCCCATCGGGAATAACCAAGTATAAAACAATTTGCATTTAAAACAGTTAAAATACTTTATACTGAAATATACTTTAAAATATGAAAATTACTTCTATTTATTTACTCAAATTATAAATTTAAAATATGTGAAGAAAACTAGTTATTAACACGTAAACTTTGATTTAAAAATAAGGGTTTTAGTTTAACTAAATTCAAAATAGCGTTATAAGAAGAAAAATGCTAATTTTAACAACTTAAGCTAGAACCAACTTTTAAATAAATCCATTTGTAAAAATAATTGCTAATATACTCCCAAATTATTACGGTATTAAAAATTATTAATTTATTTCTTTAAAAATAACGATTTCTTAAAAATACTTTTTAAAACGATTTAAAACTTAACCTTAGTTAAATAAAATCTTTTTATAAACATTTACTTGGTTTTCCCAGGGAAACACTTTCCGTTTCAAAACATTTCCAAGTACTCTTTCATATAAATCCACTGATTTATTTCAAGTCAATTTATGATTTCAACATAAATTCCAATTCCATACTTAACTATAACTTCCTCCGAAGTTAACTCACAATTTTTCATTTCCGGAAATTCATTTTTTTAAATATAGTTTAAACATTTTGGTGAATTTCCAATGGAAGCCAAATTTCCAATTCACTTAATTAAATTCCAATGAAATAAGGCATTTCAAAACATTCTATTTTTCATTTGAACTTGTTAATTTATATTCGGAAACTCCATTTTAACATATTTTTAATTTCCGGATAACATTAGTCATTATTAAAATAAACACCGTTATTTTAAACAATTTATAATTTCATAAATTTAATCTCCAGAAAATTTATATTTCATATTTATCGATTGATAAATTTTCCCACAATATTAAATCCCAATTTTACCAATTTACATTTTCCATTCCAAAAACGGAATCCAATTTTTATATTCCTTTAAATTCCTTATTTAACAATTTCTTTAATTTCTTTTAAAACCCCAATTTATTCATTTATAATTTAATTCTGGAATTATAATTTATACAACAATTATCACAATACAGTTTAATTTCAGATTTATCAATCACAACAATATAAACAGGTAACACTATCAAATATAAAATAATTACTACATTGTGAGGAATCCAGTTGGATCCCTCCAACCTGTTTTTCCCTGCATGATAAATATCAATCCAGACTGATAATAACAATTATATTCAGTCATCCACACAGATATTTCAATATTAACTATTTAAAATGCCTAGCATCCAGATGTGAGTGAGAAAACTCACCTTGAGTTTTGGCGAGCGTTCGAAATTTAAATTAAACCGGACGATGTCCGATTTAACCCAAATTTCTACTCGCCCGAAATGACTCCGGAACTGCACCATTGCGAAGTACGTCTCTCTGTGATTCCAACGGTTCTAGTTTCATCTCAATCTGATAACGTACGAGCGAGTTACGGTTTTATAAAGTTTGAATTTAAATTTGAAAACAATTTCCTTTTTATTTAAAAATGTTACCATCTCATCCAAACAACACACAAACGAAATCAAGACCGTTCCCTTGTTCTTCTTCTACACGTGTTGCTACAGGTGATCACGAAGACAAACAAACCCATAGACGCGAGCTAGGGTTTAAATCACCGCCCTCTACGTTGCGCTCTACGGCGATCAGGCAACGACATCTCGAAGCCCACTACCTACTCCACCAACGCCCCAAACCCCGATGAACTCGAGCTCCCCTAGGCGACGCAGCAGCTTCCCGAACGTACGACGAACGCGACCGGAGAGCATCGCCCACGTCGAACGAAAACTCATCTCGATCGTATAGATCTGAAGATCTCCTCGCACTCTACGATACTCTAGTTGGGAATTTTGCGAAATAATGCGTGGATTTGGAGTAAAATGAAGAAGAACGAAACTAAATGCCGGCCATTGAAACGTATGAGCGGCGGCCTGAAGAATAATGCTAGGGTTTTGAGAATAATAGATTATATAATTGTTTTAATATTATTAAATTAATATAATTTCTCAATTTAACAGTTTACGCAAACGACCTCCAAACTACGCGTTCCGACAGGCTACCCTGGGGTTTTTCTGCGTTCCGGACACAATGGAACAGGTTTCGTAAGCTAATTCGATCGTAAGCGCGAGATACGGAATAAAATGATCAAATTTTAAAATTAAATCGGTTAAATCGATTTCGATGCGTTTCGAGCCACCACGGTTAAACAACAACTCTGATCGCTACGAAAATTGAAATCCGATAATAACTAACTATTACGGATCCAATGGAACTGGTTTCGTCGAATTCCGAGACTGTGTCCCGGAAGGCTATTTTAACTCGTCTATTAATTCGGGCGATTTCTAAAAATCGTCGAAAACGCTTCAAATTTCACTTTTAAAATTTTCTTAACTTAACAATAAATCATATAAAATTTATAATCACATTAAAAATCATTCTGGCTCAGGCCAGACCCAAATCTGCTTAAATTGCATTTTAATAATATTAAATTCATTTTTAAATTAATATAAAATCCCAAATAATAATTTATCGACTTTAAAATTCATCTAAAATTCCCACCACGCTACTCCCCCTCAAATAACTCAAAATAACTTTCTAAAACCATTTTTATCACTATTTACATTCAGATTTACTTTTTATCCCAAATTCGAATATTTAATTATTATTCAATTTCAATCGAATTATTATATTTTAAAATCTATAACTTGTTTTTATAAATTGAATCCAATTCTCTTTGTTCCAAAATTATTAAAAATCCTCAATGAACATTTAAAATGAATTAAATGTCCACAATTTAATAGCTCAAAAATCTGGGATGTTACATTCCTCCCCCCTTATAAAAATTTCGTCCCCGAAATTTGCTAAGGTAGGAACATACTTCCCAACCCATTTACTTACCCAATTTGCTTAGTTAAAAACTTATATTCACTTTCCCAAAAGGTTTCAACTCCATTTCAAAGCCATTTGCTTTATCTACTCTAAAGCCTGTATTTTAACATTTGCTTCCAAAAATAACTTTACTTATTAATATATTTTCCCAAAAACCCCAAAAAATTTCTAACTCCCAAAATTTCTGGAAAATTTTGGCGGAGTCTCCTTTGTACGGAGGAGCTTCTGCGATATCGCAGGATACACAAATATATATACATCGGCTCACACGGCCGGAAACCAACATATATCACAATATATATATATCATTTTCCCAATTATATTTACGTAGGCGTACCTTTTTAGCAAATTTTAATAGCGAGCGGCTAATCTAACGCATATACGCGCTCCAACTCTCTCGAACGCCTTCCGTACCTGTACTTACTCAACAACTCATCAGTTTTCAAAGATATGAGCATTTTCATAATATTTCCAATATAAATGCAAGCCAAACATATCCATTTCATAACCAAACCAAGCGAACTTTATCATTAACAATGTCCACCATATTTTATCAACAATTCAAAGATTTCAATCACTTTTCAAATTACTTATTCAAGTCCAACTTCATTTTATTTCACTTGAATGATTTACATTCAAGTTTACTATATACCATTCATATTTATTACAACCAATTCATTTCTATTTCAATATGATTAACATATGTCTTACTTACATTTCTTTATTTTAACTTACATTTCCAATCTGATTTACCAACCAATTCTTATTTTCAATTTGAAGCATTTGCATTTCTTTTATGATCCATTTTCATTCATATGCAAACATTACTCATAAAAAGATCAATTCATTCCTATTGATTTAAAATCCATTCCATTTGCTACTTTAAATCAATTCACTTGCATTCATTTACAACCTCTTTGAATTGGGTTCCAATCCATATTAATTTATGCAAAAATCAATTTCAATTGCTTGTTAAACAACTCAACTCCAAATACAAGCAATTTCATGTCATACAAACAAAATTTATTACCACTTAAGCTTATAACCATTTAAAATTAATTTCAACTCAGGTTTATATTAATTTTATTACATTTTCATGGTTTACAATCCAAGTATCTTTATTCCAATGCAATTTGTTAATTAAATTAAACTTTCCTTACATTTTATTTCACCTCAATAATTAATTAATACAATTACACATGCATTTCCATTTTATTATTTAACAAATTGCATTCAAGATTACTTAATAAAGCCCATTCAAAATCACTTTGTTTGTCTTTCAAGTTACTTACTTTATCTTCTTATATCAATTTTATTTGATTTCCATTTGATTCTCACTCAATCAAATTTCAATTTATTTACGACTTTAATGCTCTTTGTTTATTTACTAAATCCATGTACAAATTTATTTTATTAACAAAGAGACCACTTAAATTATTTCTCTCATTTGAATTTACCTACAATTCAAACCATCACTATTATAAGCTAATTCCATTATTCATCCTCACTTCCAACATTTATTACCAAACTTAAATTCCATTCCAAAACTGGATTTTTACTTACTTTCTAAATTTTAACCCAACTATCAAATTATATTCATTACCATACACCTTCCATTTAATTTAACTTACACAAAATTCATTTCCAAACAATTATTTAGGATTTCATTTAGTGAGCATTTACTCCATCTAACATCATTTCCCCTAAATTAAATTTCCTTCCAATTCTATTCTTATCCAAATCTTATTCAAGTTTAACTAAATTTTATTTAGCCAAATTAAATTCATTCTTCTTCCTTTACTACTTACATAATAATTGAATTCCATTCAATATTGCTTATAATGCATCTGAATTTTAAATTTCACTTCAATCCAATTTATTCTTCCATAACTAAGTTCCAAACTTATTTACTATTTAAGTTCATTCACATCTTTTATATCTCACTTTACCTCATCTTACTTTACATCCCATTTAGGATTAAGTTTGAAGTCACTATACCATTCAACTATTTCCCATTTGTGGTTATAATTCCACTTTACTTGGGTTTACACCCAAATTTTCCATCTTTAGGTTCATCAACTTATTTATTTCTAAGTTTACATTGCTAATTTTAATCCTTTTACATCTTATAATCACAATTCCAATTTCTATACATATGCATCTCTGAATTCTTAAGGATACAAATTTTTTTACTTCGCCTTAATCCTTTGCAAATTTCAAATACACAATTCCAGATTATAAGTATAACACTTAATAGCTTATGGGTACAATTTGTTACACAACGACCCATAATTACAAAGTTATTTTATTTTCAACTTAACCCAAACCAATTTAATCCCAATTCTCAATTTTACTTAACTTATTCCAAGTTAAATTCAACTTCTATTCACTTCAATAACTTCATTTACTTCCATTTACCCAAATTAAGTTTAATTTCAGGGTTAAAATTTCCATTTCTTCTCTCATATTAATATCAATTTCACTTCTTATTTAACTCAACTTTATTTTATAAGTTATATAGTTGATCCATTCCAACTCTCACATTTTTATTTTAAACAGAATTCCCAGAATTCAATTTACCCGGATTTATTTCAAAACCAATTTGAAATATAAATCAACACATTTCCATTTGATATCCAAATCAAATACCAAATTCCAAAACAAACTGCTTTTACCAAACAATTTTCCTTTGAAAATTCCAAAATCACTTGTTTCCCAAACAAGTCCAAACAAATACCATAACCAACTATTTTGGTAGCAATCCATCACTTTAGAAACTCGAAAATGAATTCTGATGATGTGGCCAGCATCATCAGGATTATTTTCCAGCGACTGAAGTGAGTTCAATGCTTTCCACTTCCAAAATCCACCTCAAAACAATTTCTATTCAAAAATATTTCCCCAAAATATACTCCATTCTTACAAATGCTTTTGAAAACATTTCTAACATTTCCACAAAGTCAAACTCCCAAAACTTTGTTTAATTCCATTTGAAATCCCTTTCAAAATTTCCGGGGTCAAAATTCTAGTTTAAATCAAATTTTAATTTCACTTATTCTTATTTAAACATATTCAGTCAATTCCATTTGGTTATAAATCATTTCGAATTTTAGATCATATTTTAATTTCTTATTTGATTATAGAAGAATCAACCAAACAAACATCCAATATATATAATAATTCAGAAAATTATTTCTTTATATCAAAATATAATTTTGGGTAAAATTATTTCATTTACCCACTTTAAAAACAATACTATGTCGGTTTACCTTGTTTAAGAGTTTAGAAACCCCTATCGATACGGTTGTACTTCCCGCACCGACCAGAATTCATAAACGCTCAACCGATAAGTCAACACAGTATAAAAATAATTTTATATTCACTAACAAGTACGCTCTCATAGCTATTATCACACTCAACTCATAATAGAGTACTATTGACTCTATTTAAAATGAGTAAATTTTCCCACCAAAGCCTAGGTTGTCGCCAACCTAAGCTCTGATACCAAGTGTGACGACCCGCTCTTCTCGACCCTCGAAAATCGACACAAAATACTCAACAGTATAATATGCCGACGATCGAATGCCGGAAAAGACAGATTGTAGAAGAATAAGAAAGTAGATAGAAGAAGAAAGAACTAAACAAAATCAGGACCTCACAGTCGCAGCTGATAAAATATAATATACAGAACAGAACTTTACACAAATCAAAACAATATCTATTTATATACAATACATCATCATCAGAGTATATCATAAAACAATCATCAATATCCAGTCAATCAGTCAATACAACAATCACAACAGCAGAATAATACAAGTACGAGAAATACGCCTCGAACTCCAGCTCCTCTCCTGAGCTCCATAGCAACCTATCCTGTAAATATACTCGGTCTGACCCGAGCATTATAATAAAATAACACCCGAGTCAGTCTGGAATACCAGCGCATCATAAATACATCCAAACTGATTATTAAAGTTTCAAAAACCCTTTGAAAACAAAAGCATCTCGTAAGACCACGCCACAAATAAACATGTCGGGTTTTTACCTTACGATAGCTAAAACACTTTTTATATCAAAATCCTCTGATATTATAATAGTGTCTATATACAAATACTTATTAAAATAGCTGAAATTGTTACATTCATTAAATTCCAGCATACTAGGTATACAAACAAAACACGTACAAGGCACGTAGGGAAAATGGATTTCCAACGAATGACTAGGCACTGGGGTACCACCTGTCACAGTACGTGGCCTAGATCACAGTACCGAGGACCCACCCTAAGTCCCCTGCAACACAAGGCCGGAATCACCTATGGGCAATTTCGAATATAATCACCCCACGGTTGTGATCAGCAACCGCACCACTAAGCCGAAATAAAAGGGACATCTAGACAGGGATGACCATACTCTCCAGTGGGCGCTACCCACGAAGCCTTGCTGCATAACCCCTGATTTTCAGTCATTCCCGGTTGATGAGGCTTGAGGCTAAGCGTTACCTTTATAGAACATATCCCTTTGAATGCCCATCGCCCACCTGACGATGTCACGAAAGCATTCGTCCATACAAGTCCGTCCCGGGTCCGAACGGAACCGAAGGCACTACTCCTACTACATCCATTTTGAAAATATCCTCAGGATTAGTAGCGACTAGCCCTTGCACTTCACTGCTCCATCTTCGACTCCGAAATCGTTTTCGCGAAACGTACAAACCGGATCGAAGTGGTTTTCGAGTCTCCAGACCTAGAATCCCGGTATACGGAAACTCGATCCCGGTCTCTTCGAAACGATCGCGCATTTGGCCAATATTGATAGTCGGTGATTTAACTATCAATTAATGTTCACAAACATCCATACACATCCATCACACAATAAATAATCTCCATATTATTTATTTTCTTCTAATATCTTTCAAAGATATATTTTCACATTTTCAAAACTCGTTTGAAAACAATTTTCCAAAACTCTTCCTTTACAAGGTAAATCTTTTACCCTTTATTCCCATCGGGAATAACCAAGTATAAAACAATTTGCATTTAAAACAGTTAAAATACTTTATACTGAAATATACTTTAAAATATGAAAATTACTTCTATTTATTTACTCAAATTATAAATTTAAAATATGTGAAGAAAACTAGTTATTAACACGTAAACTTTGATTTAAAAATAAGGGTTTTAGTTTAACTAAATTCAAAATAGCGTTATAAGAAGAAAAATGCTAATTTTAACAACTTAAGCTAGAACCAACTTTTAAATAAATCCATTTGTAAAAATAATTGCTAATATACTCCCAAATTATTACGGTATTAAAAATTATTAATTTATTTCTTTAAAAATAACGATTTCTTAAAAATACTTTTTAAAACGATTTAAAACTTAACCTTAGTTAAATAAAATCTTTTTATAAACATTTACTTGGTTTTCCCAGGGAAACACTTTCCGTTTCAAAACATTTACAAGTACTCTTTCATATAAATCCACTGATTTATTTCAAGTCAATTTATGATTTCAACATAAATTCCAATTCCATACTTAACTATAACTTCCTCCGAAGTTAACTCACAATTTTTCATTTCTGGAAATTCATTTTTTTAAATATAGTTTAAACATTTTGGTGAATTTCCAATGGAAGCCAAATTTCCAATTCACTTAATTAAATTCCAATGAAATACGGCATTTCAAAACATTCTATTTTTCATTTGAACTTGTTAATTTATATTCGGAAACTCCATTTTAACATATTTTTAATTTCCGGATAACATTAGTCATTATTAAAATAAACACCGTTATTTTAAACAATTTATAATTTCATAAATTTAATCTCCAGAAAATTTATATTTCATATTTATCGATTGATAAATTTTCCCACAATATTAAATCCCAATTTTACCAATTTACATTTTCCATTCCAAAAACGGAATCCAATTTTTATATTCCTTTAAATTCCTTATTTAACAATTTCTTTAATTTCTTTTAAAACCCCAATTTATTCATTTATAATTTAATTCTGGAATTATAATTTATACAACAATTATCACAACACAGTTTAATTTCAGATTTATCAATCACAACAATATAAACAGGTAACACTATCAAATATAAAATAATTACTACATTGTGAGGAATCCAGTTGGATCCCTCCAACCTGTTTTTCCCTGCATGATAAATATCAATCCAGACTGATAATAACAATTATATTCAGTCATCCACACAGATATTTCAATATTAACTATTTAAAATGCCTAGCATCCAGATGTGAGTGAGAAAACTCACCTTGAGTTTTGGCGAGCGTTCGAAATTTAAATTAAACCGGACGATGTCCGATTTAACCCAAATTTCTACTCGCCCGAAATGACTCCGGAACTGCACCATTGCGAAGTATGTCTCTCTGTGATTCCAACGGTTCCAGTTTCATCTCAATCTGATAACGTACGAGCGAGTTACGGTTTTATAAAGTTTGAATTTAAATTTGAAAACAATTTCCTTTTTATTTAAAAATGTTACCATCTCATCCAAACAACACACAAACGAAATCAAGACCGTTCCCTTGTTCTTCTTCTACACGTGTTGCTACAGGTGATCACGAAGACAAACAAACCCATAGACGCGAGCTAGGGTTTAAATCACCGCCCTCTACGTTGCGCTCTACGGCGATCAGGCAACGACATCTCGAAGCCCACTACCTACTCCACCAACGCCCCAAACCCCGATGAACTCGAGCTCCCCTAGGCGACGCAGCAGCTTCCCGAACGTACGACGAACGCGACCGGAGAACATCGCCCACGTCGAACGAAAACTCATCTCGATCGTATAGATCTGAAGATCTCCTCGCACTCTACGATACTCTAGTTGGGAATTTTGCGAAATAATGCGTGGATTTGGAGTAAAATGAAGAAGAACGAAACTAAATGCCGGCCATTGAAACGTATGAGCGGCGGCCTGAAGAATAATGCTAGGGTTTTGAGAATAATAGATTATATAATTGTTTTAATATTATTAAATTAATATAATTTCTCAATTTAACAGTTTACGCAAACGACCTCCAAACTACGCGTTCCGACAGGCTACCCTAGGGTTTTTCTGCGTTCCGGACACAATGGAACAGGTTTCGTAAGCTAATTCGATCGTAAGCGCGAGATACAGAATAAAATGATCAAATTTTAAAATTAAATCGGTTAAATCGATTTCGATGCGTTTCGAGCCACCACGGTCAAACAACAACTCTGATCGCTACGAAAATTGAAATCCGATAATAACTAACTATTACGGATCCAATGGAACTGGTTTCGTCGAATTCCGAGACTGTGTCCCGGAAGGCTATTTTAACTCGTCTATTAATTCGGGCGATTTCTAAAAATCGTCGAAAACGCTTCAAATTTCACTTTTAAAATTTTCTTAACTTAACAATAAATCATATAAAATTTATAATCACATTAAAAATCATTCTGGCTCAGGCCAGACCCAAATCTGCTTAAATTGCATTTTAATAATATTAAATTCATTTTTAAATTAATATAAAATCCCAAATAATAATTTATCGACTTTAAAATTCATCTAAAATTCCCACCACGCTACTCCCCCTCAAATAACTCAAAATAACTTTCTAAAACCATTTTTATCACTATTTACATTCAGATTTACTTTTTATCCCAAATTCGAATATTTAATTATTATTCAATTTCAATCGAATTATTATATTTTAAAATCTATAACTTGTTTTTATAAATTGAATCCAATTCTCTTTGTTCCAAAATTATTAAAAATCCTCAATGAACATTTAAAATGAATTAAATGTCCACAATTTAATAGCTCAAAAATCTGGGATGTTACATGATGATTGGCATCCCGATTGACGACAACGATCCCACGAGGGTTCTCAAAATCGGGTCTCAACTCAGCTTGAAGATGAAGGAGGAGTTGGTGGGGTTTCTCCGAGCAAACATCGATGTGTTTGCTGAAGGAACCAGACCAGTTGGAAGCGCGTGAAATTGGTAAATTTCAAAAAAAAAATATTTTGGATCTATTGGTTCTATGAAGTCTAAAGGTTTACTAGATCCAATCTAATAAAGTTTTAAATAAAATCTTATTTTATTTAATTTGGTTAAATGAAGTTTTGATTTAATTTATATTTAGATATGTTTTAATGAGTGTATCAAATACACTCATGTATGTATATTGCAAGCGCAACATATAAGCAGTGTACATAGTTAATGTATACATATATAGGTATTGAGATTTACACCGCAAGGGACACATTCCCCCTTTATATATGTCTTTATTGTCCATAGTTTATTTTGAAAATATAGAAAATAATAATATATGTATGTATATAGTTTACTTATATTTAAAAGACAATAAGTTGTTTTTAAGTAAGAAATTAAGAAGGAGAGAAAATGGTGGAGGAGTTATCTCTTTTCATTTACTCATCTTTTAATATCATTTCAAAACAATTTTGAACATTCAAACATGTCCTAATTTTGACTAATAATTTTTTTTAAAATTAAAAACAAATATATATATATATACACACACACACACGTGTGTATGTATGTATTTATGTATACATATACGTATACGTTACACACACACGCACACCGCACACACACAAAAAGGTTGACTTTGACTATTTGACATGTTTTGAAAATTAAAACAAACAATTTCAAATCTAGTTTTCAATTAGGAAAGATTTAAAGTTAAATTGAAGATTTTATACAAAAACCCTTATTTCAAACTTTGAGATGAAATTATATATATATATAATATGTGTGTGTGTAATTGCAAATTGTATTTTAAAGTTAAAATAACACTTTTATACGAAGTTTGTAGTTTTAATATGTTTTAAAACTTGGATCTAACAGATTGAAAACTAGCTTTAAATTAAGGAGGATCCAAAGTAAGTTTGTGATTTTGCATGGAAGTCCACTTATAAACTTTGAATCAAAACAACCTTTAAACACGTGCGAACGATAACTAAAATAATTTACACTCAAAACCAACAAACATACAAAACTTTAAATGGTTTAAATACTTGTGTTTGTGTATATAATAATTACAAAATTACTACAATTAATTGAAGTTAGTTTTCAATCAATTTTATTTATTTATTTATAAACATCAATTTTAAAATAACAGAAATAGATCGAACAATTTAGACATATATAAATTTGTTGAAGAATGATAATAACCAAAACTATACATACAAGGTGAACAAATAATCAAAAGAGATACAACATGTATGTGATTTAACTATATTACCGTCATGTATTCCATAATTAAATAAAATCAAAAATTATCTTGTAGATGCGGCCAAAAGTCGTACCTTGAATGAAGAATTAAACTCCTAGATCCAATTGAATCATTTCCAGATTTTGCAACGATATGAAGCATCACCTTTTATTTTATTTTTTCGATTTTGTTTTGGGAAATTTATCATGGTTTGGAGGCCATGGATGTTCGACCATGATAGGAGAGGAAGTGGAGAGCAGAAGAAAAAGAATTGTCAAGAGAATGATTGAATGAATGAAAGAAAATTTGTTTTAAAGAAAACAGTGAAACATTTTCAATTCCCTCCTTTAAAACCTTCCCTCTTTAATTTCTCATTAAATCTCATCAAATCCTCCCCCACATCGTGTATGGTCGGCCGTAAAAGAGGCAATGTGAACCTTAAAATTTTCCCAAAACCGTTTTGCAATTAATCTATTTAAATCCAATTTAAATAATTTATCGATATCGTATATCGATACACGTGTATATAACTTTTATATACACACTTTATTAAATACTAATGGTACTCAAACAAGTCAAATGTAATTTAATAATTAATATTTCATAAATATAAATTAATTTAATTAATCTACAATGATTATAAATTAGTTAAATTGTGTGGTTTTTGGGAGTATTCATCATTACGGTTGTGCGACTTAAAAGTGTAAATTCAGTCAGCGATTAATATCGAACAATTTGATTAACATTCACACGTCACCATAGCTAGTGGTGTGACATTTTAGCTAAATTTATCGCATACACATCTATTCGGTAAAATCCAATTTTACTATTATAAGTGGTATGCTGTAGTAATGATTATTTACACTAATTCTCTTCGTCCAAACTATATCATTTTAGGACTTAAGAAATTTGTTTTTGTCAAAATTCCAGTATTGTTCACATTCAACTTGATTAGTCCAAACACAAAGCCCTTGGTTCAATAATAACAATTACTATTAATTGTACAACTCTGACCAGAGACTTTGACTTTGAATTGACTATGTTGACCATGATACTAACATCATATAACTGAAAGACGAATTCTCTATTGAATAGTGTTTTATTTCCAATGCTTCAACTCAAACTCAACTATAGTCATTCGATGAACGCCATGCTTGATTTAACTATAATCAAAGTGATGTGTCCACGTTAAATTTTAATAGTATTCTTAGCTCGAGAGAACAGCGTAACAGTCACTTCGAGATTCTCTATTTGACTTTAGTTATATTAACCAACAGAAAACTCTTGAATGAGTCATTCCATAGTCATCCAACAATTATCAGTATGTAATCATTGGTGCTGCCAATAGCTATAAGTAATACACTGTCCAACATTTGAAGAGCGTTACGTACTCTAGTCTCAACGAATGAATTGATATCCTTTCTCGAAACACCTTGACTAGGAATATTCAAAATACATTGTTGTTTTCAATATGATAAAATTCTCATGATTGCAACACATTGTAATTATTATCGTATAACATATCATTTAAGAATTTACTATTTATATATTTTAAACTAATTACTTATTTAATTATATCACTATATGATAAGTATATAATAAAAAGGAAAAAACCGTTTTATGAACACGATTGGTTATCGAGTTAGATATATGTAACAAATTACATAATTGTCCCTAGTACATACCTCTAACTCTATCAATCTTCCACTTGGAGTCAATTATGAAATCTTATTCCAACTCCTTCGATCGGTTTTCTCAAAAAACTAATTGAGCTAGTCCCTTAGCGAATGGATATGCTGTATTGTTTTAATTATCTACTCTGTCAATCAACTCTCTCTAACGCTGATAAATTGGCTTTATCATATGAAACCGTTTGGAGTATGTTTTTGGACTTCTAGTGAGCTTTAAGTTCATTTACGATTTGTATCGCAACATTGTTATCATATAACATTGTCATGAGATTCTCAACATTTGGAATCACCTCTAGCGTAAATTTGTGCATTTATTTATACTCCTTTTATTGTAGCACTATTCAAAGCGATGTACTTAGCCTTTGGTTGAATAAACCACTACTTACTGTTTGGAACTTTTCAACCTTAAGTTCTTAACCTAAGACTGAACATGAATTCAGGATTGACATACTATACTTGATATCACTTATGAAACCGAGTCCGAATACTCATTCGTAAGGAGTTCGTTGTTTCTATAAACAATTCTCTAGTATTTCGTAAATACACGAGAACACTCTAAACTATCGATTTTTGATCTTAACTCGGATTTGTTACTCGCTTTATGTATTAAATACTTAGACGAAACACGACATTGTAGATAATATAACAAGTATGATAATTCATATTGCCAGTTCATTGGAAACCCATCTCACATGCTCCATATTAATAAATTTGATATAGTGTCTGTGTATGTCATTTTAGGACATTCCCAACATCCTTTAATACTAATTACAAAAGATGTCTTTTCAAATCCTATACTAAAATGGTTTTACCACGAGCATATCGTTAACAATCATAAGTTGTTGTTCACTTTAAGAAATATTTTGTTACCATTAACGTTCTTTCTTATAGACACACTTCCATTATATTTTGATTGAAATTCAAACAATTTGATTTCTATGTCAAAAATACTTGCTTAACTCTGATGCTTATCGAATAATACTTTTGTATCATTACTCGGATCATATTCAATACTCACAAACTTAGTCATCGCTCCCACCGACTTCGAGATATTTTGGTTGTTATGTGCAAACAATCTATTCAAAACCATTATTTATAATTTTTGTTTCAACATATATGCACCAAAACTCAAAGTCATACCGAGCGATAAATTTTGAGAGTAAAATCCGAATTAACTTAAACACGTTGAATGATGATTTTGTTACGTTAATTTCAACAATTGAAATTTACGATGTTATTCTTATTAATATAGCTTATATTCCAACAACATTGGTCTTCTTCTCGAAGGCATTTTTGTTATCGATGAATCATATCCTTTCAGATACCATTATCAGAATCATATTTTGATAATGTATTTGGAATCCATTCTGAATTTGTGCATCGTGCCATATGGTAGAGTCAATACTCTTAATGGCTTATTTACAACCGAGGAAATTATTTTCTCAACATTGATAAAATTCATAATCTCTTTAATATGCGAGAATTATTATTTGGCATTCTAATGTGTCTCTATTTGGTTCGGTTCTTCGTAATCAGTTTTATCCTCGGATCGTATCCAAATACATTTTACTATTAATAAATTCAAAAAGAAATTTCTTCGTTATGAAGTTAGCATTTCTTGAAGCAATAATTTTTAAGAAAAGGAATATATATTCATAATTTTATATATATATATATATATATATGTATAAAACTGATTTGTTTTTAAATCTACAAAACTTAGGTTCATAACGTAAATTAGTCAATCAATATTGGTTGGTCCCAAACTCCTTTGGGGTGGTCCACATAATATCCCTTATGAACAAGTATTACATGTAGCCTATCGACTCACACAACTTGTCAACTCATTGAGCTAGGATATGTAGGAGTCTTATAAACTCCTATATTTTATGACTTCGTAAACTATGCTTTAGATAAAGTTAATTTTAACCCAATTTACTTGCTTTTAAATACACGACCTTACATAAAGAAGTTAACTCAACTTCACTCATCATTAATCAAATTTTGTCCAACAAAGTCTGATTATTTCTTATTGACAAATTATTATGTATCGTTGAAACAATGACTTTTGAGATTGAATCTTATTCGTTTTTAGGTACTTTTGGAACCTATTCCAACATTCTTACCTATTCGATCAAATCGAATTACATTTGCATGTTATGTTTTCTACTTCTGTATTAAATTCTATGAACTTATCATAGACATACCACTTGTACGTTAAATACACATGTTTATTTCTATGATAATTCATCAATGAGTTTTAATGAAGTATGTGGAACTGTTTTGCTATTATTAGAATTTGAATTGCATACATCTATATGTATCTATCAGAAGAGTTTACTAACTTTGTCGCTCCCACTGAATTAATGTTTTGCCCTTAATTATTTGATGTACAATTCACTATTACCATACGATTCACAATCATATGATTAAATAATTATTTCTCAAAACTGTGGCTTGGTCCATACTTCTAAAATAATTGTAATTTTTTTGAATACTTCTGTATTTTCTAATACATCACTTTTGTTATGAAAACAAATACAATTATTATAGTCTTATCTTATAACGATATTTATAATATTCATATTTAAATAAAAATATTTTTATTTTCAGTCAATACAGAAAATAGTTATTATTTAGCAAATAATATGTGGTATGTTTACGAAAACGATTTTTGTAATTTGATGCGTCCACTAAGAAGTGTTATATGATATGCTCTCATTATTTCTGCCATTACTATAATAGCTTAATGACATATGAAGCTCCATTCAATCATCTATTACAGAATTTTATTTCATTCACTGCAACTAGTTTACGGTCGTGAGTTTCATATCAATCATCTTGAACTTGAAGAAATAACCTTTATAGAAAACAGTTTTCTATATGAAAACACAATTGGAATAGAAATCACTTTCTTATTCCATATTATCATTTAGTATTTTATACAATTATCGTTTCTAATGTCTTTACATGAAGCAGAATGGACCGTTCACTCTCTTCATTCCAACCGTGTCTAAGTTACATCCATTCTCATACATTTGTTTTCTATCCAAAATGGTCGAATCATTTAAATAATATCCTTACTACAAGACCATAATGAACTCTTTACAAAAATGCATTCGGTCATCCTTAACATTTAAAGATATCGAATAAGTTACACTTTACGTAAACCGATCAAACTGACATTTCAATGATTGAGTTCCTAGGTTCGTCTTGCAGCGTTTAGTGGTAGTATTATTTGACACTTGCATGGGCCTTGAAGTGACAATATGTCAAAAGATTTATTGGTGCGTATATTTTATATTTCTATATTAACCTTAATTTTGTTTAATTTTATATTTTAACTAATAAACATTTTATCAATTATGTTAGTTGCATAAATTTATCTAAGCATATTATTTTAATTTGTATATCATGTATTCTTATAATATTAGAAATGTTAAATATTACCGTTTCATTTTTCTAATAAGGCTCCCACTAAACTTTTATGTTTCTCAAAACTCTAAGAGTAAAACATAAAAATCTTTTGATTTCTCCAGTGGGTGTTAGGACTCGCCTGCTTTGTGATTCCGACTTTGAGGAAACTCAACAAATGATAGGTCTGTATGCGACGGATAACACCTATATCGGTTGTATCATATATAACTCCTGACCTAAGGTCTTTGCAGTGTAGTTAAGGCATGTGCCTAGATGCAAAAAAGCACAAGGCGCACCTTGTGGGCTTTTTTGGAACTCAAGGCGCAAGGGTTAGTGAAGCGTAAAAAAAGGCAAAAAGCTCTAAAGCGCAAAAGGCGCAGAGCAATAAAAAGCATGTTTGTCGTTTATTTTGAAGGGAATTAAATTTTAAACATTTTATTATGAAAAATCTGAATCATTTTGGTTCTGTTATTTTGAGATGTTATTTTGATCCGTTAATTTTTATCTTGGAGACCTCTAACAAAAAGCCTCTGGGACTATAGTCTTGTTCAAAATAGACAATAAGATTTTTAAATCCTATCCTTTTAATGGTGGTAGCACTAATATAATTTATTTAAAGTAGTCACAAATTAATCCAAGCCATTTGATTAGATCTCAATTAAAATAGAAAAACAGAGAATACAAAGGTATAATAGATCCATACAAATATTTTAACATATATTTTCAATCTTGATGAACAAGCGATTTCAATCACGCACTAGCATCACTTATTTAATGCATTAAAGAAATCAAAATGATTTATTCTCGAAAAAGAAAGACATTTTAATTCAGAGTACCACATTATTTATTTTGACAATTAGATAATAAATTTCAATACATTAACTTAAGCAGCAACTTCAGTGCATTCTAATAGAGTAAATATTCGAGTACTGAAAGTTGCATTCTTTATTCATAACCAAAGTAATATATATATTTATATATATAATATATAGGAAAGGTCAAATTTCATAGCTGTGCATGCCTAAAGAATAGCTCTCAACCGCTGGTCCTAAAGCTAAGCAAAGTAAGAATATGTCAAATATACATATCCAAATATTTATTATTACAACTAGGCTGATAGTATGTGTACAGTAGTTAGCTATTAGGACCCCTCAAGATGGAGCTTGAGACACGAGTCCAATCTTGCATTTGAGAGATAAACCGTGTCCTTGGAAGTGGCTTAGTAAGAACATCTGCTAATTGATCTTCTGAAGAGACATACGCCATATGAAGTGAACCATTTTGAACCTGATCTCGGATGAAATGAAAATCAATAGCAACATGCTTCATACGAGAGTGAAGATAGGATTGGAACATAGTTGAGTGACCCCAACAGTATCACAATAAACCAATGGACAATGAGAGAGGTTAATACCAAGATCAGATAGAAGATAACAAACCCAGTTAAGTTCAGTAGTAATGGCTGCAACCGAACAATATTCAACTTCAGTGGAGGAGCGTACAACAGTTCTTTGCTTTTTCGAACTCCAAGTGATAGGATTTTTTCCAAGATACCAAGTATGCACTAGTAGAGGAAAAAATCATCTTTGTTCCAAGCCCAATCAACATCAGAAAAGGCATGCCAAGTCAACGAAGAGTTACGATAAAGTTGCAGGCCATCGTTTATTGTTTCCATAAGATACCGTAAGAGACGTTTGACAAAGATCCAATGTTCAGTTATCGGTCGATGCTTATATTGAGAAAGTTTATTAACTGCAAAAGCTATGTCAGGCTGTGTAATTAATAAATATTGCAGACTTTCTACAATAGTCCGATACTCGATAAGATCAGCAAGTGAAGAACCGGAAGTTAACATAAGTGATGGACTTGTTGGCACATGAGTGAGAATTGCTTTCGCTTCTGTCATATGAGCTCGAGGTAGAATATCCATGATATAGCATCTTTGAGAAAGAATCAATCCATGTTTACTAGGAACAACTTTCACACCTAAGAAATGTGAGAATACTCCAAGATCTGTTAAAGAAAAACGACGAGCAAGAATTTCAATGAAATTGTTAACTATCCCATCATCAGATCCAGTAATGATTAAATCATCAACATAAACTAATATATACACAACATGATCAGCAAGAACTAACAAAAATACAGATGTATCAGTATGAGAGTTCTTAAACCCAAATTCAACGAGAAAAGACCGAAGTTCTTGATACCAAACTCGAGGAGCCTCTTTGAGTCCATAAATAGCTTTTTTGAATTCGCAAACATAGGAAGGCCTATCTGGATCTGGTGCTTGAACCATGTAGACTGTTTTAGAGAGCTATCCTTGTTAAAATGCATTGTTGACATCCAATTGACATAGAGACCATCCACGAGTGACAACAAGAGAGAGAACAACCTGAACAGTGGTAGGTTTGACTACAGGAAAGTATCATAATAGTCGATACCAGGTCGTTGATGAAAACCTTTGGCAACTAAACGAGATTTGTACCTGTCAATAGATCCATTAGAGTTACAGTTAGTCCTAAAAATCCATTTACACTCAACAATATTATGACTAGAATCAAGAGGTACTAGCTCCTATGTTCCATTTCGTACAAGAACATCATATTCTAAAGACATTGCCTGACGCCATTTTGGATCATTGAGTGCTTGGGCCATTGTGGTTGGTTCAAGGTCTTTTGATTTTGAGAAGTGAGTATGCAGGTTTAATTTTTGAATTGGTTTGTGGATGTTATTTCTGGCTTGGGTGGTCATAGGGTGAGTAGGAGGTGGTTGGGGAAGTAGCATATTGCGAATTGTTGTTGGTGCAAAAGACGGGTGGCGTCGGATGGAAAGTTGTTATAGAGAGGATTGATTGTGGTGGTGGAGGAATCACTATGTAGGGGTTGTTGAGGAGCTTCAACGTCAGATGATGTAATGAGTGGTGATGGTATATTAGGAGAAGAAATTGGAATCGGCGGTAGAATCCAAGTGGTAGTGGTATTGGGGTCAGGACGAGAGGATTGAGTGGAAAGAGATGCAAATGGAAATATGGATTCAACAAACTTAACATGCCGACACACATACATCTTTGACGTTGGAGGATCTAAACATAAGCAAGCACTTTGAATTTAGGAGCAACCAAGAAAGACACATGATTTGGAACGAGGTTCTAATTTATGAGAGGTGTAAGGTCATAACCAAGAATAACATAGACATCGGAAGATTTTGAGTTTGGAATAATTTGGTGGAGAACCAAAGATCTTTTCATAAGGTGAGGAAATTGGAATCGGGATAGAATCCAAGTGGTAATGGTATTGGGGTTAGGACGAGAGGATTGAGTGGAAAGAGATGCAAACGGAAATATGGATTCAACAAACTTAACATGCCGACACACATACATCTTTGACGTTGGAGGATCTAAACGTAAGCAAGCACTTTGAGTTTAGGAGTAACCAAGAAAGACACAGGATTTGGAATGGGGTTTTAATTTATGAGAGGTGTAAGGTCGTAACCAATGATAACATAGACAGTGGAAGATTTTGAGTTTGGAATAATTTGGTGAACCAAAGATCTTTTTATAAGGTGAGGAAAGAGAGAGTGTGGGGGTTGACATTCGATTATGAGATAAACTGCAGAGGCAAATGCATGAGACCAGTAAGTTAGAGGAAGAGAATCATGCGTGAGTAATGTGAGACCAGTTTCAACTACGTGAAGATGCCGCCGTTTAGAAAAACCATTATGCTCAGATGTATGAGGTGGAGTGGTAAGTTGAGATATGTCATGAGTAGATAGAAAAGAGGCAAGCGCAATATACTCACCATCATTATCAAAGTATAGCGTGGTTATGTTTGTGTCGAGATATTTTTCAACAATAGATTTGAATCTGATGAAAACTTCTTTAACTTCATATTTTTGTTTAAGAGGATAAAGCCACACATACTTAGTGAAATGATCGACAAAAATAATGTAGTATTTAAATTCATCATGTTAGATAATCGGTGAAGTCTATACATCAGAAAAAATTATTTGAAGTGGATGAGATGACATAATAGTTGACTAAGAAAAAGATAATATATGACTCTTATTGCAATGACAAAACTGAGAAGACATTAGAAGACGATAATCCTAAATGATACTTTGATACATTGCTTTAAAATTGGAAGTGCATGATGTCCTAATCTATGATGCCATTCAAAAGATGTGGTTTTGATGGTTGAAAAGGCAAGTTCCGGTGAAGGTATTGGCCACTCATATACACCATCTTTAGTTTGACACGTCATTAGCATTGCCCCGGTGCGAAGTTCATTTACATGAAAAGTAGAGGGTAAAAATTCTATTGAAACATTGTTAGAGGCACAAAACCGGGAAATAGATATTAAATTCTTTTTCATTTTAGGAACACATAAGATATTATTTAAGGTAAAAGTTGTTGTAGAAGTTGAGAGAACAGTGGAACTGGTGCGAGTAATTGAAAGACCCGTGCCATCTCCGATCATGACGTCGTCAGTGCCAGCGTATGGTTCATGAAGAAACAGGTTGCTCAAGTCAGAAGTAACATGGTGAGAAGCCCCAATATCTATGAGCCATGATGGAGTGTTGATAGCAGTTGTAGCAAACTGAGCTTGTGGCTGCCACGGTGAACTGGTGCGACTCATTGTGGAGCATAATTATTCGGTCATTGAACTGGTACTATACAAAAAGATGGCATCTATTTGTTGTGTGTCCTTGAATCCTACAGATTTGGCAATAATCCAGATATGGACGTGAAGGTGGACAATAGCCTCAAAATAAATTTTGGTTGGTGTCGGCTGCTTGTGAAGAGTGATTAATTGATGGACGCCAACCTGGGGTATTGTGTCCAAAGTTGGGCGATGAGCGTCGATTGCAACTTGTCGGATTTTCCGTTGCTGGAAAGTAAGGTTTATCTGGTTGTGTTGCTTGAAGTGATGCCTCAAAGCTAAGTAACTTCTCGTGTAGTTCATCAAAGGTAATATGAGTGTTTCTTGCTTGTACAGCTCGCACCAATTCCTTGTAATCAATATCAAAGTCATCTAATATTATGCCAGTCATATCTTCATCATCAACTGCAGCACCGAGAAATGCTAATTCATCGGCTCGAGCTTTTACCGTTTGGAGAAACTCAGTGTCATTCTGCGATCCTTTGGTTAAATTCTTTAACTGAGTTTTGACTTGCTTAATGCATCCACGAGAAGACTTAGCATATGTTTTGGATAGGATGTTCCATGCAGGGCCGGCTCTGGGCATAGGCCAGCTAGGCGGCCGCCTATGACCTCCGATCCGGAGGAGGCCTCGCCTTTGATTAGGGGGCCCTCAGATTTAGAGAATATTTTAAATATCATATCATTTTAGGGGCCTCAAATTAATGAAGGTAGTTGGTGCAGTGGTAAAGCACTAGGTTGTGGGAGGCATGGTTGCCAGTTCAAAGCCTGGCATCTACAATTTTTTTCCCTTCTACCAATTTCGCCTACGGCCTCATACATCCCAGGGCCGGCACTGGTTCCATGCGTCTCTAGATGTTTTAGCTGCAACAATAAATGGAATTATTGATGGAGAGATAGAACTAATGATGGCATTGAGGATTGGTTGGTCTTGTCTAATCAAAATTGAATGGTTTGGATTTGGTGTGGCGATATTATTTCGAGTGCCAGTGGACAAGGTTTTGAACCATCGGTGTAAGTAACCAAAGAGGTCATAACAAATAAATAGAGCGTGGAACTGTAATTTACAGGAAGTGTAATTGTTGAATGTGAGTTTCAGATGGGCTTCTGCTGCAACATTTATACCGATAAGTGTTTTATGAGGATCATTTGTATTGTGAATGATCGTAGGAGTGGAAGACTTACTGACAGGACTTGAAGAATTACTGGTAGATTCTGTGGTCACTGTGAAAAAGAAAAAAAGTGAAGCAGGAAAGGATAGAAAAGAGAAAAAATTAGAGAGAGAAGACGAAAGTCTAGTTATGTTCTTATACCATAATAGAATAAATACTTCTTATACCATAGTAGAATAAATATTTGAGTACTGAAAGTTACATTCTTTATTCATAACCAAAGCGAATGTGTGTGTATGTGTGTGTACATATACACACACACATATGTATATGTATATGTATATATGGGAAAGATCAAATATCATGTGCATGCCTAAAGAATAGCTCTCAACAGCTGTTCCTAAGGCTAAGAAATATGTCAACTATACATATCTAGATATTTTTTTATTACAACTAGGCTGATAGTACGTGTACAGTAGTTAGCTATTACATTCAACTGGTTTTGTAGAACAGCACCATACATTATTGCCATGAATTACCAACATACAACATTTCAATGGTTTCTGCCTGAATACAGGCACAGCTTTTAGAGGCAAAAGGAAAGCTTATAGAGCTAGTTGACCCCAAGCTTGGTCCAAACTACTCAAAGGAAGAGGCGTTGCTTGTTTTAAATCTGTGCATCAAATGCACAAATCCAAATCCATCTCTACGACCCACAATGTCTACAGTAGTGAGCATACTTGAAGGTACCAGTCCAATGTGGGTTCCAACCTTTGATAACCACGATTCTAGATTCATTAATTCTGAGAGTCGAACACAAAGCCTCACAACCGATGGGCTCTATTCTGAGTCATCGATGTCCGTTCCTAGTACTAAAGAGGAACGAACCTTCACTTCGAGCAGTGTTCATTCTGAGACAAGTCCTGTGTCTACAAGCCGTAGGTAGAAATTTGATATATCAATTATTAAATATTAATCGATATTTTTTCTAAATCTAGCCTTATTTTCAATTGTTATCGCAAAATTATATCCTTGTTGCAAATACATATATATTTTTGCCATGCTAATGCTAATCACATTTTTATATTAGTGCAATCTCAAATTATGCCAATGTACCTTTTTTAAAAAGAATTAGCACTAATGCGATTTCAAATCGCGCCAATGTAAGGATTTTTTTTTTCTTTGATGATATTGTATTGGCACTATCTTAGATCCTTACAATAAAATTGGTATATATTATTTGAAAAATGGGTTACACTAAATAAATAAAAAATCCAATAGTATTTGGAATATATCCATAACAATTTTTACTGTACATATTTTTTTCCATTACAGACTTCTTGAAGGGTCAATCTCATAATATTCTTGCGAGTGCATGCTTTTGTTTTATGTTAATCCTATTTTGTGCAAGTTTAGCTGAAATTCCTATTACTGTTGAATGGATTTGATAGATTGAAATTCATAGTTGAGTGTTGTTTGTTAGATTTGTAAGCAAATGTCATATAAATGTAGCAAATACATCTTTGTTTATATTGCTTTTTGCTTATCATTGCTAACAATAGTCTTAAATATATAGTTATCAAGGAAGGGGCTACGCTCTAGAATGCAAGAAAATGTTTGTACTGAACTTGTGGGTTTTTCTTTTTCTTTTGTACTATGATTATTATTACTGCTATTGCTACCACTATAATAAAAGTCTAAAATATGCAAAGAATTTTGCAAGCGCTTAGTAAACATGAAAATTTCTATATTTACCTGTTTGAAAACTGGACGAGCAAAGAACTTCTGTCTATGTCTTATATGTCTTCTTATTATTAGTGTAGGTGATCATATAATATTTATATTGTTCCAAGAGAGTTGACACGTTTTTTTTTTCAAAAGAAATTTACAAACAAGGGACATTTTCTTTTGGTTAACTGATATAGTTTTACAGTACGAATTGGAAGTGAATGAAGAATCACCTTACTTGCTTTCCAGTTGCTACATATACACACACACTAGGTTTTACAGCAGTACAATGAAATACAAAGTGAAAACTAAGCTAAGAAATAGCAGCAGCAGAAGAATAGATACAACAGTAGAATAGGTATTCAGTACTCTAATATACCCCCTCAATAACGGGGTCGGGTAACGAGGACCAATCTTGGATTTAAGTGAAAGAAAGTGGGATGTGGGAAGAGATTTTGTAAGGGTATCAGTAAGCTGGTCATCACTTGAAACATTTGAAACATGTAAACTGCCATTTTGAACTTGTTCCCGAATAAAGTGGAAATCAATAGCAACATACGTCATCGTAGAGTGAAAAACTGGGTTTGAGCACAAGTTAGTTGCCCAAATACCGTCATAATAAATTGTCGGAGAATGAGGAAGAATAATACCAGGTTCTGTTAAGAGTGAACGTATCCAATTAAGCTCAGCAGCTGTAGCAGGCTACAGCTCTATATTCAGCCTCTGTAGATGATCGAGCAACCGTTCTCTGCCTTTTGGAACTCCATGAGATAGGGTTGCGACCAATGTAGAGAATATGTGCACTAGTAGATGTAAAATCGTCCTTGTTTCCAGCCCAGTCCGAATCTGAGAAGGCGTGCAAAGAGAAGGGTGAACTATGATAAAGTTGAATACCATCATTAGAAGAACCATGCAAATAACGCAAGAGACGTTTCACGAGAGTCCAATATTCCGTGGTGGGCTGATGCATAAATTGAGAGAGCTTGTTGACAGCAAATACAATGTCTCACCGTGTGATTAATAAGTATTGTAAGCTTCCAACAATTGTTCGATATTCTGTTGGATCCTTGAGAGGAGAGCCTCAGTGTAATGTAATACTAATAGGACTAGTAGGTACTGGAGTACCAACTGGTTTAGCGTCTACGTGAAAGAATATCAGCAATATAACGTTGTTGAGAGAGCAAGATACCTTGATCATTTAAAGAAACTTCCACGCCAAGAAAATATGACAAGTGTCCTGGATCTTTGAGAGAAAATCGATGAGAGAGAAGTTGCATAAATTTTTGAACCATAATATCATTAGATCCTGTAAGAATGACGTTGTCTGCGTAAACTAGAAAATAGAGATGGTTACCATCAGTATTCAAAACAAAAGGAGATGTATCAGCAAGTGAATTATGAAACCCTGAAGCAATAAGAAATTTTCGAAGCTCGTTGTACAACCAAATCAACAAAACCCGGTGGTTGTGACATATAAACCTCATCTCAAAGATGACCTTGTAGAATTGCATTGTCTACTTCTAGTTGTCATAGGGACCAACCACGGCTCACAGCCAGACTAAGAACTAAACGATCTGTATTAGGCTTCACTACGTACAGGACTAAATGTACCATGGTAGTTTGTTCCAGACCTTTGATGAAAGCCTTACACAACCAAGCATGCTTTGTTCCTATTGAAGGAACCATCAGAATTGCGCTTAATTTGGAAATCCACTTACATCCAGTTATATTTTATGTAGGCATTGGTGGGACAAGATCCCATGTTCCATTTCGGATAAGAGCATCATATTTTTCAGACATGGCTTAGTGTCATTTTGGATCTTCAAGGCTTGGGTTACAGTGGTGGGTTCTACATTACAAGATTGCAAGAGTTGTGTGAAGAGATTAAGGTAGCGTTTGGTTTGTTGTTTTTAGTTTTGGATTTTCGTCTATGCAAAAATGCACACGACGCATGTATATTGTCGAAAACGACTAATTTAGAAAACAAAGTTAACATACAAAATAGAAAACAATTTTTTTTCTCCGTGTTTTGAAAAAAGACATAAGCACGTGAAACAATTTATTCTTCTGTCGTCCTTCTATTTCATTCGTCCTCTCATCCGTCTTTTTTCCGTCCCCTCCGTCGTTCCTTCATTTTTCTTATATTGACATACATATTGAAAACCGAAAATACAAAATTCGTTTTTAAACCAAACACTACCTAAGTTTTTGGATTGGTTTTCGAATATTGTTTTTGGCTCTAGTGGTCATTGTATGCATAGGTGCTGGCTGTGAAGATGTGTTTTGAATAGGTACAGTGTTGGTTGGTTGGGGTTCAATCATAAAGGCGGACGGTTAGATTAAAGGTTGTGAGGTTGTGTTGCTAGAGGGGAATGAAACTTCACATGAGGGTTGTCTTTGCGATTGATCTTCAGATGAGTGTTGAATGTCCCCGTGGAAGCTTGATTTGTTTTAATTGTGATAGCATGAGGAATCCATTTGGAATGGTGTCAGTTTGAGGAGGAATTTTCTGTTACAGTAAGAGAGGGAAAAATAGATTCAATAAATTTGACATGACGAGAGAGATACATTTTTGATGTAGGACGATGGTAGCATAAATAAGCACTTAGAGTAAGAGAACAATCCAAAAAATACAAGGTTTGGAACGAGACTCGAGTTTGTGAGATGAATTTGGACGTAGCCACGGGTAGACAAACAACCGAACGCCTAAGTTTAGAATGAGGGTTTCAAAGAGTTTTTCATAGGGAGATGACATATTTAGTGTGGACATTGGCGTACGATTTATTAGGTATACAGCATAGCAAAAGCATGGCTCCAAAACTTTAATGGGAGTGATGCATGAGAGAGTAGAGTAAGACCGATTTCAACAACATGACGATGACGACGTTCAAAGTAGCCATTGTGTTCAAGAGTGTGTGGTGGAGTGGTTAAGTGAGTGATCCCATGAGTAGAAAGAAAAGTTCGAAGAGCTAAGAATTCACCACCGTTATCAGAATAAAATATACAAATTTTATTTTGAAAGTGTGTTTTCACAACGGCTTTAAACCTTGTAAATATGTCTTTGACTTCAGACTTTTGTTGAAGTGGATACAACCATATGTATTTGGTGAAGTGATCAAAAAAAATAACATAGTATTTAAAACCATCACGTGAGATAATAGGTGAAGCCCACACATCAGAGAAAATAATTTCAAGCGATTTGGAGGAGACAACTATTGATTTATAGAAGGGTAATTTATGACTTTTATTACAATGACAAACATTACACACCAAATCAGAAGTCATAGAAGAAGATAAATCTAGTTATAATGCAAAACTATATGTTTTAAAATAAAGAAAGCTGGATGACCTAATCTATGATGCCAATCGGATGAAGTAGTTTTGACACTTGAAAATGCTACTAGTGGAGATGTAGTGGAAGATGAGGTTGGCCATTTATACACTCCATCCTTCGTGTGACCCTTCAGAAGAATTTCCCCTATACGAAGTTCCTTCGCATGAAAAGAGGATGGTAAGAATTCAATAGATACATTGTTTGGTATACAAAACTGAGAAAATGATATTAATTTTTTCTTCATGCTAGGAACACACAGAACATTGTCTAATTTAAATGATGTATTATGAGTTGTAAAAGGTGTAGAACTAGTGTGAGTAATAGGAAGGCTAGATCCATCGCCAATCATAATGTCATCAGTACCATTGTATGGTGCATGGAGAGATAGAGTACTTAGGTCTGCAGTGACATGATGAGATGCACCACTATTCGGTAACCATTATGGAGATTTTGGATTGCTACTAGCTGCAACATGAGCCTGGAGTTGCCATGGTGTTGTGTTATTTGTTGGAATCATTGGACCTGTATTGAGTTAAGTTGGCACCAAGCGGAAAGAAGAACTTCTTTTGACAGTATGCCCTTGTATTCCACAAATTTGAAAATATCCAAGATAGGGTAGAGAAGGTGGTCTTTGCCTCCGAGATGAGTTCGGTCTGGTATTGGAAAATGTGGGGTAGAAATGGTTGGTATTGGGTGAAGGACACCAATTGCTGTTGGTGTTATTATTAGAATAATGCAAATTTAAAGAGTTGCGATTTGTTGGATTTGCTGAGGCTGGAAAGTGAGGTGGCTCAGACTTGCACTTTGAAGTGATGCTTCAAAATTCAGAAGCGTTTCATGAAGCTCTCAAAAGCTATCATGGTATCACAAGCTTGAACTACACATATGAGTTCCTTATAATCGTCACCATGACCATTAAGGATTTTATCGACTAGATCATCTCTATCCATCAGAGCTCCAAGAATAGCAGGTTCATCAGCCTGGGATTTCACGGATTGAAGAAATTCTCTAATGGAGACAGATCCTTTAGTTAGATGTTTAATCCGATTCTTCACCTGCATGATGCGACCTCGAGATGACTTAGCGTATGTGTTGGCTAAGATCGACCAAGCTTCCTTTGATGTCTTGGCTCTAGCAATGAAGGGGATTATTGTAGGACAAAGAGAACCAACTAAAGCATTTAGAGTTAGTTGATCTTGACGAGTCCATAGGTTTTAAGCCGGATTTGGTATTGTGTCGCTGTTTTGAGTGATAGTGAAGGGTGCATAGGGTGTGGATCCATCTATGTATCCCAAGAGGTCATAGCCAACAAAGAGAGTATGGAATTGAAGTTTCCATGAAATATAATTGGTTGTAGTGATTTTGAGTGGAGCTTGTGCTGCTACATTTATAGAGATGAGAGAAGTATTTAATTCATTTGTGTTTTGAGTGGTAGGAGTGGAATCAGAATCAATTGAAATCATGGTGCTCTGATACCATGAAATAGTTTTATAGTACGAATTGGAAGTGAATGAAGAATCACCTTACTTGCTTTCCAATTGCCACACACACACACACTAGGGTTTACAGTAGTAAAATGAAATACAAAGTCGAAACTAAGCTAAGAAATAGCAGAAGAATAGATAAACAGTAGAATAGGTCTTGAGTACTCTAATATTAACAACATCAATTATATAGAACTAAGATTTAAAATCCGTGTTGATTTTTTTTATATATGGTGAATTGATTAATGTACAATCATGTTGTGAGCATATTTTAAAGATAATTGGTGGGATTATTTAGTGGGTTGTTACCAAAGAAGGTCAATGCACAAATTTAAATACGAGAAACAAAGGTAGAGTCGGTACACCTGATTGTTGGCTTTCTTTTTACATTTTAAATTATATTATTTTGCATGCATTGCAATCTACGACAAGAGAATGTGTACAAGTTTGCATACCTGAAAATCAGCTTTCTTATTGTTTATATTATCATGCTTAGCGTACATGCATTAAATTTGTTTAACACGGGATATGATAAAAGAATTTGTGTTAAGGAAGATTGAAAGAGGTTTGATAGTGCCGAAGAGTTGAAGAAAATTATAATTTCCAGTTTTGTCCATAGAACATTGCTTGCATGAGACTTAGGACAAGGGCTTATATCGATTTGATCCTCTATTTTTCAGACGGAACTATAGTCACAAAGTAATTCTTCATTTGGATTTCTCGATATAATTCCTATGTTCTAAAACATTCTTGGTGTTTTATGGACCGTCGAATGAATTGAATTGTGGATGTGATTTCAGACTTTTATTGAGGTTTGATGGATAGTTGAAATTAGTTGAAAGTCTAATCTAATCAGCAAGGTAATCCAATGAATGCATTGTCCAAGTATTATAACATCCTCCAAACTCGTCAATGGATATCTGAAAAATCCATCTACATACATATCCAAAAAGGGGATAAGTATTCAGTATCTAGTATCTGTAAAAAAAGTAAGTATGCGGATACGAAGACATCCACATTCGAAAATTATTCGTATAGTTTTTCTCAAGAATATAAATTATATTATGTGCATTTTATATTATGTATATTTCAAAATAAAAAAATGTCTTTATTGTTTCATTGAGTTAACAATAGAACATAAATTATATTATGCGGCTAAATTTGTCATTCATGTGGCTGGTCTATGGAGTGTTCCTTATGTCAAGAGGGAAGCATGCAAGAAAAATGGCAAACTTGAATAAGACTGCAAGGGTCGATGCTGATCCTTCTAAGGAATTGGTATACTTAACTTTTTAGGAGCTAGATGATGAAGACTAATAAAAGGATAGATGATCCAATACCATGGAAAATAAGTCGGTATCGATCCTTAAGGATCAGTATCTATCCTTGTTAATTTTTGAACCAAGTCAACATTGCTTTGCCAAAGTTGTAAGCCAAGTCAAAGGAAGGGACAAGATGGCGCAAGCTAATAGAACGGTACCGATCAGTACCGATCCATAACGATCGGTATCGATCCTTTTGGTTCATAGCATTTTCAATATTAACATCATGTTGAAACTTCAAATCTGGAGCGGAGAACGCATTCAAGTTAAATTCGGCGATCTGGTGGATGACTTCGTCTGTAAATGTCGACGCCAAAAATGGTACAATACCAAAAACTTGTTAAAATGTGGAGATCTAGTAAAAAGTATAAAAAAACGGTAAGAACATTAAGATTTTTATAGTGGTTCGACGATCTATGGTCTACATCCACTTTATATGTAATCGATTATGGATTCGAGAGCCACTAGTAAAAGAGATTTACTGATCTAAAGTCTAAAACAGCAAATAGTTGCTTCCCTAGTGATTTTAATAGAGAAGAATCAGGAGATGAAGAAGAAGTGACCAAAAGTCCTCCCTTGATTGCTATAGGGTTGGTATTTGTATAAGAATTTGCCAAAAGACTCAGAAGCCCACGAAGTCCAAATCCATAGGTTTAGAAGTGTGAATGTTGGCCCAAATTCCAATATAGACCTCTCAGTACCGAGAGGTTTCTCTCGGTACCGAATGGTTTTTATGGGCGAAAACCCTTTCTTTCTCACTTTTTTTGCCTTCCTATCTCTAATTTGTTGTGTTCCAAACTCTTTTTCATGAAGGTCAAGTTCTTTTTGATAATTTTCTTAATATTGCTTATCTTTTCCTGCTTTCTTTACTTTCTCCTTGAGAAATTCTTAAAGTTGCTCGTTCATTCTTTAAGAAAAGTACTCTATGATGATTGCTCGAAGTAATACTCGAAGAATGAGGAGTTTGGGGGGTTCCAAGTGGAGAAATTTCCTCTCGATACCGAGAGGAAATTTCTTTTGGCTCAAATCCTCTTAAAACTCCTTGAGTTCAATCCTCTTACATTGATGATTTTTGTCGAAAGGTTTGGTTATATGTAATAAAAGCCAAGTCCGAGGCATTTGCAAAGTTCAAAGAGTGAAAGACTCTTGTTGAGAATGAGAATGATAAAGCTTTGAAGGTGTTGAGATCCGATAACGACACGGAGTATGTTATTGGAGAATTCCTAGATTATCATAAGCATCATGGTATTCAGAGGCATTTTACTATATTGGGGGATCCATAATCAAATGGGCTGCGAAGAGGATGAAAAGTATAATATTAGAGAAAGCTCAATGCTTGAGATCAACAGTGGGTTTATCAAAGGGATTGTGGGTCGGAGCTTTTTCAACCGCGGTACACGCTGTGAATCGAATTCTGTTCCCGACCATTGGGAACAAATTTTTGGAAGAAGTATGGATAGGGAAGAACATTGATTTGAGTTATCTTCGTGTCCGTTAGTCTGATTTATGTGCATTTACCGAGTGATGATAAGCTTGAGCCAAGAGCTTTCAAGAGGATTTTGGTTAGTTTGCAGGTGGAGTGAAAAGGTATCGTATTTGAAACCTAGAAACAAATAAGATTGTTAATTCACGTCATGTTACTTTTGATGAGTCAGCTTTGTTCAAGATGAATGAGAGCTCATTAGATACTTCAGATTTGATTGGAGATGAATCAATGAAGATGGAAGTTATTCCCATTTTTTGACCTAGTAGTAGAGGATTCGGTTTAAGGCGATGCTAGTGGTAAAGTGGTTGATGTAACATCACATGAAAGTCCACATGGTTCCTTTAATAGTATTGGTATTGTACATGATTTTAGAGATGATTCGGTTTGAGATGGAGCTGAATGAGGTTTAGGAGATGCTATTGCCAAATGGATGAGTCGTCTTACTACAAGGCCACCCGAAAGGTATGCTGATTGGAACTACCTTAGCTTTAGTGATCATTTGAACTATGCTCTTAATGTAATCCAAGATGAGCCGATGGACGTTGATGACGTCATGAATTCGAATGATAACTCGAAATAAATTTGTGTCATGGGGAAGAGATGCAATCTTTGTCTAAAATGGAACTTGGGATTTAGTTCCGCTTCTTAAAGGAAATTGAACAATTGGATGGAAATAGATTTAGAAGGTGAAGGACAATGAAAGATACAAAGCTAGTAGTGGCTAGGGGATTTGCATGAATGAAGGGAAATGAATATGATGACATTTTGCACCGGTTGTGCGACATACTTTAATCAGGATCATATTGGCTTCATTTGTTATTCATGATTTGGAGTTAGAGCAACTAGATGTGAAAAACCGCTTTCTTGTATGGTGACTTGGATGAATACATCTACATGGAACCATCAGATGAGTGTTGTAGATGGTAAGTCAAATTTGGTTTGCAAGTTAAAGAAGACGTTATATGTTTAAAGTAATTGCATAGTCATTGGTATAAAAAGTTTGATCATTTTATGCTTGATATTGATTTTGATAGAAGCATCAAGGTTGCTTATGTGTATTTCAAATGGTTAAAAAATAAGTGTTGGATGTGCTTACTCTTGTATGTTGATTATATACTCATTGCTTCTAAAGTCAAGGATGAAATCAACAAATTGAAATTGTGTTTGAAATTGGAATTTGATATTAAGAATCTTAGTGAAGCAAAGAAAATTTTAGGCATGGAAATTATGCAGTGCTTTGAGTTGAAATTGACTCACAAAGAGTACATTGAGCAAGTGCTTGCTTGGTTTAGCATTGTAATGCAAATGTGTTTAGGATACCATTACCATTGCATGTGAGCTTTTGATTAAAGGTTCATTGATCTTGGTGAAAAATAAGGCTTATATGACACATGTATCGTATGCAAGTACGGTTGGTAATTTGATGTATATCATGGTTTGTACAAAACTTGATATTGCAAATGCCGTCAGGATGGTTAGTCGGTATATGACAAATCTAAGAAAATCACATCAGGCAGCTATGAAAGTTATTTAAAGATATTTTACATGTACTTCATGACATAGTCTTGTTTTTTATAGTAGTGATGGTATGAATTGCAAGTTGGTTATTTGATTCAGACTACGTTGGTGATAGAGATGCGAGGAAATCCACTCCGGGTTTGTTTTCACTCTTGGTGGTACAATGTAACACCCCTAATTTTATTGACATTATTCAAGAGATTTAATTAGAATATATTAAATAGAACAATGTAGACAAAGAGATTGAGGATTGATTAATAAATTAAGTGGCCGTGTTTATTTAACTAAATGAACTAATACATGATTGAGTAATTAAACATAAGGGCATTAGGGTAAATAGTCGTCCATATTTCCCACCCTTATACTATTCTCCTTAGTCATACACGTTCATTTTATCTCAAACAAAATTTATAACCGTGAGAAAAAAGCAAGGCCGGCCATTAGGAAGAAGAGAAGAGAAAAATCAAAGTAAAAGCTTAGGATCAAGCTAGAAGAAATCAATCTCATTCAAACTTAAATTTCCTTATCCAATCTAAGGTGAATAATAATTTCTACATCTCTATTTTTATTTTATTATCATATGGTTTCGGATTTAATCATAAATCTGTTTTATGATATATATTGACTGGTGATATGTTTGATTTATGATTTATATGATTTAAGCAAGGTCGTTTAAAGGAGATATATACGGTTTTAAGGTAAAACCGAGACTTAATGATTTTTAAATGGCATGGGAAAATTATATGTTATAGAAAACATAATTTTGGAATGGGGTTTCAATTTTTATAACTTTCCAAGCCATGGAGAATCTATTATGAATTTTCAAAGGAAAATACGGTATTTGGGTTTATAAATTTATTTTGGAAAATATATTAATAATTTGGGTCTGACATTTTAATATGTTAGAGGACACGATTAAAGTGAATTTTTGGAATTTTTGAGGATTTTTACTAAGTGGTTTAGTGTGGAAAAAAATAAATTATTTCGAAAGGAGGTCTTAAATGATTTATTTATTTTTATAAGAGGAAGGGCTTATTTGTTAAAAGTTAACTTAATTTTAGATCTGAGATAATGCGGCAAATATTATCCAAATATTTAAAAGTTTGTGAAAGCCAATCAAATGTTTACAAGTAGGCAAGTTTGTTACAAAAAGTTTACTTATTTTGGCAAAATCAGCTTTTACCCAGAAAAGATGGTTCCGCCTTCTTTGGCAAACCTTTCGACTTAGACCTCTCGACCAAGACCTTTCGACTTCATTAACCAACAATGTTGAAAGCAATGCACAAGATATCATTCAGATGGTATGTAGTGAATTGGAAAAGGTCGAAAGGTATGGTGTCGAAGGATTGCATTCAAAGGGTTGTTTTCGAAGGAGATGGTCCCTTAGTTTAATTTGATTTGAAAACGAAAAAAAATCACTTTCCTGTTTTCTAAAGACCTTTCGACAAGGTCGAAAGGTTTAGTTTCAAAAGGTTGTTTTAAAGACCTTGCGACAATGTCGAATGGTTTGGTTATAAAAGGTTGTTTTTATAAGACCTTTCGATAAGGTCGAAAGGTTTGGTTTCGTATGGTCGTTTCATAGAGGATTTTTAAAAGAGCTGCCGCCTTTATTTTGGTTCAAACTCTTTGAAAGGGTTGAAAGCAGAAGCTTTCGACTTTGTCGAAAGGTATAATGGTTTCTGTAAAACAAGCCGCTTCCCAAATCTTCTGAAGGGGTCGAAAGCTGAAGCTTTCGACGTAGTCGAAAGGTTTAATTGTTTTCCCCCATGTTTTATAAAGAAGAGAGTGGTTTATAAAACTTTCACCAATGACCCAAAGTAATATTTTTAAGTATAAACCCAATATTTTTGAAAGGTTTACTTTCCAATGTTTTCGAAAGGTTCTACTCTTATATATAGTAATGCTTTATCAAGGTCGAAAGGTTTCGAAGGAAGTGTTCAAAGTATTAAAGGGGCTAGAGCCTATTGTTTTTAAAGCTGATGATAAAACGTTTTGAAGAGGTTGAAAGTGTAATCTTTCGACGTTGTCGAAAGGTTTGAAAACCCATACTCTAATTTTTAAAGGAAAAAACCCACGGCTTATATAAAGGAGTTTGTAATGGTTTTAAGTATGAAATTTTGAAGAAGTATTACCTTGATAAAAATATAAGTTAGAGGTGTTGACTATGTTTTATGAAATATATTTCAAGAACCTTAAACCCACAGGAGTGGTATAGTTAAAATTGTTGTTTTGCTTCTTCAAATAGGAATATATTCACATGATAACCCATAACTGTATTTTGGAGAAAAAGGAGTAGAAGAACTAGCTAGGTTAACTCAATAGTGAATATAAATTGCTTAAACTCCTGAATGAGTAGAATTGCGTCCAAGGAGTCAGGGTGACCAAAAATATAGGATGCCTAAACTTTATAGTTATTGTGTAAACCAATAGGTTCATAGTAAACCCATGAAAACTATGATTAAGTAGTTATTGGAGTAAACCAAAAGTTTCATAGTTAACCCATGAAAACTATGTATTAAGGACAGTTAGCAGGAGCTAATTGGTTTGTAGTGAACCCATGAAAACTATATCTGGATTAAGAATTGACATTAGTCAATAGATTCCTAGTAAACTCATGAAAACTAGGATAAGAACGTGGCTAATGGAAGTATCAGTAGGTTCCTAGTCAACCCATGAAAACTAGGATGTAAGGTGAGTTGCTGGATACGTCCATAGGTTCTTAGTTAACACATGAAAACCAGAATAAGAGATGATTAGTTATTAGAATGACTAGTAGGTTCAGGGGGACCCATGAATTAATTAAGTTAACTGGCTGAAGCCTATATGTTCTTAGTGATTCCATGAAAACAATGGATATGACAGGGTGTCATCACTACACCACAAAAGGCTTTTAACAGCGTTTGATAAACGCTGTAATACGATACAACAGCGTTAGTTCAAACGCTGTATAACGACATGCTGTCGTATATACAGAACTTACAACAGCTTTTCGATAAACGCTGTTGAAACATCACTTTGACAGCGTTTATTACAAGCTGTCAATAACGTTTTTACAGCGTTTTCAAACATGCTGTATTATGTTTCTACAGCGTTAATAATTTAGTTGTTGAAGATGTTTTAATTCTACTTTAACTGTTTACAACAGCTTTTTATAAACGCTGTTATTGAATCATCAACTATTTCGACAGCATGTACTAAACGCTGTTATTGACTATTTTAAGATAATTACAGCACGAATTGAACGCTGTTGTTTCTTCATTGACAGCATTAATCAGACGCTGTCTTCTATTTATATGACAGCTTTAATATTCCACTCTATTTTTGAATATTCCATAACTATATTTTGAGTATATTCAAGCAACTAGTATATATAACAGGTTTTAATAACTATTAATTAGTTACATAAACTAGTTAAGACAATATTAATAAACAAAAGACATCCATAAACCAAGTTTCAATAATATCCATAAACAAAAATAACAATAATATTCCACTAAAGCATTTACTACACACAAATCTTCCTCTAACACTTCTTTACTCACCAGCCCCCAACACCCCACTGCATTGCATTTGAATTCATCACTTCCTCACTTCAACAACCTTCATCACAACACATATAACATACAAACTTCCCTGCTTTTAACTAACTACCGTTCTACATTCATCAGCAACATAACAGCACGCAAATAACCACCAAACTACCTACATAACTTCCACGCACCAGTGCACATATACCACTGCTCTGCAAAACTTCCTGCCAACCCATCACTTGCATCCATTATGGAAAATTTCAGTTAACATATCACTCATTTACATACCAGTGCACATATCACCACATTTACAAGCATCACATAATTCATCACTTCCTGTTAACATTACATCAACTCTCACTGACATCAGCAGCCAAACCACCCATATATTGTAACTGCACATCTGTCAACATATACCACCCAAATATTGTCACTAGCTTCAATACTTCATCACTCACAATCACAAACTTCCCCAAAGTTCATCACTGCTCATTTGCCTTACAACTATTCAACCTTCACTTGACTGTGCAATCCTTCATATCACTTCTATCATCTACAATTACTTCATCCACTGCATAAGCCTCTCCATACCACAGATACATTCACCACTCACACTTCATATCACATACATTCTCATTTAATATACAAATCCATATCTGGCAACTTCTTCCACTCGGTCACCTTCCATAGTCCACAACAACTCCCCAAACAAAACTGTCTACCTCCACCTCCACTGCCCCATCAACTGTTACACTGAAACTCCTCCACAACCCACCACTATAATCAATACAAACCACCCTGCCACTTCTAACATCCTCTGCCCCTTCATCTTACCATCACTCATCACTGCCACCAACTTGCCTGCCTGCACTGACCCAACGAGCTTGTCACCATACCTCATTGCATTGCACTTCATCCCTTGCCCATCTGATCAATCAACCTCCATCACCATAACCTGCCTTCAATATAACAATTGCTGCACCTCATTGCCTGCACCACAAATCTTCCACTATCATACAAATCCGCCAACAAGCTTCACTTCATCACTGCAACATCTCTTCAGACTACACATTCATCACCACACTTCATTTCATCAACTACCAGCGCCACAAATTCCAGACTTCTCCACACATTCACAAACCACATGTGCACATCAATCGCCGGGCATACATATCTCCCAAAACTATAACACTCCCCTTTTCTTACAACAGTCCCTTCACCGCCACACTTCATCTGTCCACCATCCAACCTCTCATGTCAACACACTCTTCATTTTCCACCCTCTGCGCCTCAAAACACTGCTGTAATTTCATCCCCATATCACGGCTCCATTCACCTCCCCCTACGACCACTGTCCATACTCACAAAACTGCTGCTATCACTGTGACAACTTCCACTGTAAACTTACAACTGCAGTTCACCAACCGTGCTAGACAACTTCATTAAACCATTCTCAGTAGTAGGTGGAAGCAGTTGAACATTTAAAAACAATTGTGTTTTGCTGTGATTTCGGTAGGAAAACTGATCAATCATCAATTTATTTAGTTAAAAAGCTCCACTTTCAAGTTTCAACAGCTGAAATGACAGCTTCTTTTTCACTAGTAAATTACATTTACTGCTTAGTTTTCCCTTTCTAAATGCTATGAGCTACCGCAGTCTCCCATAAGATATCATCATTGCAAACTCTTTTTCATATATCATGGATGTATACTATTTTTCTGATAGGGACTGTAATCAGCATATTAGTTTTGATACGCTATTGTAATAAAAACGTCTATATGTCAAAGATGGCACCAAAGATGTAGACGGTTAGACCAAAGACTTAATGATCAATTGATGCATTTTTGTTGATCTAATATTACTAAATAACATGCATTGGTTGCTCCTAGCCATTCGATCTGTAGGTGAACTCCTACTTGGGTTTTCAAACATAACAGGCGATTGATTCTTTTACTATTTAATTGGTTGTAGACATTCACCGTTGATGCTACAATTTAAGTTAAATTACATATAATATTGGAAGGAAAAAAAAATAGTTGCAGATGAGATGGTAGTGCAAAACCTATGATGCCCATTGATGCGCCAAAATCCCCTTCCCACTTTTTCCGATTCTCTCTTCAAAATTGTCCGGGCTCTTCCAAAATAACCTATTTCAAACGCAGAACCCGTAAACATACACCCCGTTCAAAATTTAATACGAAAATAAGCACTTTTTCTACTTTACGTCTACGCACTTTGAATTTGCTCGAATACAGCTAAAATTTTGTTTTTAGCATTTTCAGAATGCACTAAATGTAAAATGATGACAAGTAAAAAACATGCATATTCTTATAACAAAATTCAAATGGAGAACTAAACTTGTAATAACTTGTTTTCTTCTAGCCTTTTTTACCTTTTTCTTAATTTTTTTCATGCTGAAAATAATCTTGCTTCATGCAAGCCATGTAAATCATAAAAACTTTACATTGTTTAATATTTAAACCATTTGAAAATTTTGAGTTTCTTTATTGGACTGTAAAAAGGGAATCCTGAAAATTTTGAGTCTCTTTGTCAGGCAATGTCAAAAGGAAATACAATTTTAAATAATGAATTATACCATAAAAATTGCCTCCTCCATCCCTTCCATAAAAATTTCTGCAACCTCTTTCACTATTTCTAAGACCACCTACCGACAGATCATCTCCCATCAAAAAGACTATGTCAACCGAAGAGACTACCAACAGAGCTACTAGGTGGAACCATCAACTTCTCTTTCTGTCTTTCTTCTTCTTGTTTCTGTAAAATAGACTATCAAAAGATATTTATGTTTCAGTTATAGTAGCCAAAAAAAGACTGTAAAACTGGATGTACAATGGTGAGTGAACGACGGTAGTTAAATAAATTTTATTTCGTCATTATCTCACTCATTTACCACTTCTACACTGATGTAGGCTAATGTACACATATAAAAACAAATTAGCGTCCGCGTCACATTGATAACACCATTGATACTTATAGCAGCAACTGCACAGTGATTTTTAGGATGAGGAGGAAGCATAAAAAAAGTCAATTCCTCTCAGTTCTAAAAAAAGGGTTCATCAAACCTTGATTTTACATTTATTTTACTTCATTTGTTTTTAACTGTTCAAAAATCAATTTACAAAGAAGAATTGATGATCACAACAATAAATTGGTTAGATAGGGCATGATAATATTTACTTCATCAGGTTGCTGGATACACTACAAGACAGACACTCATATAAGTGTTATATATTTACAACTAAGCAATTTGATAGATAGGTTTAAAACTGTAACATTCTATTTATGTCATGATCTGATAGATAATAAATTTGACTTTTAACAAAACTAAGCAATTTGCTAAGTCGTAAATCTTTTTGTACCTGTCCAAGCAATTTCAAAACAAATCAACTTATTAAGTGATAGTTAGTTTATATTTAAGCTCTAATTTATTCACTTTTGAAAAATGTGAGTTAAACACTGATTAGGGAAAAAGGGTAAATCATATTTTCCTTCCCGAAACATGAGTTCATGCTCTCTAATTCACCACTAATTTTGTCTCAAAGCTTCTCATTCATTATTAAATGCACGCTTATTCATTACAACTAAGAATTTCAAAATTAAACTATCTCAGATCGAAAATTGAACACAACTGCAGTTTTTTTCCAAAAGGTTCATTTGGTTGTTGAAGATAAATGGCATTAATACAGTATCATGTTAAATCGATACTAAACTATAATAACCACAGAAGAAAGGGAAAAACTCACCATGTGAATTGGGTGTATTACATTGCACCTTGATACTTTGCTGTTGCGTCTGTTGTTTTGGTTGTTGCTGTACAAAATCCATCATCTTACAAGCTCCAGCAGTCTCTCCCATGCCTAAAGGGATTTATTTGATTCTCGATTTGATTGAGCTCATTAGTGTTGGGTTGGCCGAGGTCCTCACCAAGTAAATTTCTGATATTACAAATTCAATTAGGAAAAAACATCGTATTATTAACTTTAAGGTTCATTGCTGATGCCAACTCTGGGAACGCTGCATAAGCTCAACTCTAGTTTTTAACTTTGGACAGTCCAGGTAACTGCTCTGCACTGTAAAACAAGATGGAGACTAGTTTAAGGTATTAATTTTCCTTAGCAGTGCAATATTTAACTCCTTGCTGCTGATAATTCGCATAGACTGTAAAATAGGCATTTGTTCACTTTGATACAATCGTGCAATAAATGAAACATGATTTTATTAAATAGATACAAAAAAATATGTGAAAACTATGCCATCATGAAAATAACCATTACAAAGATATAGTTTGATACCATGTTGTTTTGCCCACGCCCACAGACAACCAACCATTTCTTTGGTTTGATTCGAAAACCATCATGCAATAACTCAAACATGATTTTATAGAGTTTTTTAGATGAAGCGTGGAAAAAATAATGTCTGTATATATCTTAGCATGTGAACTTATGGGGCATGCATTCAATTTTGTTATAACTTGCATATACATGTGCATCATACAAAAAATGACAAACTTTGAAAAAAAAATCAAGGCATTGACGACTAGTAAAACATTGGTTAAAAAACTTTGAGATGCAAAAGAGCATAGGCTATAACAATGTTTGGGCCAGACAATAAATTATATAACTAGTATTTGAACTTATGAATTTAGCCAGAGCTGTAGCCTAGAGCCTGTCTGTGCTATATCTATTCCAGTTGCTATATCCATTTTAACCTGATGGACATGGTAATATAATGTACTGGGTCCATTAGTGTACTGAATTAATTTCTGTTTTCACTTTGCAATACATGGGTCCATCAGAGTATATTGAATTGATTTCTATTTCCACTTAGCAATCCTCTATTTTTAGAAGATAGAGCTGCAAGCTTTTGTCTATCCTTAAGAAATGAACAATTTGATGCAATACGATTCAAATAAAAAATACGAAAAAAAATCCAATAAAAATGTATGTTAAATATATCTTTCCATTTTTGTTTATTGTGCTTAAAGTTTTATAACAGTGTGTTATCTCGCAGGCACATGTTTAACTAGAAAGATTTTCTATGTTTGATTTTTTTTAATTCAACCATACATGTAATTAAGTTTATATAAAGGTTTACCGTGACATTTGAAGAAGATTTAGTCTCCAATCTAAAAAAATATTAACCCGAAACAAACATTGCATTAAATATTGATGTAGGACATAAGGCTGCACCTGAAAATTAATTAGCAATGAATTTAGCTATACGGTCAAATACTTAAAATGAAATTTATCAATAAAATACCTTGCATAAAGTGTAAGGCAGAAGTATGAACTGAACAACAAAAAGCTTCCATGCAGAGAGATGATACTAACACTGTTAACGAAATAGTTACTTCAATATAACAGTTTACAAAGTAACCGTGTTAAGTTACCATAACAAATACTTCCAATCAGAACCATGAAAATGTTTTAAGAATCCATTATCAAGAATGATATGCATATTATAATGCAAGTTTTGTATATGAACATCATGCATCATCATTTATACCAAATAATTATTTGGAATATTAGGCACTGGAAACACACATTCATAGGATATGAGTAAAAATCTAAAAAAGAAAAGGAGAAAAAAGGCATGTATTCTGCACTTGCGTAAATACCTGAATGTAGCTCGATACACTTTGGTTTTTGAATCTAGCAGTAACCAATACGCTAAATACACATCTTCATAGATAATATCTTTTGTAAGTTAGACATGAGATGTGATAAATTGTAAAAATTAAAGGAACGAAAAAATCAAATGTGTCTCATTTATTATTTGCGCAAATGCATTTTTTTCAACATAATCATGTCAAAGAGAATAGATAACAAAACTGTATATAAACCAATATGTCATATTAAACTACAAAATACCTTGAGCCTTGAGAATACACAGAATCTTGCTTTTGGTGATGCTCTTAACCTGAGGGATACCAAAAGAATCATGAAGAATGCAACAATTTGAGATGGAGTCGGTCCTTGGCAAATTTGCAAATTTTCTCTTAAACCTAAACATTGTATTTAGAATTATATTAAGTCGGGATTCCACGAAAAGAATTACTGGTGTATGATAACAAAAGGGAAACTGTTTCCAGGCCCTATAAGTTATAATGACTTGTTTTAAAGACTATGTTGCCGTAAAACAAACATGCCTAGTAAAACAGTGCCTTATACAGTTTGTTTATTTATTCAATGAACAATGCTACTTTTGTATCATGGAATTAAACTTCAATCTACTTGTGGATATTTTCTAAATGCCCTAATGCCTCTTCAAACTATGTCTGATTTATACATGGTCATATTTATCATATTATTTTGTCCCTTGTGCACTACTTTGAAGAATTATATGCAATTTGTATAAAAAATGAATCGATGCATCTTACATTTAATTGATATAATTTCTCCCAGCCTAGACCGTAATACAATTAGATATTTATGTGAAGCGGTGTTAACTGATATTACATCGTTGACTAATATATGAACTTCCATCTTTTATGATTCCTATTTATATAAAACTATAGTGTTTAGTTCACGCATCCATTAGCTTTGTAATTAATCAATACAAGAAGAAGAAAAAACAATTGAATGTATCTCAAAAGCTCAAATAGACATGCTTGATTAATAGCCACATTAGGCATTTTATTTGATATCTTATGAGTGAAACAATTAGTAAACAAGGGTGATATAAGAATTTTGTAAATGCACTAGCATATGGTTTATAAGGGACTCGAAGGAAATTCGGTATTAAAAACAAATTCATGTCATTTATTTATTCATCAATGTCATATGAGTTATGAGGGGGGACGCCAATTATAACAAATAAATACCCATTTATTTATTCAGCAATGTCGTGCATTTGTATTTATCATAATTCAATGCTAATATATTATCTATTCAAATATCATAAATATATTCTATATTACTCTAATAATTTCACCTAATAAGTTTTACTTTTATAACTTATCACTATGAAATCCCAATTTAAATTATAGTTATTCATTCTTTATGAATATCGAAAGTCTACATACCGAAGTTTGACATTGGAGTAGATTGCCAGGTGTTTTATCTCCAAAATCTACATACCGAAAACCTCCATAACAAAGATAAAAAAAAGTAGTAATAAAAATATATATCATTGACGTTCTCTTCGTTGTTTTGTTTTCTACTGGTGGTGATTTTAGTGTATCCTTCGTTTGAGAAAAAAAAAGTTTATAGAAATTTATTACATATTCATCTCTCCAGGTGGAAAAATAAGCAACTTCTGCTATTTTTTACCTAGACTTTTGGTAAAATATGTGGGTATGGATCAGGAAAATGCGATGTCACTAGGCCTGAAGATAAAACAATGTTAAAGATTTGTGTATACTTAGCAAAACCACAACAAATTAAAACAAAAAAAATCAGATATATGACATGAACCCATATACCCTAGTAACTAGATTAGAACCAAAGTTTACAATGTGTTGTACTGGTAAGATATTATGATTTAATTCAAGAGCATGAAATAAGGATTTGCCAACGTAAAACTAAATATAGAAGGGAAATAATCAAGCAGGTGGAAAGTGTAAACAAAGCTTAGAAGGGAAATAATCAAGAGCATGATTATATTACTCATATTTTCCAGTATAATACTTGACCAAGCACGGCTAATCACAGTAACTAGATCACATATAAAAGTACATTTTAAACCTAAATAACAAAATCGAAATTGATGTATGAATAAAGAAACACATACTGAAAAAACAAAATTGAAATAGACGTTGATTAAACTAATCGAAGAACCCATTTTAAACCTAAATAAAATCGACAAATCGCTGGAAACAGGTACCTGCAGAGGGAGCAACTAGTGGTGATGATTCAGATTCGAAAATGAAAGAATGGTGAAGGGAGATGTCTGAACGACAGAGCGGGGGTGATGAAGGCAAATTTTGGTGATTGGAAGAGAGATTTAATTTGGTTTTAGGTGGTGAAGGTGTTAACGAGATGAAAGGCTAAGAAAAGTAATTTGGAGAAGTGAAAAAATGAGGCGGCAAAGTTATATTATTTACGTTTTCTCAGCGTTCGGACGTAAAAGTTTCCCTCCAGTATTATTGTCCACCGCATTCAAGGCACAAACGCTGAGAACATCAGCTGTCAATGACGTTTTTCTTGTAGTGCATATTAGACGGGGGATGGGAAATCCTAATTGTTTTCAAGTATGCATATCATTATAATATTTTAAAAATGTATGTTTTAACCATTGTGGATGCAGGAGCACAGTATATGGCTTTATAAAGGTTTTAGGATACTAGTGAGGGGAAAACCCATTCCGCTAAGTGGCATGGTCTCACTAGATATCTAAATGGATTGAGATGTTAGATTATTATTCATACCATACTTTATGTATGACTCGAAGTTTTTTCACCTTAAACTCTCGTGTGCTCAACTAATTTTGAGTAGTTTGAGAGTTGAGGTTCTCAGGTTCTCTTCTTTGACGAATAAAGCTTTTGGAAGCGTGTAGGAGGCAGATATTTATTTAGAGTTTTCTTTTTCCGCTGTGTGTTTGTTTGTAAAGGCAGATTTATTAGCCTTACTATATACTCTAATCAACCAAGGGGGTATCTTCATATGTCGCTCTTGGCGTAATTGTAATAATTATATTTTGCTGAATGTGGTTAACGTATTTTGGGATTAAGTAATGAACATGAAATGTTTTAATCTGAATGTGGAAATATGTTTTTGAATTGTCAAGATTTTTCCATATTTCTATGATCTGTGTATCAATATATCTAGCACCGCTGTATTTGGTCGCTAAAGATTAATAACTATGGATGACTGTAGCATCCCCAGCCGTTAGTTTTAGGCCTCCAAGTAGGAGGATGTTACAAGTTGGTATCAGAGCATAGCTTTATGAAACTTTAAACGAAAAGTGAAACCTAAAAGCTTTTTCAAACATAATCCAATAAATTTAAAAATATGATCAGGGTTTGGGTTAACGCTATACTAACGTACTTGTATTTGATATATAGGTATCTATCCAAGTACGTATTCCCATCTTTCTTAGACCGTTCTTTTGTATCTTACTAAGGCTCGTATGCAGATATACGAGAAAGAGGATATGGAGGCAGGAAACAGAAGAGGAAATCTAGGTGGAGGAAGCACCACTACTAATGGAAATGCTCGACCTAATACTCGGAGAAACCAAGGTCGACAGGCTAATGCTAATCAAAATGCTGAGGCTAATGTAGGTGCTAGAAATCCGTCAATAGATGCGAGGATGGTGTATCTGTTGTTGGCTAATCTTTTACAAGATGGAGCTGCTAGTAATATGGAAGGAGCTAATCTTGTAGTTCCGGTTGGATATAACTATGCTAAGCTGAGTAGAGACTATATCAGTCTGGGAGGAAAGTCGTTTGTTGGAACGGAAGATGTTGTTGAAGTAGAGAACTGGCTGTTGAACCGTGAAAGGTTCTTTACAGATTTAGGCTTGAATGATGGAGAGAAGAGAAGACTAGCCTCTAGACAGTTGCAGGAGTTAGCCCTTCATTGGTGGAACAGTGTGATGGCTGGAGTGCCGGAGGAAGAGTTGACTTGGGCTGACTTCAGGAGGAGGTTTGAGCAGAGGTTCTTGTCCGAGGTTGCCAAATTAGCATTAATGAGGAAGTTTATGGATCTTGTCCAAGGATAGATGTCTATGATCAAGTACGCTGCTAAGTTTGATGAGCTATCTCGATATGGTTATGCTTTGGTCGACACTGATGTTAGAAGAAATGAGAGATTCATTAGAGGATTGAGGCCAGAGCTAGGCAGAATGACTATGACTCATATTAGAGAACCATATCATGCGATGGTGGAGATGACCATTAACCATGAGGAGATGCTTGCTGTGTGTGTTTGGGAGAAACCAGTTAAGTCCCAGGGCCCTTAGGAAAAGAAAAAAAATTCTTCAAGAAGAAAGGAGCCTAGAAAAGGGATGCTGCCAAGAAGGCGAAGGCTAATTTAGTGTGTTATAAGTGTGATAAGAAGGGTCATTATGCCAACGAGTGCAGAACTAGTAAAGGAAAGAAGTCTGTAGAGAAGAAGAACATGAAATTCTTCAACTGTGACCAAGTTGGGCATTATAAGAACCAGTGCCCAAAGCCAATTAGGGTGGACAGAGGGAAGGTGTTTGCTATTGGACTACCATCTTCTTCTAGACCTACTGCAGCAGAGAAAGGGAAAACTATGATGGAAGGTACGCTTTTGATTCAGAGTATACCAGTTAGGGTACTTTTTGATACCGGTGCATCACATTCATTTATATGTCAGTATTTGGTTGATAAGTTATGTATAGAACCCACATACCTTGTTACTTCCTTAAGGGTTGCGAATCCAATAGAAGGGTATGCAACTCTTGGGATGAGATGTGACCAGTTAAAACTAGATTTGTTAGGTCATAAGTTTGCATGCAGTTTGTATGTTTTTGATTTTGTAGATTTGGGATCATTTTGGGTATGGATTGGTTGGGTAAGTATGAGGCTAGGATATTTTTCCAGGATCGGGGCATATCATTGAGGCACCCAGATAGTCATAACAGAATCATCTTCTCAATGGAGAATTCCAGTAAGAGTGTTTGTGCTTTGTTAAGTGCCATGGAGGTTGGAGATGAGCTTAGCCAGGTTCGTGTAGCGAGAGAATTTGTAGATGTATTTGAGTCGGTCACTAGATTACCTCCGAACGAGTTGTTGAGTTTCGAATAGACCTTGTACCGGGAGATGAATCTGTTGGTAGACCACCTAACAGAATGACATCGACATAGATGAAGGAATTAAAGGTGCAGCTAGTGGATCTTGAGGGAAGAAATTTTATTAGACCAAGCAGTTCGCCTTGGGGAGCAGCTGCGGTGTTTGTGAAGAAACCAGATGGGTCGTTAAGGATGTGCATCGACTACCGTAAGTTAAATGAAAGGAGGATCAAGAATAGGTACCCTCTACCGAGGATATATGACTTATTTGATTAGTTGAATGGACCTAGAGTGTTTTCCCAATTGTATTTGGTGACGGGGTTCCATCAGTTGCGAGTGGTGGAGGATAGCATTCCTTTGACGACATTTCGAACTAGGTATGGTTCATATGAGTGGTTGGTGATGCCATTTGGATTGACAAATGTACCTGCTTTCTTCGTTGATTTGATGAACCGGGTTTTTCGAGATCACTTGAATAGGTTCGTGTTGGTATTTATAGATGACATTTTAGTGTACTCTAAAGATGAAATGGAGCATGAGATTTATCTTAGGGTGGTGTTGGAGACGCTGAGGAAGAATCAGCTGAAGGCGAAGTTTTCCAAGTGTCATTTTTGGAAGAAAGAGGTTAAGTTTCTTGGTCATGTGGTTTCAGAGAAGGGATTGTTAGTCGATCCAGACAAGATCGAAGCTGTGAACAATTGGAAGAGACCAGAAACGGTGATCGAGATCAGAAGTTTTCTTGGACTTGCCGGCTATTACCGGAGATTCATCAAGGATTTCTCACGGATAGCAGCGCCTTTGACTAAGTTGACCAGGAAGGATGTGAAGTTTGTTTGGTCTGACAAATGTGAGGAAGGGTTCCTTAAGTTAAAGCATTTGTTAACCAATGTGCCAATGTTAGTAGTTCCCAATGGTAACTAGGGGTTTGTAGTATACACTGATGCATGTGGCACTGGATTGGAAGCAATATTGATGCAGAGGGGCAAAGTTATTGCTTATGCATCTAGGCAGCTTAAACTGCACGAAGTTAGATATCCTACTCATGACTTAGAGTTAGCTGCGGTGATATTTGCCTTGAAGGTTTGGAGGCATTATCTTTTGGGAGAGATATTTGAGTTGTATACCGATCATAAGTCATTAAAGTATTTATTCTCTCAGAAGGAGTTGAATATGAGGCAGTAGATATGGTTGGAGTTTTTGGCTACTTATGATTTCGGTATAGAGTATACTCCTTGGGAAGGAAATAAGGTAGCAGATACTCTCAGGAGAAGACATCAGAATGTGGTGTTAGCGATGTTGGCAGAATGGAAGGATCTAGAAGCTTTAGTCAGTTGTGGTGTGCAGTTAAGATCGACTGCTAGTCCTAGTGGAGGTACTGCCATGTTGTCTTCTTTAGAAGTTTGACCAGTGCTGATCGAGAGGACAACTTCTGAGCAAAGAGAAGATCCAGTTTTAGCTAAAAGAATTAGAAGGCTTTAGGTCGGATCAGAGATTGATGACCTAAAGGATTTTAGTCTTGACCAAAGAGGATGGTTGAGAAAGAAGGGACGACTCTGCGTTCCGAATATAGAGAACTTGAGGAGGGAAGTTCTAGAGGAATGTCATCGATCAAAGTTTATGATTCATCCTGGAGGAACCAAGATGTATCAAGATGTGAAGAGGAGCTTTTATTGGGAAAGCATGAAGAGGGATGTTGGCTTGTTGGTTAGGCAGCGTGTAAGCTATCAACAAGTGAAAGCTGAACATAAGAAGCCGAGTGGGTTAGTTCAGCCTTTAGATATTCCAGTTTGGAAGTGGGATTCGATATCGAGGAAATGAAAGTATATGGTTTATTGTGGACAGACTGACCAAGAGCGCCCATTTCATTCCCGTAAAGTCAACCCGAACGACACCTGTTTTGGCTAAGTTGTTCATGAAGAACATAGTTAGACTTCATTGGATTCCTTGCAACATAGTCAGCGACAGAGATGCATTATTCACTAGTGAATTTTGGAGGAGTCTGCAAGAGGTATTAGGTATCAAGCTCAAGATGAGTGCAGCATATCACCCACAGACGGATGGGCAGACAGAGAGAGTCAATAAGGTACTCGAAGATTCATTGAGAGATTGTGTATTGGACTTTGGTGGATCTTGGGAAGATCACCGACATTTGATTGAGTTTTCCTATAATAATAGTTATCAGACTAGTATAGGAATGACGCATTTTGAAGCTTTGTATGGAAGGCTATGAAAATCGCCAGCATGTTGGTTAGAGACTGGAGACAGATTGGTCTTAGATCCGGATTTGGTTAGAGAGGCGTCGGAAAAGATTGAGTTAATCCGAGGACGGATGAAGGAAGCTCAATCCAGGCAGAAGAGCTACGCAGATAAGAGGCATAAAGAGTTAGAGTTCTCAGCGGGAGACAGGGTTTTCATTAAAGTATCACCAACGAAGGGTGTGGTACGATTTGGAAAGTCGGGAAAGTTGGTCCCGAGGTATGTTGGTCCATTCCAAATAATAGAAAGGATTGGAAAGCTCGCTTACAGAGTAGAGTTGCTGAGCAGTTTGGTAGGTGTCCATAATGTATTCCATGTGTCTCATCTTCGTAAGTATGTGCATGATCCAGAGGCTACTATTCCTCAAACAGAGTTGGAGGATTTGGTAGTGGAGCCAGATTTCACTTTTGTTAGACAACCAGTTCAGGTTGTAGCGAGAGATGAGAAGAAATTAAGGGCCAAGACAGTCAAGTTGGTGAAGGTTCAGTGGAGCGACAATGAGAAAGACTATACTTGGGAGACAGATGACAGGATTCGGGAGGCTTATCCTGATCTGCTTTGATGGTATGTCTATATTAGGTTTATATAGATTGTTGCTAGTCAGGTAGGATAGTATGGTTGTTAGGAGATGTCACAGATGATTGTTATGTTTGCTAGTTAGTCCTTATTGAATTTTGAGGACGAAATTCTTTAAGGAGGGGAGCCTGTAACACCTCTAATTTTATTGACATTATTCAGAAGATTTAATTAGAATAAATTAAATAGAATAATGTTGACAAGGAGATTGAGGATTGATTAATAAATTAACTGGTCGTGCTTATTTAAATAAATGAACTAATAAATGATTCAGTAATTAAACATAAGGGCATTAGGGTAAATACCCGTCCATATTTCCCACCCTTATACTATTCTCCTTAGTCATACACGTTCATTTTATCTCAAACAAAATTTATAATCATGAGAAGAAAGAAAGGTTGGCCATTAGGAAGAAGAGAAGAGAAAAATCAAAGTAAAAGCTTAGGATCAAGCTAGAAGAAATCAATCTCAATCAAACTTCAATTTCCTTATCCAATCTAAGATGAATAATAATTTCTATATCTCAATTTTGATTTTATTATCATATGGTTTCGGATTTAATAATAAATCTGTTTTATGATATATATTGACTGGTGATATGTTTGGTTTATGATTTATATGATTTAAACAAGGTCGTTTAAAGGAGATATATATGGTTTTAGGGTAAAACTGAGATTTAATGATTTTTAAATGCTATGGGAAAATTATATGTTATAGAAAACATAATTTTGGAATGGGATTTCAATTTTTATAATTTTCCAAGCCATGGAGAATCTATTATGAATTTTCAAAGGAAAATATGGTTATTTGGGTTTATAAATTTATTTTTAAAAATATATTAAGAATATGGGTCTGAAATTTTAATACGTTAGACAATACGATTAAAGTGAATTTCTGGAATTTTTGGGGATTTTTACTAAGTGATTTAGTGTGGAAAATAAATTATTTTGAAAGGAGGTCCTAAATGATTTAATTATTTTTATAAGAGGAAGGGCTTATTTGTTAAAAGTTAACTTGATTTTAGATCTGAGATAATGCGGCAAATATTATCCAAATTATTTAAAAGTTTGTGAAAGCCAATTGAATGTTTACAAGTAGGCAAGTTTGTTACAAAAAGTTTACTTATTTTGGCAAAATCAGCTTTTACCCAGAAAAGATGGTTCCGCCTTCTGTGGCAAACCTTTCAACTTAGACCTCTCGACCAAGACCTTTCGACTTCATTAACCAACAAGGTTGAAAGCAATGCACATGATATCATTCAGATGGTATGTAATGAATTGGACCAAGTCGAAAGGTATGGTGTCGAAGGATTGCATTCGACGGTGATGGTCCCTTAGTTTAAATTGATTTGAAAAAGGAAAAAAATCACTTGCCTGTTTTCTAAAGACCTTTCGACAATGTCGAAAGGTTTAGTTTCAAAAGGTTGTTTTAAAGACCTTGCGACAATGTCGAAAGGTTTGGTTACAAAAGGTTGTTTTTATAACACCTTTCGACAATTTGGTTTCGTATGGTTGTTTCAAAGAGGATTTTGAAAAGAACTGCCACCTTTATTTTGGTTCAAACCCTTCGAAGTGGTTGAAAGCGGAAGCTTTCTACTTTGTCGAAAGGTTTAATGGTTTCTTTAAAACAAGCCACTTCCCAAACCTTCCGAAGGGGTCGAAAGGTTTAATTTTTCCCCCAATGTTTTATAAAGAAGAGAGTGGTTTAGAAAACTTTCACCTATGACCCAAAGTAATATTTTTAAGTATAAACCCAATATTTTCGAAAGGTTTACTTTCCAATGTTTTCGAAAGGTTCTACTCTTATATATAGTAATGCTTTATCAAGGTCGAAAGGTTTCGAAGGAAGTGTTCAAAGTATTAAAGGGGCTGGAGCCTATTGTTTTTAAAGCTAATGATAAAACGTTTTGAAGAGGTTGAAAGTGTAATATTTCGACGTTGTCGAAAGGTTTGAAAACCCATACTCTAATTTTTAAAGGAAAAAACCCACGGCTTATATAAAGGAGTTTGTAATGGCTTTAAGTATGAAATTTTGAAGAAGTATTGCCTTGATAAAAATATAAGTTAGAGGTGTTAACTATGTTTTATGAAATATATTTCAAGGACCTTAAACCCACAAGAGTGGTATAGTTAAAATTTTTGTTTTGCTTCTTCAAATAGGAATATATTCACATAATAACTCATAACTGTATTTTGAGGAAAAAGGGGTAGAAGAACCAGCTAGGTTAACTCAATAGTGAATATAAATTGCTTAAACTCCTGAATTAGTAGAATTGCGTCCAAGGAGTCAGGGTAACCAAAAATATAGGATGCCTAATCTTTATAGTTATTGGTGTAAATCAATAGGTTCGTAGTAAACCCATGAAAACTTTGATTAAGTAGTTATTGGAGTAAACTAAAAGGTTCATAGGTAACCCATGAAAACTATGAATTAAGGACAGTTAGCATGGGCTAATTGGTTGGTAGTGAACCCATGAAAACTATATCCAGATTAAGAATTGACATCAGTCAATAGGTTCCAAGTAAACCCATGAAAACCAGGATAAGAACGTGGCTAATGGAAGTATCAGTAGGTTCCTAGTCAACCCATGAAAACTAGGATGTGAGGTGAGTTACTGGATACATCCATAGGTTCTTAGTTAACACATGAAAACCTGGATAAGATTAGTTATTAGAATGACTAATAGGTTCAGGGGGACCCATTAATTAATTAAGTTAACTGGCAGGAGCCTATAGGTTCTTAGTGGTCCCATGAAAACTATGGATAGGACAGGGTGTCATATTAGATGGGGGATGGGAAATCCTAATTTTTTTCAAGTGTGCATATTATTATAATATTTAGAAAATGTGTGTTTTAACCATTGTGGATGCAGGGGCACAGTATATGGCTTTATAAATGTTTTAGGATACCAGTGAGGGAAAAAATTGTTCCACTAAGCGGCATGGTCTCGCTAGATATCTAAATGAATTGAGATGTTAGATTATTATTCATACCGGGCTTTATGTCTGACTCGAAGTTTTTGTTTTCCCTTAAACTCTCGGGTGCTTAATTAATTTTGAGTAGTTTGAGACTTGAGGTTCTTAGGTTCTCTTCTTTGACGAATAAAGCTTCCGGGGGCATGTAGGAGGCAGATAGTTATTTAGAGTTTTCTTTTTCCGCTGTGTGTTTGTTTGTAAAGGCAGATTTATTAGCCTTACTAATACTCTGACCAACCAAGGAGGCATTTTCATATGTCGCCCTTGGCGTAATTGTAATAATTATAATTTTCTAAATGTGGTTAACGTATTTTGGGATTAAGTAATTAACATGAAATATTTTAGTCTGAATGTGGAATTTTAATTGTCAAGATTTTTCCATATTTATGTGATTTGTGTATCAATATATCTAGCACCTCCGTATTTGGTCGTCGGAGATTTATAATTATGAATGACTGCAGCATCCGTAGCCGTTAGTTTTGGGCCTCCAAGTAGGGGGATGTTACATACAACCATTAGTTGGAGATCAAGATTGCAAACCGCAGTATATTTATCCACAATGGATGTGGAGTTGATTGCCGCAGTGCAGGTGGCAATGCACTTTACTTAGGACGATTGTTGTGTGATTTGGGCAATGAACACAATAGTATTGATGTTTAAGGTGATAACCAAAGTGTTATAAATTTGGTGAACTTGGCATTTAGTTTTCGGATTAAGCATATTGTGGTGATAGAGTCGTTCTTGGTTACCATGGATGAGAATATGGTCTTCTTCGAAAATTGCACACAAAAATAACGCGGATGATATGTTTATGAAAGCATTGCTGGTTCAGAAGTTCGAGCATTGCTCGAACTTGATTCGCATATTGAAGTGCTAGGTGCTACTCGACTGGGGAGTTGTTTTTTATTTTTTATTGACTGTGAAGAATATCGATGAGAGATTATGGTTTTGAACTTATCTTCACGATGAGTACTTGTTGACACCTCTAACTGCTCTTAATTGATTTTGGGTACTTTTAACACTTCATTAGCGAGTAATGACCTTGTCGGAGTTGGTTAGTAGAGCGCAATCAGTGGTGACTTTACTAAAGCTCATTGAAAAATATTCAAGTGGTGTTGGATATTATGGCTTGGTCGTCATTAGCTGTATTGAGTGGTGTTGGAGATGGATATAGTGTCAAGGTGGAGTGTTGTATTTTGATGACACTATATGTCAGATTGAAGAAAATTGAGTTAGCTTTGTATCGAAGATGTCGGTTCACGATTTAGCATAATGGAACTTGTGTTATTGCATGTTGAAGTAGCGGTGTACACATAGGATTTGGACTATATGGTTGTGGAGTAGACGGTGTAAGGTTGGAGCATTGGTTATTCAGATGTCGGGAAAGGGTTTCTAGATGTTGAAAAGGAGATCAGACGTCTAGTAATATCTGAGTTTTTGGGTTTCTTTTCCCGGGTGCATTCAATTTATTTTATCATGGTCTAATACATCTAAATTTCAGTTCAGGCGTCTGATTATAATTTTAGACATCTGGTATGGTATAAAATGCCTGTTGACGCCAAAAATAGGCATCAGCACCCAATAGAATCTAGTAGAGATTAAATGAAGAATGAAATTAAAACAGACCAAATATCATAAATGAACATACATATTTTTATAGTCGTTCAACAATCTTGGCCTACGTCCACCTCATAATTTTATTGATCTTCCACTTGATTATGATTACAAAAATGTTTGGATTTGTTGGGATCCATCAGTACAAACGTGAAGAATAAAAATGACAGAGCCTCGACAGAGAAAGCAGGATCCCTTTTCTGACGCCATGCCTATTGTATTTATAAGGGAAGACGTGCACGGATTAGACCGAAATTTCGGCAAAAGGTTCGGGAGACCAAGACGAGGCTACCCAAAAATTTGCAGGCCCATCGGGGCCCACAATAGGGATGCATCCAAATGGGCTGCGATCCCTATGAGGAATGCCCTATGATGTTAGCTACTTGCTCCCCAAATTTCATGCAATTTCGACGTATGGTTTGTGAGATATCGCATTTTCCATGAAGTAGTGTTGCTTGAATTCTGATTTCTGCCGATCCCTCTAGAGGGATAGGTATCGATCCCTCCAACCTCTTTCAAATGCCATCCGATCCCCTAGGGGAGCTTCTCCATGTTGTATTATGCTTAGCCTCCAATTTTCATGCCAATTGGATTAGTATAACTCGAGTTATTGATCAATCTTTGTTGCAATATGTTGTGAAGGCTGTTTATAGCCGATTCCTATGGAGGAATAGGTACCGATCCCTCCAACTTGCTCCAAATGCCATGCGATCCCTATGGGGTATTCCAAATGTTCTAATTAGCTTATACTTCAAGTTTTGTGTTGATAGCATCTGTAGATTTTGAGTTATTGACCGATCATTATTGCAATATGTAGTGAAAGCTGAATATGGACGATCCCTTTTATGCCGATCCTTTTTAATAGGTGAAGTAATTTGCCTATAACTTGAGCATATGAACCCCAAATGACTTGAAACTTTAAATGCAGTCTCATGGGGCTTTCTTGTCACTCAATAATGATCTTACAAAGTTTGGTACAAAAATTGAGGATATGTATCGATCCCCTAGGGAAATGGATAAGCACTGATCCTCCACCTTGGGAAGGCATTATTCCATATTTAGAATATTCTGAAGAGCCCATCTCTTAGTCTTGGTTGATCGTCGCTTCATATCATTACCTGCGTTTGGTCTCTGAGCCTAATAATCATCTCTCGGGGCTGTCTTCCCCGATGATCGCCTAGTCTAACTTGTCCAGTCGGTCTGAATATAGCCGGGCCAAAAGCCCGGATAACAATTCCCTTCTTTGAGCTCTGCGGTGTGTTACTCTTCAGTGGAAAATTTATAATTTGTCTATTACGCAATTTCTCCAAATTAAGACAAATTTGAGATCAATTTTTATGAGTTAGTTATTTTGGTAATAATAATGGTTTTCCTCCGTTAGATTTCTTTTATTTTTCCAATCTTCACGCCAATCAAATTTTAGTGAGAATTTGTTAACTGAATGATCAATTGTAATCGATCTCTTAAACTCTTTCATTGATGATTAATGGATCCCTTTTTCCTAAAGTGGATGAATGAACTCTCATAAGTCGCGAGTGGAACTGCTATAAATCTTGTGTGTGATTTACTTGCATTATTGTTATATATTATCTTGTTCTTGTGTTTAGCTTTGTGCTTGGATTAGTTGAGATTATGTTGATATACTGATTGGTTGTTTTTGCACATCTTATAACGATTCTGAAACTTCTATCGTGTTGCTTTGGTTGTGTTTTGGTGTTTGGTTGTTGAATCCAAATTTCAATAACATATATCTCTGACAATTCTCATTGTACAGTTTTTCTTCATTACAGGCTTCCTGATTGATCAGACTCATAATATTCTTGTGAGTGCATGTTTTTGCTTTACATTATTCCTACTTTGTGCTAGTATAGCTGAAATTCCTGTTACTATTATATGAACTTGATAGATTGAAATTCATAACATTAAGTTCCATAATATTTTTTAGACAAGTAATTTAAAAGTAAGATAAATGGAAGCAAATACATCTTTGTTTATATTGTTTTATTTCTTATTACTGCTAACAACAGTCTTGTTGTATACAGTGAAGCTTCAAATTTTCTGCTACAGATTATCTATATTGAACCTTTTTTTTCACTATAGTTAGTGAAAAATGCAAAGAATTCTGCAAGCTAATGGTAAAATATTAAAATTTCTATATTTTCTTATTCAAAACTGTACGAGCAATGGACTTTTGTCTATGCCTAATATGTGGTCTTATTATAGTGCAAATGGTCATAGAATATTTATGTATGTTCCAAGAAAGTTGACACTTCTTTTTTTCATCAAAAGAAATTTAGAAATAAGGTACCTTTTTTTGGGTTAACAACAACAATTATATAGGAATATGGATTTAAAATCAGTGTTGGTTTTGTTTGTATACAATGAATTGATTAATGTACACTTGTGCGATGAGCATATGCAAAAGTTGATTGGTGGGATTATTTAATCGGTCATTGTAGAAGGTCAATGCACAATCTTCATACGAGAAACAAAGGTAGAGTGGGTATACCTAATTGCTGATTGCTGGCTTTCTTTTTACATTTTAAATTATATTATTTTGCATGCTTTGCAATCTATGACAAGAGAATGTGTACAAGTTTGCATACCTAAAAATCAGCTTTTTTTATTGTTTATTATCTTGCTTAGCGTACATGTATTAAATTTGTGTAACACACCGACATGATAAAAGAATTCGTGTTATGGAAGATTGAACGAGGTTTGATACTGCCGAAGAGTTGAAGAAAATAATAAATTCTAGTTTTGTCCATAGAACATCACCTGCATGAGACTTAGGAAAAGGGCTTATACCGATTTGATCCTCTATTTTTTGGATAGAACGAAAGCCACAAAGTAATTCTTGATTTGGATTTCTCGATGGAATTCCTATGTTTTAAAATTTAGACATGTTCCGGGTGGGTTTTTACAGATATTAACTAATTTTGCAAGCTACTTATAAAAAGTCTCAAACATCAAAATCGAAATAAATTACTTGTAAGTAGTTTATATTTTGAAGAAAAAAAAAGTAAAAATATGAACTATTACTATCACATCCTTCGCCTCGGCTTTCCTCCCTCTTGGGTCACTCCCCTTCTTCCTTAAAGACCTTCTTGGCTCTCTTTCCTTCGGATTTAGTTCCTCTTAACTTGCGTAGCTTCCTCCTCCATGTCATATAAGAGATTAGGTCATCATCAAGCATCAACCTCCCTGATTGAACTTTGATTTCTCCTTTAGCAATAATTAAGGTGTCTCTCAACTGGAAGCTACACTATTGCCTCTTCTCCATTGTCATGGTGTTTGAGATTAGTGTTGCTATTCAAACCTAGAGTGGCACTTGAAATATGATGTTTGCTTTCTCATTAGGTTTGTTGGGTATGTTGACTACTCTGGGAAGGGGTTCCTCAAGATTAGTTAGTTACAGTATTTGTTGTTGAGTTTCGACCGTCGGACCAAGCTCCATCATCTCCTGGATGTGGCATACATATACGATTTCATACATACTAGCGTAATAAAAGGAATGCTTAATGTTATGTGCCTATCAATCCATATTTATATACCATATCTAAAAATTATTTAGTGATGTGTAACTATTCCAATTTCAAACCATCAATCCAATTTACAACATACAAGACAACCCTACCAATTTTCCTTTTGACTCGTAGCTGTTTTGAGTATTTTAGGAGTAATATTTTCTTGTCTGTATGACCCAATTCATAACCTTCGATTTCGATACCATGTTAAGTTTCGATGGACGGACCAAGAGTCCTATCTCCATCACCTGGCGTACAACTTATGAGTTGGCACACACTAGTCTAACAAAAGGATTCTTAACGTTCCATGCCTATCGACTCATACTTGTACACCATACCTCCAAGTTATTTAGCGATGTGAGAGTATTCCTCCAAACTTTCATTCTAACTTACAATGTGCGAGACAACCCTAACATTTGTAGCCTCGTAGGATATAGTTTTGACTAAGGTAACATTTATAACCTCAAACTATATCCAATTAAGACTCCTTCTCCCCAAACTTAGAGTGACTTTGGATTTCTTGACTTATCCATGCCCCATGTTCTCAAGGGTTCCACTCTAGCTAAATCTATGTTGTCATCACTTTTAAAAAGAAAGCTAGAAACATAAGGTCATATATGTTTAGAAAATTTGAGTTGAAATACGTCGACGATGTGTTGGTTCCTCCTTAGTAAAAGGGGTTTTTCCTTTTGGAAAAATCATTTAGTTGGTTTTGGTAGAATTAAGTGTATGTCTTGAGGACAATTATGTAATTTAATTATATAACTTAATTCATATAGCAAAAGTTATTTGAAATAAAGTAAGTTTTTTATTTTATTTTTCTAATGTATATATTGTTATATTGAGATATATTTCATGTTTTTAAATACATTTAGTATATACAAATAGAAAATCATTAGGAAAGTATTTAATCAATTGGAGTTACGAATGCGTTCGTAACTATGAGTATTGAATCGCGTTAAATAAATACTTGCCTTTAAATATTCCTACTTAAGATGTGTTGAGAATTGAATATCGATACATCTATTGAGACTAACATATGTAATGCTCTCTATATGATAAAGGGTGAATTACTCATGATCGTTGGGATACCAAGGGTTATGTGTGTGTGATTGTTTGGAATAATTACAGAACTCATCGAGAGTTTTATATAAATTAGTTATAAAGTCAAATAGAAGATCTCATGTAATGATGTGTAGTAGTGTTTGACTTGAGAATGTTGCATCTTAAGTGTCTAGAATGTACTCGACCATGGTTAATCACATGACAATGATGATCGTGTTAAGGCTATATTGAGTAAAATTGAAACCCTTCAAGTGAAATACCACTCAAGAAAAGATTCATCTCCTTCGAATAAATGGTTTGTAACGCCTGTGAAAATTAATTAGAAATTAACTAATAAAAAAGAATTAATTAATAAATTAATAATAACGCTAAAAATAATTTTTTTGTAGATGTCGGAATTTGGCCACAAAAATTGTGTCGTTGCATTCGTGGTGATTTTCTGATCAATTTTCATATATAAAGTTTTGAATACAGAGCTCAAACAAAAAACTTATGAACGTTTAAAGTTTTCGAATTCAAAATAATTTAAATGGAGAAATAAAAAAAAATCAATTCTTAAATTTGAAATTAATTAATGTTAAAATGGGATAAGTAAACGTTAAAATAAACATTAACGTTAAAAATTAATTAACGTATTAAATAAATAAATCAACAACAACAAGATAACGTTCCTAAAATAGGTCAACCGATCGACTGGTCGACGTTGGTAGTGGCTAGGGTTTTGTGCAATTGAACGGTCCAGGTTTTATAGCTTTTAACGGACTTAAATCCGACGATTCCAGTGCTTTATTACTACTATAAATAAGAGCCTAGCTCCCTTATTTTTATTCACCAATTATTTTGGGAACCAAGCTAAGCTCTGTGAATCTCTCTCTTCAAAGTTTCAGAAAATTCTCTAGGGTTTCTGGTAAGAAATGTTAGGTGTTCATTATTCAATTTCTTATCTTATTCTCTTCCAATCTCTAACTTTCTGAATCTAATTCATATACAATTCCCTTGTATTTCTAAAAGGAGAGATTTGTAACAGACTGAAGCAGGTGTAAACAAATCCAAAAGGAAGAGCTAAGGACTTTTTGTGAGTGGAAATCTTAGTCTTTCTTATTTTAGTAATTGTATTGATAAAGTTAGGGGTATGTCGTAAGGGCAATTTTGTAATTTGTTACATATATCTAACTAGTTGACCAATCTGTTCGAAATAAAGGTGTTTTCTTTCTATTATATACTTGATATAATGTGGTTATATTAATTAATTAATTTAATTAAAATTATATTTAATAGAAAATCCATAAATGGTATGTTTTGTGATAGTAGTTACAAAGTATTGTAACCGTGAGTAATTTATCACAATAAAATTAAATATACCATTTTAAATATTCCTAGTCAAGATGCATCAAGACTGAATATCGATGTATCCGTTGAGACTGGATATGCTCTCCAAATGTTAGGCAGTGTATTACTCATGACTGTTGTGGGTACCTAGGGGTTACGTACTAATAGTTATTGGATAACTATGGAACGACTCATTCGATAGTTTTCTGTTGGTTAATATAACTAAGGTCAAACAGAAAATATCGATGTGAATTTTTAGTTTTAAGAATGGTGAGGACTAAACCAAATTTATACATATACATATATACGTACATACATACACATACACACATACATACATACACATACACACACACATACACACAAACACACATATATATATATATATATATATATATATTATATGCGATAGATAGGGATCACTATCTAGGTGAGACATGGTAGAGGTTATAGGATATGAGTAAGTACAACCTGATCTGAAAATTTGAAATCAGTTCCGAACATTTAATTATAGAACGTTGGTAAAGTTTTAAAGATATTCCAGATCTATAATTGGGCTATAAATTAGGTTGTCCTAGTTGACTTGGAATGTGAATTTCTATGTTTTGATTTATTGAAGTGGGTTTTGCGTAATTTTCATAAATTATCCAATTCCAAAATATGTATAAAAGCGCGTCGTTTGAATTAATAAAGGATATACAAAAGGGAGCGAAAAACCTATTTAGGTTATAGTAGATAGGCCCACTAAAAAGCACTCATTTTATCCATGTTAAAAGTAATAGGACCACAACATCTTTAGGGAAAAATTTATATTAAGGAGGTAGTTCGACTTCATGAAATTCCAGTTAGCATTGTTTGTGATAGGGACCCCTTATTTACTAGCGAATTTTTGAGGAGTCTGTAGACAGATTAGGATATTCATTAAATCTTAGCATTTCTTACCACCCCAGACCAAAAAGTTAAACTGGAAAGGTGAATAGGATATTGAAAGACTTGTTAAGAGCTTGCATCATGGACTTTGGAAAGCACATGGGAAACAGAAGAGAAGATGAGAACTTCTCATCCTGAGCATTTCACTGGTGAACTTTCTCTCTTTAAAATTATGTTTTGGTTGCATTGTACTTGCTAGATTGGATGGTAGGATATAGTTGCCACACTTTTAACTGTCACATTTGCACTCATATAGAAACTTTTTGCATCTTAGAATGTTGCATACATGCCTATATGTCACAACACTTGCATTCATGTCAGGATTGAGCTTACCTATAGTATGTCTGCATACATAATCACATTGCACTTTTGGTTGAGTAGATGGTTTTGTAGATAACTCGGTTGTATTACATGGATGCTTAGTTCGTGTTACGCTATCCGTCCCTTAGGGATTTTGGTGACGAAATCCTTTTTAAAGGGGGAGAATGTAAAACCTCAAAAAAATTAATAAGAAACTAACTAAGAGGAAAAGAATTAATTAATAAATTAATAATAAAGCTAAAAATGAAAGTCGTATATGCTTGTGGCGATTTTCTGATCAATTTCCATATATAAACTTTTGAAAACAAAAGGTTATGGATGATTAAATTTTCGAATTCGAAATCATTTGAATTCAAATTCAAATAAATAATTAATTCTTGAATTTGAAATTTAGAAAGTAACAGTTATTAAACTTTGGGGTTAAGTAAATGTTAAAAATTAATTAAGGTATTAAATAAATAAATCAACGGCAAGAAGATAACATTCCAACCGGTCGACCGCTTAGGATGGACCGGTCGATGGTCGATGTTGGTGGCAGCTAAAGTTTGTGTGCATTTGAACGGTCTGAATTTTATTATTTTTAACCGGCTTAAATCTGATGGTTCTGGTGCTTTCTAACCACTATAAATAAGAGCTGTAAACACACCATCTATATACCCATTCTATCCAAGAGTATTACAGAGTAATATTGTCAGATAATATGAAAAATGAGGCTATAATGGGGTACACACATGAATATTCTCTTGGACTAACACTGGTACGTATTAAAACAAATAATAATGACTTTCCTATACGTACACAGTGTCAGTACAAAACAACAAATATGTGTGTCTCTAGGATAGAGCAATACATAATATACAGTATATGATAGAGTATACAGAGTCAGCTGCAATGATAACATATATATATGTACACTATATAATAATAATATATAATACCATTTAAATATAAACTTCTCAAATGTCATCTATTTCAATACATGTGAAAGACAATTAATATACAATTCAGTTTTAACTACATATATAAGGAAACAATGTCATACAAATATCATACCATAATCCTAAGATAAATCTCCTTTAAGCCCATAAATACAAATGCTAGTCATGTCATCCTTGTACCTAAAATGTCTCGGACTGATCCGAGTATTATAAAATAACATGAATTATAATATTTAATTATAAATCTATATACCAATTACTATATTTTAATTATAATATTTATATAAAGTATTTATTTCACATTTCAAAAATATGGCTATCATTTTTCACAAGTAAAATCCTTTTTATTAAATAATTCCAAAACTAATTTATCAAATAAATCTTCATATTCCAATTTAATTAATTAATTAAATTACAATTATAAAAGTTAATTAGTTATTACTAAAAAATTAGGTTGTTACAACCTAGCCTCCTCACTTTTATTCACAAATTATTTTGGAAACCAAGCGAAGCTATGTCAATCTCTCTCTTCAAAGATTCAGAAAATTCTTTAGGATTTCAGGTAAGAAATTTTAGGTGTTTATTATTCAATTTCTTAACATATTCTCCTCCAATCCCTATATTTCTGAATTTAATTCATATACAATTGCCTTGTTGTATATTTCTAGAAGGAGAGATCTATAACAGATTAAAGCGAGTGTAAACAAATCCAAAAAGGAAGAGCTAAGGACTTTTTGAGTGTGAAACCTTAGTTTTTCTTAGTTTAGTAATTGTACAGTATAACTTGGATTTGATATATGCCTTTGGGGAATTTTGTTTATGAAAACATCACACTAATACCCCAAAATTCCCCTAATGCAAAATGTCAATTCTTAAGTTAGACTCTCAATTCTCTATATTAATATAGCAGATTTATGTAGTTATTACAGTTTTAATGTTTTATATTCTATTCCACTTTTAATCTTTTCTTTGGATCCGATTAGGGGTTTCTGAAAAGAAATAAGTTAGAAAATGGTGTGTAAGGTACAAACTTTTTTATTCATAGTTTGCACAGCCTATTTTCGCAATTTAAATAGAAATTCCCCTTTTCAATTTATACAAAGAAGTTGAATAGAGAAAAATAATAATTAAAATGTAAGTTCCTATTAATGTTGACCCCCCTATTTTAGAAGTTTGGTATGGATTCTAATTTATACAAATCTATTGACTGAATTATGGATATTGGGTATATGGTATATTTGTTGATATGGAATTTAACTTGTATAAATTTGAAGTTTTGACATTTAAACGTTATTTTAGGATGCAATCTTTGCATGCTTAGACATATTTCAGGCGCATATATATATATATATATATATGTATATATGTGTGTGTATGTATGTGTATGTGTATGTGTGTATATATATGTATGTATGTATGTATGTATGTATGTATGTATGTATGTATGTATGTATGTATATATATATATGTATATATATTAGCATAAAAACTTATAATTATAACATATTAATTACGTAGTTACTAGGCTATTAATTATCATTAAATGCCCCTTAGGAAAGAAGTTAATTGTAAGGGCGAAATAAGTGTTTTCTTATAAGGCCTTGTGTGGTGAGATGTGTGATAATATATCAAGAGAGTGTTGTAAATTATGACTAAGTTAAAGGGATGCAACATCAGTCAAAAGCACATGGAAGTCTGCACAGCTAATCTGGCTACCAATAGTGTGACTTTGGGGATGATGTGAGACATCACCTATAATAAGTAACCAGGAGAACACGAGGTTAGTCCCAAATTATATAGGGTAAACCTGCCCAGTTAATCTAACTACCAGTACCTATGAATAGTCGGACTAATGTGAGACGTCATAGCTGGGTTACAAGTTATAATACGAAGGACCTGCTTTAGGGTTAAATGTATTAAGTGGCTGATTGAGTCCCCGCGTCTTTCCTATATAGGAAGTATTAAATAGTCGGGGTTAACGGTTAGGCATGGTAGAGGATATATTAGGAAGGGTTCGCTTCAGGTTTGAGGTATTAAGTGGCTATTATGAGGTCCTCCTCTTCTACAAAAAGAAGTATTAAGTGGCCTGAAGAGATTTGGTGCAATGTCAGCTAGATATTACCGGAGAGGAGTCCACCTTAGGATATGTATTAAATGATGGGGACCAGCCTTAGGATATGTATTAAGAGGCGGGTTGTTACATGGTCAGTATCACCGTTATAGGTAGTCAAACTTAAAGTTAAAGTGTTTGGCTAAAGCAAATCTTTAATCGATAAATGTTATCGAATTGAACCATGAAGTTTAATATTGGACTTTACAATTAACTGTAAATATTATTAGAGTTTTGATCATTGACTGATCTTTGGATAACTAAGTGATATAGTGATGACGAACAAAAACGTGCACAACATATCTTGCTTAGGGTACAGATTTATTGACTAAGAATACGATTTTACCTAAGTGATGTAACGACTCGGATTTTCGAACGTTTTTAATTAAATATCAGAATTATTTAAATCTTGGATTTAATGTAATAAAATTTAATTTAATAAGCTTATTTAAACTCTTTTAAATAATAAATGATAATGGTAAACTTTTAAATTTTAGTTAATGTGATTAAACTTGTTTTAATAACAATTCTTTTTAATCAATGTGTGGAATTATCATTCCAGGGAACTATCTCGGATTTTGACGAAACTAGTGTCGTCGGGACTGAAATATTGAGTTGTACTCCAACAAGTTTCTTGACAAACGGACATGCTATGTGGTCGTACAAGCTTGAAACGCATTGCGATTTAATTAAGAGAATTAAATATAATAAAATTTTCACTATAAATACCCCTTAACCCTTAAACCCTTCATTATTTTCTTCCTTCATCAAAAATCAGCTGCCACTATTCATTCTTCTTCTTCCAATTGTTTAGAGAGCAATAAGCATCAGAACTCAATGATTTTGGATCTGTTGGGATCGTATGAGTGAGGGCTTTGTGTTGGTGTGCGTTGTTTTACATGTAATGAAGTTTAGTTGTGCTTAATTGTGAACAGTCTAACTAGGGCTCCACCATGTCGGAGCTAGAGGCGACATGAGGCTTTAGCGTTAGCGGCATTGGGTTTCTAGGGCGAAGTTGAACTAGTACGGAGGCATGCAACACTGTGATGTGATGTAAGAAATTTTGGTTCATCGAGCTAGTATCGGGTTGTAAATGGATTCGATGCATCGGAGGGGAAATTGGAGTTGTAGTTGAACTCATGATTGCATAGGGAATCGATTGGCAGTGGTTTGGTGTTCTCAGGTGTGCCAAAGCAAATTGCGATCTAACATTGTCGAAGGGGGAGCAACATGGTCGTGTTTTGATTGGTGCAGCCGATGTAGATTTTGAGGCATTGTTGTGTTCTGCGCGTGAGGAGATGATCGATGGCAGTAATCAGAGGTGCTCTGGTGGTCCGAGGCAGCAGGGAATATAATGGTTATGCATGGCAAATGGGTATCAAGTATCAGGTGTGCACGTGAGTATCAAGTTTTTGGGGAAGATTATTAATAAAGGGATTAAGCAAATTAAGTTATATAATTAATTAATTAATTATTCTATTTAATTCAAAATCTTATAAAAATCATATCTTTTGTGTACGAGGTCTGATTGAGATGTCGTCTTTGTCGTTGCACTCATATCGGGATGCTCTATATCTGGGACTGGTCTGGGCTTTGGTGAGTTTAAACACTAGTTGATTTGTATATTATTATGATATAATTGTTGTAGTGTTAAAATATAAATAGTATAATGAAGAATGCAAGTTATTACTTTTGAACCCCTCGTTGCTTTTGAAAGCAAATGACAACAATATATGTAGTATAATCTCTCTTTTAATTCTCTAAAACATGTATCATGGGCCGGACTTGTGTGCATGTTTGATATTGTTGTTTGAGAAAGTTGGAAATTGTGTTGTGAATGTTTGAAGCGATATAGTCGCTATAAACACCCTTTAAATCCCCAGTATTTGACATCTGTTAAGTTAGTTAAATTGCAATATATTGTGGATATATATATATATATATATATATATATATTGGTTATTCCCTACACATGTTTTGGTGTGTTTGATATAGGGAATTGGTTTGGACATTTATGGAAATTGGAAATGAAAATTCTGATAAATAGAAGCGAAAAGGTCGCTATGGATGCACTTTGAAATAGGTTTGTCTTCGGCGATTTTGAAGTAAACTTTGGAAGACATTCTAGGGCTTCTTTGCAATTTTTAATAATACTATAAGTCAATTTAATTTTGAAATATATTAGAGTTTAAATATATTTTAATAATTATTTGAAAAGTTCTAAAGTAAAGGGTTTTAAATTATGAAACACGTTTTTATGGGTTTTCAATAAAATTATAAAACAAATATTTTAAATAATATTTTGAGTAAGTGTTTTAAAACATATTATAAGTATTTTAAAGAGTGATTTATAGTGATGTATGGAATGATCATTTTATGGAAAGTATTTAATTCTATCTTGAAACAGAAGATTGGTGATAAGTATATGAGATTTAAAATCAGAGGATTTATAAAAGGATTTTTATAAATAGAAAGGAGATTTATTAAAGGAGTTTGTAAATCTAAAAGAGATTTATAAAAAGGAAATTTATAATAGGAGGTGAGATTTTGATTTCTACAAAAGATCATTTTAAGAAGGTTTAGTTGGAAAAGAAGTAAAGTGTTTTGGAAAAGAATATAAAAGAGGTTTTTGGGATTATAACACTTATGTTATAATGAATGGTTGTGTAAAATAGATAAAAAGGTATATCACCTAGTTTAAAAAGTGAAGATGCACTTAGATCTTTAAATAGACGTGTTTCAAATTTAATGACAAGTATAAAAGTGATTTTAGGTTTACAATAATGATGTTTAAGCAACAATTGTTTTTAACCCATGTAATTATACTTTTGAAAAGTAATATAATATTTAAAAGAGAGTTTTAAAGATAATGATTAAGTGTTAAGTGTTTTGGGTTTGTACTGAACGGTGTTTTAGCAACATTTATTTTAAAACCCTTGAATTATATTTTGAAGTGGAAAAATATAGTTAAATTATTTTGGATGGATCTTTAATAAGGGAATTTTAAAAGTAGTAATAAGTATGGAATCTTTGGAAAAACAAGAAAAGTATAAGTTTTAAAATATAAAAGAACGAAGGGGTTTATAGTAACAATGTTTGAGTGACATTTGTTTTTAACCTCTATGACCGTGTTTTAAGTAAGTAAAACTTGCTATTGATTTGTGAATATACTTATACTATTGAGATAAGTATATGAATATTTTTTAGAGTATTGGAATGTGTAGAAATGAATAGTGAAGTTTTAATTAAATAGCGAAGTTTAATTAATAAAGGAAGTTTTGATCTACGAAAGAAGTTTATTGAGTAAAAAGGAGTTTTATTACTAAAAGAGGTTTTAATTAATAAAGGATCACTTAATTAAAAAAGGGATTAGAAGTCGTTTATATGACTTGATCGTGCTTGTGTGTCTTGATCATGCTTGTGTTATTACTTGTGTATGGAATATATATGGAACTTAGTTTCCCTTATGTGATCATTCTCATTATTGTTGGAATTGACCAAATATAACTTTGGAAATATCTAGAAGAAACACGGAAATTATATGGTACAGTTATCATCAGTGATGCTATACTATATGTATAAGCTCATTTTTCTCTTTTAGGACAAATGATAAGGAAATCCATCCACTTAATCGGTTAGGAGGTGATCTCTACTCTTATGTATTATCTGTTTATTTCCAAAAGAACCGAAATTGAGTTTATCGAAAATCCATCGATTGGTTTTGGAGTGCCCCATAAGTAGGGGTGAGCAATATTCGGTTCGAACCGAATTAACCGACCAAACCGGTTCATTTCGGTCGGTTTGGTTCGGTTATGAAATTCAATCGGTTTGAATTTGGTTTGTAAAATAATTTTACTTTGGTTATCGGTTTAACCGAATTAACCGAACTTTTATTATATTATCCAAATTCATAGCATTGTAATACTTTTAATAATTTATTTAGTAATAAAAACCAAATTTATCTATTGAAAATATGTTAATTTTCTTATAAACTTAAAAAAGTACTCGAAATAGTTTCTCTAAACATAAATATATGTTTTCCTGTAAGTAAACCGATCATTTAAATAATAATCTATGGTAATTTATTTTATTTACCTTTCTAGTTTGGTTAAATCGGTTACCGACCAAATTAACCGAAATTAATTTGGTTCGGTTCGGTTTGGTTCTGATTTTTTTCGGTTTTAGTTTGGTTTGACATTTTTTACCTCAAAACCAACCGAACCGACCGAACGCTCACCCCTACCGTAAGCAGAGGAGTGTACTTATATGAGATAACTTGAAACTGTAACCACTTCAAAACCATATGCATGTTCTATGATTTAGAAGAGGTTTGTGATTGGTTCGAGATGCATGAATCGATGTGGAGATTCGAGTTCCGTTTGAGATGATCGAACACATGTAGTTGTTTGTGATCTATTCAGTATGTGAGAATCCATGTGTGATTCCGAGATCTATTGAGATATTGGAATTCATGTGTGGTTCCGAGATCTGTTCGAATTGGGGACTCGTGTGTCGAGATCTGTTCGAGTGGTGGCTTGTATGCTAGAATGTCGGAAGTAGCCTCACCAGTGGATATGACTAAAACTGGAGATAGGAGATGTAGCCAGTAGGGTTAGTAAACCCATAGGGTGCATGCGATTCCATTCTAGAGATTCTTATATTGATATGCATGCGGGAGGATGCAATCGGTCTTTGTAACACCCCGTAATTTGACGTTGGTTATTTAATTAGTTTGTTAATTAATCAATTAGGTTCCAAAAATGGAATTTGTGCAAACGATGGAATTTGACCATGAAACTTGCACCGTTGCGTTCACAGCAAAATTCCAAGCAACTTTCATATTTGGAGTTTTGCGATCGGAGTCTAAACGAAGAAGTTACGGACGAAAAATGAAATCGGAACGAAATAAATAAATAAGAAAAATTAACATTTATAATTATTCACCCGAGCCCACAGGCCGACCGTTCACTGCGACCGGTCGACATGTAGCGGTCGACCGGTTGGGTAATCGCAAGCACAATAACCCTAGGCCACAACAGCCTGGATTTAATATATTTTGATCTAATGGTTCTGGTTGATTCTAGCGCCTATAAATTCAGGCCTAGCCCTCCCTTCTCTTCCCATATTTTTATGGAGGCAGTAGCAAAGCTCTGCCATTTCTTCTTATCCACTTTCTTTCTAAATTATAAAGATAAGATATTTGTATTCATTCAAATTAGTGAAGAATAAAAATCTAATAAAAAGGAGAAGAGAAGAGAATCAACCATACACATATTTGAGGTAATTTATATGTTTATATATATTTGTATCTATTTTCTTTCCCTATCCCAAATCTCTTCTCAGATTTGTAATTCTAATGTATGTATATACCCTTCTATACATATCTCTTGGATTAAAAAGGATTTGGAGATGAATCAAAGGTTCTACTTCAGATCTGGAGATTTGGATCGCTTTTAAAAGGTGAGTGGGAAATTTTATAAAATGTTATAATATGAAAATTATCCCGTTTGATGTTTATTTGATTTTTATTCCTAATTGGATAATTGTATATGAGTTTTAGGCAATGAATTGAATATGATCTGGATATAATAAAACTTCCTACATATTATCGTTTATGAATTGGTTTGGAATTGTTTACAACCTGCTTTGGAAATCGGTCCTAAAAGTATGAACTTAGAATATCGATTTGAATGAAATTTATTCCAGATCTTAAATAGGTTGTATAATAATGTTATAAATTTGGATTATTACCCTAACCTTGTTGGAATGTAAACTTTTCTATGTTTGGAATTGTTGGAATTTAGATCCGTTTAATATTTGTAAATTAGTTTGATTTCTTTCCCTTTTAGAAAAATATAGTGTTTGATCTAACAAGGAATAGATGAATATAGACAGAGAAAGAGATGTGTAAAGTATGAATTTATCATAGTTTACACTGTCCATTTCAGTAATAAAAAGAAATGATTATTCCTTGTGATTTCAAATAATGTAATCTTTTAAGTCAAATATTTTGATTCGGGCTAATTTATGAAAATTATAGCGGATAATCTTTTTAGATATGATTCCAATAATTTAACATGGAAAATAATATTTTAGTAAAGATATATAACTAGAACATATTTGATAAAAGTAAATATTTGTACATAATTTACTACGCTTATAATAATTAAATAAAAGCTAATAACGACGATTGCACGAATATTCGAGTTTAGGATAATTAACTAATAGGAAAGGAGTTTAAAAGGTTGTAACTCCAATAAATGGGGAATAAATGGTAGTAAATATGAGAGTTACAATAATTTGATAGGGTAAATGGATTAATGGGACAGATAAAAATGGAACATATATAAAAGGTTACTAATTTGAAATTAGTAATCAAACATAAATGTCTTAGGAAATGTTCGTTGGGATTTTATGGACAAATTGACATTTATAGGAAATAAACAGGGATTTATGGGTAGATAAATATTTAAGGTAAATCTTATTGCCTTAAATAAAAGGGAATTAGTAAGCTAACTCCAATGTCTACTTAAGATAATATTAATAAAGACTTAGGATTGTTAGTTGGACTCAGTAGGTTAGTGATGCAAGGTCGGTAGAGTCACTCGATGGAAGACTGCCCTGCACTTCGAGGCTACCAACAGTCCGGTGCACTTACTACCGATGTTAGATACTAATCCTAGGACCCATGGCAACATGAGAGATTGGGCCTGCTTTCTTAACTAGAAAGTATTAAATGGTCCAAATTTGGAATTAGGAGCAATGATGGATATCCCATAGGTGTTTGCTTTTGGTTTGAGGTCTTAAGTTGCTGTAGGGTCCGCCTATCTCCTAAATGGAAGTATTAAGTAACATAGTGAGATTCCAAATAAATAAGGATGTCTCTAAAAGGGTTTACTTCAGTGTTGAGGTCATAAGTGGTTGTAGGGCCCGCCTCCCTATTGAAAGAAGTAACCTAATGAGATTCCATATTTATAATTAAAGTATGATAGTGGATATCTTGGGAAGGGTTCGCTTCAGGTTTGGGTTCTTAAGTGACTGAAGGGTTTTCCTCTTTCTTATAAAAGATGTATTAAGTAGTCCAATGAGATTTTCAAGCAATGTCAGCTAGATAGTACCAGCCCGCCTTGAGGTTAGGTATTAAATGACAAAGGCTTACCTATAAATAGGTGTTAAATGGCCAGGAGTCTGCCTAATCCTTATTAATGAGGTATTAAGTGGCTTGAGTATAGTCTCTCACATTGCTAAGTCCATAATAACGATAGTACCATTGAGGAGCACGCCTTGGGAATAGGTCTTAAATGATAGGGTCTGCCTTAATTATGGTCTTAAATGATCATAGTTTGCCTATTGTTCAAAAAAGGTATTAAGTGGCTTAGGTACTGTTTGTTACATGACTACGATTTTATCGACGATAGATGCAGTAATAGTTGGACATTAAATGTCGGAGCCTTAAATAGTGGTTAGAGGAATTTGTAACTAGGACCCACCGACCATTGACTATGTTGTTAGGAAACCACCTTGAGAATAGGTCTAAAATGACAGGGTCTACCTTGATTAAGGACTTAAATGACAAAGTCTGCCTATTTCTCTTTTTAAAAGTATTATAGAAACACGCTTCATATTTAGAAGTATTAAGTGACAAATGGGTATGGAAGTATTGGGTGGTTGATAAGGCTTCATCTAAATTTTATACCTTGGGAAAGGATATGTAAGTAGTCATGTGTGCAATGCAAGGTTAGATTAGAATTGCTAACCTTGATGGACATAACTATTAAATGGAAATCAATCAGTATAAATTAATGTTATGGACAGTTTATATATTTTTCCAGTCACCAGAACATTGTTCTGACTCCCCTCCTCATTACAACCCACATAAGAGAATTTAGAGGAACATGTCACTGGAGCTGGATGTGCTTTGTTGTTGGAGAAGTCTTCTTTCTCTCATGCTCGATACTGATGTGACAATCTGCTATCCAAGGAATACCATTAATTCCAAGGTAGTAGTCATAATCAGCATTCTTATCCTATTATTATTTCTGCTGTGATTTTAGATTCCTATCAATCTCTGATAATGCTCATGCTTATTTGTTGGTACCAAATCCAACAATCTGTGCTTTGATGGACTTGCATTTCAATTTTTGTCAAAATTTAGGATCATTAAGCAATGAGTTGTTACATTCTTAGCAAGACCAGCTATATTTTTCCTATGGTACATCAGTTAGTGATATACGACGCTTCAGGAGGATATCTGTGATCCTTATGTAGGAGGACCGTTCTTGAGATACCAAGGGCACCTCCGTGGAATCTTACGCAATTAGAAAACATGCCTTAGCGATTTTGATTCTATACCTATTATTGTTGTGACGTACACTCACATGCATCATAGCTACTAGATCATTTATATTCCACGCCTTAGACATTATTATAATATCACTGGAATTTCTAATAGAAATGGTTTGGTTATTGCAAGTTAAAAACTCGTCCATGTTTATTTGCGGCGTGGTCTTACGAGATACCTTTATTTGATGATGGGTTTTATTAATGTAAGAATCAATATGATTTGAGTTTCTCACACTGGTTTACCAGACAGATCCGAGTGTTATTTTCTTATAATGCTCAGGTCAGCCCCGAATATATTTCTAAATTTAGCGGTGGACACTTTGGAGTTTCAGGAGACGAGGACATCTTTTATAACTGTTCTGGCTGATGATAAGTTAGTTTACTCTGATTGTTGCATGTATATTAAAGTTTCTTTTGGTAAAGATCTTTCGAGATATTATATATTATCATTCCGCATGTGAGATTCTGATATTACGTTCTTTTTCCTTATTCTATTTCATTTTCTTTTACCGTAACGTTCTGTCAATCTAACACTTGGGTGCTCGACATATGAATACCGTGAATGTATTAGTGTCGACATTCGAGGGTTGAAAATGTCGTTCATTACATTTGGTACCGGAACCGAAGGATAAGAGAGGAACTTGGCTTTGTGGGGTATAACTCATTAAAAGATAAGGTTATATAATGCCTTATAATGAGTTGAGTGTATTAAAATATGAGAGTGCGTATGTGTTATTGTTATAAAAATGTTTTGTATTGTGTTGAATAGTCTATTGAGTGGTTTATGGATTCTGCTCAATACATGATGCTAACGTTCTTGATAGGGATCTCTAAACATTTGAATAAGATAAACCGACATGGTATTATTTTTGAAATTTGGTAAATGAAATAATTTTACTTAGAATTATATTTTATATAAGAATAATTTTTCAAAAAATTGATATAGTTATTTATGATGTGTTCGTTTGTTAAGAAATGATAATATTTGATTATTATTATTTATTGTTTAATTAGTTATGCTTGACGAATTTACTAGTAGTTTTACCTTTTCGCTACATGGGTTGGGTAGATAGTATTTGTGGGAACGGTGAAACGAACACTTTGTGAATTAAGTTTCACGGTTTGACTATAAGGCTTTCGATGATAATGTTGGGTTAAATTTTAATTTTAATAGAAGTTGTTTATTATAGTCTTTGAGAAAGATAAGATATTATAAAGATATATATTTGTGAAATGAATTTATATAAGACGGTGAATTTCTATAAGTATGGTTTATAAAGTATAGTTTATAAATAAAAAGAATTTAAATTGAGAATTTGAGAACTTAAATCCTGGTGCTTTTGAAATTGTTTTTCTAAGATTTTGGAAAATTATAGTAATATTATTTGAAAGTAAGTATTTGGGAAATTGATTTACGAAATTTATACCATGGTACTCAGTAATATTTACGAAGTATTTGATACCGCTTTGAAAATATTTTGGTTAAGTCCAAAAGGTATGATTTGGATGTACTGAACTCACTCCCGTCACCTAAAAATAATTTTAGTGATGACTACAGCATCATCGGCATTCATTTTCGAGTTTCAAAGTGAGGGATGCTACTATAGTAGCTTTACTACAAAGGTTTTTTGGTAAAATAGATTTTGATTTAAAGTCTGAAAGTATGACTGATATATAAATGTTATAAGTATATATTATTTCAAAATGATTGAAATAAAACCCAGTGTTTAGTTCTTAAGTTTTATGTTAAGATATTTCATGGACACATGTATCCAATGCATTATGGTAGTTTGGTTGTGCATATGGTTTGATCTTTTGAATGGTAGTTTCCAATTATTGGAATGAAACGGAATTTTTGGCAATTTTGGACAGTCGGGAACTTCCTAATTTGTATAAAAATTAAAGTTGAGTGTTTTTGTAAAGATATAAAAAGTTGAGTTTTTGTAGCTCTTAAATTGAAAGATAGTGGGTTTTAAATAAGTTTTAAATTATAGAACATGTTTGTAAGTATAACATCCGATGTTACTGGGCCAACTAATACACGTCTTTACTTTAGGATCGTCTAAGAAAAGTAGACTTTAGTCTTGAGTTTGGATATCAGAGTCTGACTCTTCCTAGCTACTTGCGAAGCCCGACGAATAAAGAAGTCTAGAAGGTTGACTTAATGATAAGATCCAAATTTATTTGGGCCTTCGTCAAAAATTTTAATAAGTCAAATGAATGTGATTTAAAATGTAGAGTAATTGGTATAATTAAGAAGCCAATTGTAATAAAGTACGTAAGTCGTACATGGATCATTTTATTCGCATGACAGTTCTTGATCTAGTATTCGAGTACATATTTTCAAGGTGATTTACACCAGTCCAAGTTATGATTTTTGATTCGATTCTTGAAGGTGAACACTTGATATGGATTTTTGATAGGATCCTGAAGTTTTCTATCGTAATATATGGCTATGTAAGGAGAACAGAGGTTTCTAATTAAGGAACCTGATTAGAGTCCGCACTAGAGAGGTCAGGTGAGATATAATAGTTCGGAAGTGAAATCTATGAGACTGAGCTAGTAATCAGATTAGGTATTGCGTGTGGATGATATATATGCATCGTATGGGCTTTAGTATATTTGTATGTTATGTGTGTTGGCTTGTGGACAGTTTGGGGAATGGCTCTTCGAATTTGTCTGAGGTGGCATGAGTAATAGGATAAGTAATAACCTGAGGTTGCGAGCGTAAGGTACACTTAGTAGGTTATTTATCATCCTTGTGCGTTGGGAAGATTTCTAAACTCGAGCAAACCGTGAGCTTTGGTTGCAAGTGATTGCAGTACAATGTAGTATTGTTATGTGATTGTTTCTTTGGTTGCTATATTTTGTTACTTGTTTTGGTATTTCGAGGACGAAATATTCTAAGGGGGGAATGTAACGACCCGGATTTTCAAAAGCTTTATAATTAAATATCGGAATTATTTAAATATTTAAATCTTGAATTTAATGTAATAAAATTTAATTTAATAAGCCTATTCAAACTCTTTTAAATAATAAATGATAATGGTAAAATTTTATATTTTAATTAATGTGATTAAACTTGTTTTAATAACAATTCTTTTTAATTAACGCGTGGAACTATCGTTCTAGGGCACCATCTCGGATTTTGACGAAATTAGTGTCATCGGTACCGAAATATTGAGTTGTTGTGCGCTACGAGTTTCATGACGATCGGACGTGCTGCATGGTCGTGCGAGCTCGAAACACTTTGCGATTTAATTAAGAGAATTAAGTATAATAAAATTTACACTATAAATACCCCTTAACTCTTAAACCCTTCGTTATTTTCTTCCTTCACCAAAAATCAATCGCCATTATTTCTTCTTCTTCCTACAATTATTTAGAGAGCAATAGGCGTTAGAATTCAACGATCATGGATAATATGCGTTAGAATTCAACGATCATGGATCCGTTGGGATCGTGTGTGTGAGGGCTTTGTGTTGGTGTGTGTTATTTTGCGTGCGGTGAAGTTTGGTCGTGCAAGGTTGTGAATAGTCAAACTAGGGATCCAAACTTGTCAGAGCTAGAGGCAATGTGAGGCTTTAGCATTGGCGGCATTGGGTTTCTAAAGCAAGGACGAACTAGTGGGAGGAGTTTGGAGACATGCGGCGTTGTGATGTGATGCGATGTGCGACATTTTGGGTTGTTGAGATAGTGTCAGGTCGCGAATGGATTCAGAGCATTGGAGGGGAAATTAGAGTTGTCATTGAACTCATGGTGGCATAGGGAGTCGATTGGCGGTAGTTTGGTGTTCTTAGGTGGGCCGAAGCAAATTGCGACCTAACATGGTCGAATGGGGAGCAACATGGTCGCGTTTTGATTGGTGCAGTCGAGTGTGGATTTTGAGGCATCATTGTGTTTTATGCGCGAAGAGATGATCGTTGGCGGTGATCGGAGGAGCTCTGGTGGTGCAAGGCGGTGAGGAGGATGGTGGTCGTGCATGACAATGGGTATCAAGTATCGGGTGTGCATGAGAGTGTCAAGTTCTTATGGAAGATTAATAATAAAGGTATTAAGGTGATTAAGTTAGATAATTAGTTAATTAATTATTCTATTTAATCCAAAATCTTATAAAAATTGTATCTCTTGTATAGGAGTTCCGATCGAGAAGCCGTCTTCACCGTTGCACTCGTATCAGGATTCTCTACATTTAGGATTGGTTCAGGCTTGGGTGAGTTTACTCACTAGTTGATTTATATATTGTTGTGATATAATTGTTATTGTGTTAAAATATAAATAGTATAACGAACCAAGTTATTACTTTTGGACCCCTCGTTGCTTTTGAAAGCAAATGACAACAATATATGTGGTATAATATATCCTTTAATTCTCTAAAACATGTATCATAGCCCGGACGTATGTACATGTTTGAAATTGTTGTTTGATAAAGTTGGAAATTGTGTTGTGAATGTTTGAAGCGATATAGTCGCTATAAACACACTTTGAAATCCGCAGTACTTGACATATGTTAAATTGGTTAAATTGCGATATATTATGGAATATATATATATATATTTGGTTGTTCCCTACACATGTTTCAGTGTGTTTGACATAGAGGAATTATTTTGGACATTTATGGGAATTGGGAATGAAAATAGTGATAGATAGGAGCGAAGAGGTCGCTATGAATGCGCTCTGAAATCGCTTTATTTTCGGCGATTTTAAAGTTAACTTTGAAAGACATCCTAGGGCTTCTTTGCAATTTTTAATAAATAATGTAAGTGTTTTTATTTTTGGAAATATACCAGAGTTTAAATATATTTTAATATTTATTTGAGAATTTCTAAAGTAAAAGGTTTTAAATTATAAAATACGTTTTTTTGGGTTTTAAATAAAATTATAAAACATATATTTTAAGTAATATTTTGAGTAAGTCTTTTAAACCATATTATAAGTATTTTAAAGGGTGATTATATTGATGTATGGAACAATCGTTTTATGGAAAGTATTTAGTCGTATCTTGAAACAGAAGATCGGTGATAAGTATATGAGATTTAAAATCAAGAGATTTATAAAAGGAGTTTTATAAATAAAAAGGAGATTAATAAAAGGAGTTTGTAAATTTAAAAGGGATTTATAAAAAGGAAACCTATAAAAGGAAATAAGATTATGATTTCTATAAAAGTTCATTTTAAGTAGGTTTAGTTGGAAAAGAAGTTAAGTATTTCAAAAAAGAATATAAAAGGGGGGTTTTTGGGATTATAACACTTATATTGTAATGAATGGTTGTGTAAAATAAGTAAAAAGGTATATCACCTTGTTTAAAAAGTGATGATGCACTCGGATCTTTAAATGAATGTGTTTCAAAGTTAATGACAATTATAAAAGTGATTTTGGGTTTGCAGTAATGATGTTTAAGCAAAAAAAATTTTAACCCATTTAATTATAATTTTGAAAAGTAATGCAACCTTTAAGAGATTTTTAAAGATAATGATTAAGTGTGAAGTGTTTTGGGATTGTAGGAAATGACATTTTGGTAACATTTGTTTTTAAACCCTTGAATTATATTTTAAAGTGGAAAAATATAGTTAAATGATTTTGGAAAATAATTAGATCTTTAATAAGAGAATTTTAAAGATAGTAACAAGTATGGAATCTTTGGAAAAAGATAGGAAAGTATAAGTTTTAAAATATAAAAGAACGAAAGGGTTTATAGTAACAATGTTTGAGTTACATTTGTTTTTAACCTCTTTGACTGTGTTTTAAGTAAGTAAAACTTGTTATTGATTTGGGAATATACTTATACTTTTAAAATAAGTATATAAATACTTTTGAGAGTATTGGAATGTGTAAAATGAATAGTGAAGTTTTAATTAAATAGTGAAGTTTAATTAATAAAGGAAGTTTTGATCAATGAAAGAAGTTTATTGAGTAAAAAGGAGTTTTACTACTAAAAGAAGTTTTAATTAATAAAGGATCAAAAGGGATTAGAAGTTGTTTATATGACTTGATCGTGCGTGTGTGTGTTGATCTTGCTTGCGTGATTACATGTGTATGGAAAGTATACGGGACTTAGTTTCCCTTATGTGATTATTATCATTATTGTTGGAATTAACCAAATATAAATTTGGAAATATCTAAAAAAACACGGGAATTACATGGTACACTTATCTTCGGTGATGTTATACTATACATATAGGCTCATTTGCTCTTCTAGGACAAATGATAAGGAAATATGTCCACTTAAACGGTTAGGAGGTAATCTCTGCTCTTATGTACTGTCTATTTATTTTCAAAAGAACTGGAGTTGAGTTTACCGAAAATCCATTGATTAGTTTTGGAGCGCCCAGTAAGCGGGGGAGTGTACTTATATGAGATGGCTTGAAATTGTAACCACTTTGAAACCATATATGTGTTCTATGCTTTAGAAGAGGTTCGTGATTGGTTCGAGATGATAGAATCTATATGGAGATTCAAGATCGGTCTGAGATGATCGACCACATGTAATTGTTCGTGATCTATTCTAGATGTGAGGATCCATGTGTGATTCTGAGATCTGTTGAGATATGAGAATCCATGTGTGGTTCCGAGATCTATTCAAGTTAGGGACTCGTGTATCGAGATCTATTCGAGTGGTGACCCATATGCTGGAATGTTAGATGTAGCGTTACAAGCGGATATGACTAAAACCAGAGATAGGAGACATATCCATTAGGGTTGGCAAACCCACATGGTGCATGCGACTTCATTTTAGAGATACTTATATTAATATGCAAGCGGGAGCGATGCACTCGGTCTTAGCAAGACTAGATACGTTTCTTCTATGGTACATCAACCAGGGATGTATGACGGTTCGAGTGAATATCTCTGATCCTTGTGTAGGAGGACCTTTCTCGGGGTACTTAGGGTGCCTCCATGGAATCCTACACAAGTAGCGAATTCATCATCGCGGTTTTGATTTTATACCAATTATTATTGTGGTGTACACTCGCATGCATCACAGCTACTTGATCATTTGTATTCCACACCTTAGACATTATTATAATACCATTGGAATTTCTAATTGAAATGGTTTGGTTATCGTAAGATAAAAACTCGTGCATATTTATTTACAGCATGGTCTTACGAGATGCCTTTATTTTGGAAGGGTTTTATCAATGTAAAAATCAATATGATTTGAGTTTCTCAGGCTGGTTTACTAGACTGATTCGAGTGTTATTTTCTTATAATGCCCTGGTCAGCCTTGATTATACTTCCAAATTTAGCGACGGACACTTTGGAGTTTCAGGAGATGGGCTGGATGCTTCTAAGACCTATTCACGTATTTATTTTCCACTGCATTACTTGTTTTGTATCCATCAGCATTTGTGAGGATAGGCTGTTATAACTGTCCAGGCTGATGATAGGTTAGTTTACTTTGATTGTTGCATGTATATTAAAGTTTCTTTTAGAAAAGATCTTTCGAGATATTATATATTATCGTTCCATATGTGAGATTCTGATATTTTATTCTTCTTTCTTATTCTGTTTCTGTTTCATTTTCTTCTACCCTAAAGTTTTGTCATTCCAACACTTGGGTGCTCGACACGATAATACCGTTGATGTATTAGTGTCGACATTTAGGGGTTGAAAATGTCATTCGTTATAAGTAATCAGTAAGCGAATAAACTCATGTCTACTACTATGCCTCAATAAAGCCCATACAAACTTTAGAGTATAAATTGTTTAGATATTACTGATGGATGAGTTCATACAAGAGAATCACACAATAATATTTACCAGCATATTTCTGAATTCAGGTTAATCAAGTTAATTTATAAATATTACAATTAAAATACATAAAATTAATATAAATGTTATATTAATTTTTCATGTTATTTATTTATTTGAAACCTTAAAATTAATTAAAATGATATATAAATGCCATATGTTGATTTATTTAATTAAAAGGGATAAAATAAATATTTAAATAATTAATAATGGTTAGTAATTAGGCTCCAAATTTACAAATTTTTTGTAATAATATATGGTCAACCATAAATAGTGTAAGAGGGTTTCTATTTCATTTGAAAAAGAATAATTGATAAATAATTCATTAAGGAATAAAAGGAGCAGAAGGTGAAAATATATTAGATATTTGTAGCCATTTTGAGGTTATAAATACCACCTTATCCACTCATTCTTTTCATCTAGTTCTATAATAAAACCTTAGCCACCATTAGATAAAAAGGAGAAGCATGTAGCTTAGTCTTGCAAGCAAAGCTAGGAAGAATGAAAAATAGTTCTTTAAGGAGGAAATAGCTCGCAAAACAACTTGTAATCGACCAGCAATTTCCGTCCAAGAAAAATTATTTTCAAACATTAAAGTTTATGTAAAAATAAATTATAAATATATTTGTATTCAAATAAAAAGATTAAAAATACACACACGCATCTATTCCCATGGTCATTATAATAATATAACAATGGACATACTACTTTCATTATATACAATAGATATAATTTAAATGAAAAAATTAATTATGATAAAATTTAATCAAAATAATTCTCAGTATATCAATTCAAACATCAAGTACGATTTATGTGATCTAATTATTCACGATAACATGTTAAAATAATTTGGTGTATAATTGTAACGACCTGCCTTTTCCACCCTCAAAAGTTGATACTAATACATCCGCGGTATTCACGTGCCGAGCATCCAAGTGCCGGAAAGGTGGATTGTTGGGGTACAAGAAAATAAAAGACAAAATAGTATCTCACATCGTAACAAGTAATCTATAATATACACAATGATCTTTATAAAAGAAACCTATAATATATATATACACATCAAATCAGTGTCAACTAAATAATCATCGTCCTGGAAGTTATAACAACCTATCCTTACAATTTCTGATAAATACAACAAGAAAATACGGTGGAAATAAGAAGATACGTGAATACATCTTAGAGGCATCCGACTCGTCTCTTGAAGCTCCAAAGCATCCAAAACTAAATCTAAAACATACTCGGCATGACCCGAGCATTATAAAAAAATAACGCCTGGATCAGCAGTCTGTTAAAATAGCGTGAGAAAACTCAATCAAATCATATTGACTAATATATTATAAAACCCTTTAAAATAAAAGGTACCTCGTAAGACCGCGCTGCACATAAACACGGACGTGTTTTACCTTATGATAACCAAAACCTTTCATAGGAAATCTTCTGATATTATAATAATGCCTATGGGTTTAAAACAAATATTGAATCATAGCTTAAATTGTTACAATAATTAAAATCCAGCATAATAGGTATACAATCAAGTCCAAAGGCTCGTATTGGAAAATGGATTCTAATTATGAAAGGGTAATGGTCTACCCATCGAATCAGTACACCTCTAGATAAAATATACTAGAGGCTACAACACGTTGTACCTCAGCTACTCAGGACCAGCCCTATCTCTTACTAGATAGCAGCAAATATGACCACCCCTAGGTTGATAAACAAACATAATGGGCCCCGAAGCATACATAAATATCGACTCTAGATAAGGGATGATCGTACCCTAATGGGAGCGACCCACTTAGCCCTGCCGCTTGTCCGTGCTTTAGTCATTTTACCAATTGATGAGGCTAGAGGCTACGTTTTACCTTTTTAGATAACCATTCCACTTAGAAAACTAACATTGCACTCTAGGCAGTAATGTAATGCTAGCATTCATCCATACAAGTTCGTTTTGGGTCTGTACGAAACCGAAGGCACTACCTTTGCTACATCATTTTGGAATTACCCTTAGGATTAGTAGAAAGTAGCCCTTGCACTTTAAAGAACTCCATCTTCGATCATCTTCAAGATGTCTTCCATTCGAATGCATATGTTGGTTCAAAGTGGTTTTCAGATAACATATCCGATCCTGGTCCATTCGAACCAACAACCGATAATTTAAAACTGGTCATGTTGATAGTCGATTATTTAACTATCAAATAAAACAACAATCATATTAGAAGTTTAATTCCATAGGGAAAACCAACATTAGTTAAGCACATAAGCAACCACTAACCTCTTTAATTACTCCTTTCATTAATTAAAATCACTTTGTAAATACTTGTATCAAATTACTTTTACAAAGATATATTCACAAACCCTTTATAATCCTTTCAATACTTGGAAAACATATCCATATACTTATCTCAACGGTATAAGTATATTAACAAAAACACTACACTTTCACAACAACAAAATATATTCATATACTTATCTCAAAGGTATAAGTATATTCTCAAAACATTATAAAAGATTTCTTCAATGAATTCTTTTTAATAAATCTCTATGAATACCTCCTTTACTAAAATTCCAAAATCCATTTATAAAACTCTTAATAAATCTCCAAGTTTATTTATAAAATTCTTTTATAAATATCCAAAATCATTTATAAAATTATTTTATAAATCTCTAAAACAATTTATAAAACTCCTTTTATAAATTTCAAAACCATTGATAAAACTCCTTTTTATAAATTTCTAAACCTTTGATAAAAATCTTTTTTCTAAACCATTTATAAAGCCCTTTTGTAAATCCATAAACTCTTTATAAAACTCCTTTTATAAATCTATAAACCCATTTATAAACTTTATTCTTTTATAGAACTCCTTTATAAAAATCCCTTCTAAAATTACTTTACAATAACCTTTTCTAAAACCCCTTTATAAAAATTCTTTAAAAGCCTTTATATAAATCCTTTATAAATACAAAACTCCATTTTCATTTATAAACTCTTTATTAAGTGAAATTCCTTTATAAATCAATTTATTATTTATAAATAAAATTAATCAGATAAATTAATTAATTTTAAACATCATAAATAAATAATAAATTCAATAATCTTAATAACACAGTCAATTTCCTTTAGAACACCGTTAATGAAATAATTAATTTACTTCAAAACATTATTAGTATAATAATAAATAACTTCAAAACATTATTAATATAATAATTAGGAATTTCAAACATTATTAATATAATAACTAATAATTAGTCTTTAAAAACCTTATTATAATAAATAATTAACTTCCAAATTATTATTAATAAATAATAATTATTATCCTCAAACAATATTAATTATTTAAGTAAATAACTTTTCACAATATTAAAATATTAATAAATAACTTTAAAACAATATTAGATAGAAACAAACAACTTTTAAACATTATTAAACAATAGTTAAACAACTTTAAATCTTTATTAAATGATAGTTAAACAACTTTAAACATTTCTAAATGATAGTTAAACACCTTTAGAACATTTCTAAATGATAGTAATATAACTTTAAAACATTTCTAAATGATTTAGAAAAGACAAATAAAATGATTGGGGTAAAATAGAGAAGTTCAAAATCTGCTTAAATAAAAATATTCTAGAAAACCCAAAAAATTTATTTGAAATCATTCTCCAAATCAAAAACTCATTCCAAGCCAAAACGACAGTTAATAATATTCCAAAATACTAAATCGAGGCCAATAGTCACCAAAGCACTTAACCAATGTTGTTATTTATTGATTTCTATCACTATAGGGGTTAAGATTTGAACATGCAACAATGTCATATATAATAGTACTAAACAATCAAGATTCAGCAATTAACAATCTATATAGTAGGGTTACAACTGAAATAGAATCAACATGTATATATAACTGAAAATGAAAATCACTACGGTGAGAAATTCGGATTTCTCTACACAATTCCCTGTATTTCAATTTTAAATGACAGTCACTTCTAAAAGCGAATATTTAACTAAACAGCCAATAATTTCAACCAAACACAAAATGTAAAATTTCTACTATATATCTTACTAATAAACCAAAAAGAAGTTTAACTCACCAAAATTCCATACATCGCCGAAGCGTTTTAGTTTCCATCTAAAATCGAAAAGCGTTCGATTTTAGCTTGAAATTCTACAAGCTCCAGTTCCTACCAATCCAATTTCAAAATGTGGATATCATTCCTAGGAGTGCAATGCGACTGACCGCGTTCGATTTGGACCTTGTATGAATTAGTTATTCAATTTATAAGATTTACGAATTAAATAATATAATTTATTCCTTTATTACATCATTAGCCACAAATTACCTTGCTTAGCCAAACCCTAATCATCTCCATTAGAATGAAACCCCAGGCCGCCAAAAACCCATACTCGACGTTCGCATTTTCACCCATCTCCATCGCCAAGCGCCACCATCCACCGCCGCTCACTCCCCTGATGTAGTCCCGTCCAAGACGAACTCAAAGATCCCAGAGCTACCACCTATCGATGCAGGAATCTCCTCCACAAGCCAAAAATATCGAACGTAGTTGAACTCAGATCCACCGCACTACGCTTCACCATTCGATGATCAGCCAGCACTGATGAACTCACCATCCCCTCGCCTACCTTTCTCCTTCAAACCCCAATGGCTAGTTCAGCCTCTAAAGGTCAGAGCAACCACGGTCGTTGATGAGAGGAAATAAAAATGGCGGCTAGGGTTTAATTATCAGGTTTGGGAAAAAGAATGGGTTTAGGGGTACTTATATAGAAAACCAACCAATACTATTCACGCCCGAAAATTCACGAACTCCAATCGAGGCATGCTCGCTGGCGTTCTTAGCCAAATACTCTTATTCCGAACTTAATGGAACTATTTTCGAAACTTAATTCTAATATATACAAAAGTTAACTTTTGAGTCGCTTAATTTATGAACCTAACTAGACCTTCTAACTCGAAACCAAACGTTCAAAATAAATCGATGCTTATACTCATTTTGGCTCGCTCGAACCATCCGAACCCAATGGAATAATCCCGAGTCCTAAAAATTCTGTCTACTAAAATAGATTTTTCCAGCTCATCGACAAAATAAATCAATAAACATTTAAATATCCAAAATTTAAATATTCGGAGCAGCCTAAAAATAAGGGTTATTACAATAAAAATTCTGAAATTGACCTCATTTTTTGTTGCTACTCGGTGCACCCGATCCAAATGGATTTTCATCGACTCTAATTTGTCCTACACAATAGTATATACTTATTTGAAACATGTTTGACTGTTAAATGTACGATTCAAATGAAATATTATAAGATCATATTCTTTTCTCAAATTTTAAGATATTGAAGAAAGACGTAAGCTTTTAGAAGTCGATCCAAGTATCATAATTGAAAATGGTTTTATCACGTAATGGAGCTTATCCATTTATTTGGAAAACAAACAAGTGTTACTTACCTTTGGTTTGCTTCATTTTTCTAGTATTCCAACTATGTACTAGTCTTTGGTAGGGAACTATTTGCTGTCATGCCATATTAGGGAACTCGTTTATTAAGATGAGTATAGTGAGAGAATGCATCATTTTGAATAGACAAAGACTATCCTTGAGGACAACCTAGAAAAACTAATGCCGTTGAAGATTAAGAAAGCTAGTTGATGACCAGTTCATCTACATTGATGTTTCTTACGATAGGACACCAAAAATACATACTACATGTAAATCCTTTGATCTTGTGGCCACTAGGTGCATGCATAACCCAATCTCTACTTATGAGAAGTCCTGCCCTTCTAACCTGAAGCTCATGTCAAATTTTTCATCTATAATTCTGGTAAAGATCCCTCTTCGTAGGCATATTTCTGATGTACGGAGATCCTAGGTTCTTAATAACTTTGCATGCTTATCTCCTATTATAAAGGATGTTACTAAGGCCACTACAGGTCGGTTATTGTCACGATCCAAATTTCAGCGTTCGAAAATCGACACCCGTACTTCAATTGTACTCGAATGCCGCAGATTCAATTGTTGAAATTTGACTCGTGCCGGAGCTTATAACACAGTAAGTATAACAACACAACGGAAGAAAGAAATGAATGATATCATATACAACTCCAATGAATACAATATCCAAAATGACATACAACAATGGTATCTGTTCGTCGACGGAAATTCTATCGGATTAGAAAACCGTCGAACGGATTTAAATTAAAAATAACCGCAAGTGCACGGTGTACGAATGTAGCACGTGGCGAATACGGGTCGATCCGCAGGGAATTGATGATTTTAAAAATCTATTCAATTAAATTAAACCAAAGTTGAGAGTGCTTAGCTAAAAAAATGAGAAAAACAAGCAAAAGAAAATTGATAAAAATATGAGAGTGTGAAGGCAATTTAGAGATAATTCCACTCTCTAGATCATATAGTTCAACCAAATATAAAATTATGATCTCTCTTTTTTGGTCATAAGTGAATTTAAATGATGTGTTTATAATAAGTATGGCTCATTTGTGCTATTAATTAGCTCAACATAAGCCATCAAACTATAACACAACCTTTAAACCACTTACTACTCTCATGAAAATGACAACGAAGTTGAAAATGAAATCTATTTTAAGTATGGCCTATTAACTATTAATTAGAAATATAGACCATCAAATTTGAATTTCAAATCACTTTCTTATGCCATAATCATATTTTGATAAAGAGGCATTTGTGTTAGTGATTGTTTAAGCATAGCCTATTTGGTGTCAACAATATAGGCTATCAAATTCAAAACAAAAACAACAAATTAAACCACTTCAAGCATTGTCGTTAAGCACAAAAAGAGAGCTATAATTATCAAAATGTTGAAGCTACATGATTAGAGGCTTCATTACCCCTAAATTGAAGGGATTAGCCTCTCATATTTGTTATCAAAACAACAAATGTAGCTAGCAACATGAAAGCAAAAGAAAAGGAAAATGAAAGCTAATGGAAAAGAGAACTACTATTCTACTTGCATGAAAAATAAAAGAAATCTACACTACAACATGAAAGGAAATAAACAAGAAAAGAAGAAAAGAGCATGTATTTAAAGTTGCATAAAAAGAAATTACATGAAAGAAGAAATGGCTAAGTAGCCATGAAAAGAAAAGAGAAGCTTTCTTTTATTTTGAGCCTAAACTAATCTAAAGAGAGACTAAGAGAGAAGAGGGTTACATGAAACATAAGGGGATTTTATACATGTGTTAAACTCTAATTCATATTTTTGGGGAGTGCCCAAAATGCCCTTGTAGGAAGTGTGGTGGCCAAGTTATCATTAGCTTCAGTAATCCCTCACTTAAATGTATATAAAGCCATTAATTCCATAAGCATGTGCATTAGCCTCTAATTTGAACATTAAGGTAGGTGGGTAGGTGGGGTCCTCCATTATCTTCACTTTGAATTATTTCCATCTTCATTTGTTCTCTTCACTCTTGTGCATGCATATATCATCATGTAACCGCTTGTATATGAAGCCAAATTCCTATAAAAAATATAGAAATTTCTAATTAAATTTTCTCAAATTAATATATGCACAAAAATGACCATTTTTCCCTAGGATGAAGATGAATATGTGACGATTTGAAAATAATATGAATTTTGGTTTAAACAAGTTGAAATACCCGATATGATCATTTATTTAATTTAAATAGATTAAATATGGTGGTAAAAATATACACATTTATGTGCACATCAATATCTATATGATACAACAATATCAGAGATAAATAATGATGCAGCGGAAATAACAGAAGTGATAACTCCAAATGATCAGTCAGAGAGGCTGCGTCCAACCACTCCAATGTCAAGCTCGAACCACAAAGATAAGCAACGTCGGTCCATGAACTTCAAGAACTGAACTAGCTCCAGATAATCTACTAAACCTGACTATCTGAAAAACCCAACTCTAGACTGTCCGTGTGGGAAATTGTGGGCACCCAGAGTGACGCAGCGGATTAAACAAAACAATCTTCAATCGGTGAAAGTAGCAATCGATGGATTGATGAATACTGAAATGCCCGAATTCGTTGATCCGAAGATACCGAATTCTAGCTATCCCGAACTCGTTGATCGCGCACGATACCGGGTTCAAAGATCTTCAATTCTTCAAGCGTTGATCAAGCGCACTTGATTCCGCGAATCGGCTTCTGCAATCGTTGAATCGAGCGCACTCGATTAACCGAAAGAGGAGATAGGATATTACACTCAACTACCAATTTGAATGAAAGCACAAAGCTAACAAAAGAGAATTTTATTCAAAAATCAACAACCTTTCAAATGTACAACGCACGCTTATTTATAGAATTTTTACAACACATGCCACAAATTTGTACAACACTTAGGTCGTTTCAGACCTAACATCACGACTTACGACCTAAAGATTAGACGACCTAAAACATAGACAACCTAAAACAGACAGTTACAATACATCACATTACAAGGCCTTCACGACCTAAAAACATACAGCGACTTACGACTTAAGAATACAACACACATATACTCCAGGAGCGACTTAGCAGCTATCTTCCAGCGACTTAAGCTTTAGCTTTCAGTAGCGACCTAAGGAACCTCGGCAGCGACCTAAAATAGAGCTTGGTAAAGTTAGGTCATTCAAGCGACCTAAAATAAGGCGGCTTCTTGTTAGGTCGTTGGCGACCTAAAACCTTTGCGACATATGAACTTCGCGACCTAACTGGGCGACTTAGCTCGGTAGCTCGCGAGCGACCTAAGGCATGAAGCGGTATTGTTGAACGACTTATTATAGGTCGTAGCTCGTTCGTGGTTTCTGAGCGACCTAATGTATCTTGCATATGTAAGCGACCTAGTATAGGTCGTAGCTTTTTAGGTCGTGACTTTTTAGGTCGCAGCTTGTAGATCGAGTTAGGTCGTAACTCCTTATTTCGTGACTCGTTAGGTCGTTGGCGACCTAAGTTAGGTCGTTGGGTTTCATTAGATCGTAGCTTGTTGCTAGAGTTAGGTCGCAACGCCTTATCCATTGACTCGTTAGGTCGTTGACGACCTACGTTAGGTCGTTGGTGGCGACTTATCGGTGCTTTAGGTCATTCGCGACCTAAAGAAATGTCCATTTGCGTTGCTTCAAACTTCAATTCTGGAAATGGAAAATCAAATTCATGCTGGCCTGCATCACAGAGTTTAGGAAGGGAACAATAAACTTCGAGTCAGTCATGGGACTGGTGTGAGTAACAAAAACAGTTTATCTTTAAAACAAACAACAAAAGAATTTTAAACATTGAAATCCGCAATGCTTTTTGGAAAATGAAACTACCATAAGGCCTCCCGCCACACACACAATGCAAACGCAGAATTGGAGGAGATTTTTCCTTATGATAGTCAAAAATGCTTACTACGCAAAATCATTCGATATTATTACTATTAGTGCATAGTGTAGAAAACCATTTCGAAAGTATAATATTAATCTTAGCCAGCATAAACATTCCGAACTATGCCTACTATAGCTACCATCTAAACAGTGGTGACCACCATAAGTAGATGGAAGGTTCTACAACTAAAACCGTACTGGGTTCGTATTGTTTGATTGGATTTCCAACAAATGATCAGGCTAAGGAACTTCCTATGCCACATGGGAACACCTCTGGAGGGACGCCCCGAGAACCTACCCGGATCTCTGCCAACACAAGGCCGGTTACCCCCTTCTCGGGTAGTAAATCTGAGATATGCCACCCCCGGTCGTTTACGACCTTTATCCGAGGCCTCGATCACAAAGCAACAATCACACAGAGTAGATGAGATTGGAGCAACCACACAGGTAAATATCTGGGCTCCATACCATGATACCACCTTTTTCCAGAAGGAATGGACATACCCTAGGGGAGCTACCCCTGAAACCTTGCCGCATCTTTCCTGTTTCGACCATTACCGATCTGTGAGGCTCGATGAGGTCTCGTCCACAAAGCTACGCTTTTTCACAAAGCCATGCTTTGATCAACAAATGATCAGCAACACACATCAGCACTCAGCATGCCACACTACCAAATTGGGAGTATATCACTGATAACCTTCAACTACATAACCTCTGAGCTCGTACGTCTCAGAGAAGGGTGTTAAGCTAAGAGAATAAATCTCCACCACCAAACAGAAATGTATTCGAAAGAAATCGGCTTTATATCTCAAAGTGTAGTGTCAGACATACAACCATACAAGTCTGTTCCGGGTTCGAACAGAACCGAAGGCACTTCCGAAGAAGCCCTTGCAAATCCGGATAATTTCTAATCACGTCCGGACTTCCCATCCCAAAGGGTGATCAAATCTCTATACCGGGGATCAGCCGATGCAGAGACAATCGATGGTAATCCTTTCATTTTTGAAAGTATCAGGTCTTCACCACCGGTCTTCAAATGCTATCCATATACATCGTATCATTATTCGGAATGGGTTATATGACACAAAGTCCTCACCCGGCTAAACCGAATAATGAGCGCAATATTTAAAACATATAGATATTGGGATTTCGATTAAGTCACAACTTATTACCTAAAACTTTTCTTTCAAATGGTTTAAACACATCACCATTTTAATCTTTTACATAAAAGGATTTATCTCACAAAGTTCACCCAGTTTCACAAAGATCTATTCATAGATTTTCCAAATCAATTTTCATTTCAATTGGATTAACTCGTTAAATCTTTAAAATAAAGATTTAACTGATAGCTTTCAAAACAATTCCATTTCGACCTTTTATTCAAAAGGTACACCTTTCCAATTTTAAAACAAAGTTCAATAATCTTTCACAAAGATTCATTCATAACTCGGAAAACCATTTTCCTTTCAAACTTAAAATTCTTTTGACACAAATTGGAAATTCATTCCTTATATGAAAGCTTCTATTATTTGAAAACAAATAGTTTTCATTTTGGAAAATCTGATTCATTTATACGAGTTAAAGTCCTTGGGTTAAATTCAAATTCTCAAAACCATACTTTTAAAATGGTTTAAATTCATATAAACACATTTATAACATCTATAACCATAATTTCCAAACATGGAATTCAATCCCAAAATTTGAATTCAAATTCAAATTAAATTATTTAAATTGGAAACTTTACCAAGTTATTCAATTTAACTTTTATCAAAAAACTCCTTTTCAAAAGCTTTTCATATTCAACCCAATTCCATTTCCAAAATCAATTGAAATTAAAATTTCAATTTCAAAAATATTAAATTTAAATCATCTGTGACTTAACCGATTTCCTCGTGAAATCCATATTTGTGTGTTTAAAAGTGTGGTCCAGGGGTTTTACACAGTAGTGCAACATCATTATCAATCATCACAGATCAAATGCAACAATATATTTGATAAATGGTATATACTATAACGCTTATCTTTCATACACAGATCACAAATAGATATATATATCATAGATAATAAGTCACATCACAGGAAATTAATTACATTCATCCCAGAGAAACGGATTACAACATAAATCAGGATATATCACAAAGCATCATATATCAGGGATATCAAACAATTCAATCGTCCAATAGAATCCAAACATTCACAAGTAAATTTTATTAATCAACTGATTCATTTAAATCAGATGTATCAATTATTAATCCAGGTTAATTATCATAAGTTAATCACCAATTATTTCTTAATCACTTGATTAATTAATTAACCTTTAATAGATTAATTTTCCTCAAATTAATTACCTTAATCAATTTATCACATTATCCTTAAATCAATTATTGCTTAATCACTTGATTAATCAACTTTAATCATTAATTAAATATTTAATTAATCATCCTTAATTCACAAATTAATTATTCCTTACTTAATCTCCATTTGATTAATTATATTAATAATTTATTTCCCTTAATTACTTATATCAATTAAACTAACTCCTTGATTAATTACATTAATTAATCCTTTAATTACACTGAGTCATCATCACTTAATTACTTCCCTCAAGTAATTATCCTTTTAATTACTTAAAACCTTTATTAATTTAAAGATAATCCATTTATCTTAATTAACTTCTTAATCACCATTAAGATCTTATTAAATGAAAGCTTGAAATTGATTTATACAAAAATCTTTTGAGATCTTCTTTATTAATTAAAGTTTGATACCACATTATTATATTTCAAAAACACTTGTTAATTAATTTAATAAATCAACTAATGTATAATTATTCCAACTCGAAACAATTTATCTTTAAAACTTGTTTTAAAACTTATTTAATAAATTTACTTTGGAAACTTTGGCTAACATTCACTTGAAAACTGATTTATTTTAATATTCTTTGAAACTTGATCATGCTTTCTTTTGAAAACTTGGTTATTAAACATAACCCGAGCCCAAGCTCTAAATTACCCGAGCCAAAACCCAAAATACCCGAGGTTAAACCCGAGCATCCCGCTTCTCTATTTTCTTCGAGTCAAACTCTCGTTTACTTCGAGTCTTCCCCGAGCAAAAATGCTTCTTCTCCAATCCTTCAAGCCAGACCAGATACGAGAGATATCTCGTGTACGTGTACACGTGATCGGAGCAGCTACGATCATCTACGCCAGCTTCATCACATCGTCGACGACACCTACAAGCTTCCCAAACACCCAGACCCTCTAAACGACATCGAATTCGAATTTGAGCAAGTCGATGCTTATCTGGAACCAGACTCGATCGATACAAACGCCTCGACCTCCTATCTCCGACCACCGGAGATCACGCACCCTCGTCCAGAGCTCCTCCTATCAACCATGCACCTCTTTCATTCGTCCTAGTCCAGTCCGATGCAACGTCGATGTTGCAATTGGTCGAATTCCGACCAATACAGAAACGTGGCTTAAACCCTATATCATCAAATTTTAGCCACCACGATGATCGAAAATTTTTCCGAGCATTTTTCTTAAACTCCCCGACCTCCCAGCGAGCTTCATCCATGATCGCATCAACCCACACTTCGTCGATGACCAGAAATCGTTGAAAATCTTAAATACGTTCAACCCCAAATTACTCGATCGACACTTCACTAAAAAATTTAACTTTACTTTTAAAAATCCTCGTTTTTGAAAACAATTCCAATGTTATACCTAAAATCAGAAAACACGATTCTTGAAATTTTAATATGTTCTGTACTTACCTGTATTTCTAGATTTTTTAGGAAATTCTTATATTAATTATGCTTGGATTTATTTTTTTAGAGGTTAAACATGTTTAAACAAACAATCTTTGTTTGGATCCTAAAGTTTAACAAAAATCAGAGGAGAAGGATATAATTTTTTTTTTCAAATAGGTTTTTTTTTAAACTTGTTTCTAGACAGAGGCAATATAAGCAGTAGCCTGCACACGTTATATCTATTATTCAAATATACACAGAGAATTGAATATATATATATATTCAAACATACATATTCACAGGTAAATATTCAACAGATTCATACTTTAAATTTTTAAAAGTAGATGTTACTCACTGTGATTTAGGAAGAAGAACAGGGCTTCTTAAATTTTGAAACTGGCTTGTAAAATTGCAAGCTGAAGCCTGCAATTTGGTCTCTGGTTTGTACTGATGTAGATTGTTGTTTCAACTTGAAGTTTTGTTTAAGTTATAGATGAATCTTACTTCAGATTTACACAGTTTGAATGGACGAACTGTGATGAAAATTTGATGTATGGAAATGAGGTTAACAGGGTATGTTGTTTTTATACAGGGTGATGATATTTGGTTAGTACAAGTTGATATAAAATTTGTACAAATCATCAGTGAGATTTTTTTCTCTGCTTGGAGGCTGAATTGATTTTAAAAATAATTCGAATTGATTTTTATTTGCTGCCAGAGATGAAAACATTTAATGCATATGTACCTTATGTCTCATACTTATCTTCTTTTCTTTGTTTATTTTGTATTGACTAAAGAGATTTTTCTTTTCTACTTTGGTGGCTGCAGATCTCATGTTTTGGTGGCTAAAGTAAATTGTGTTTTGTTTTGTTTTGTTTTGTGTGCTACAGAACTTTATATTGAGTGTTATTATCTTTATTTTCCCAAGCTTACATACTTATATTATGTGTTCATATTTGAGTATTATTTTCTTTTCTTTTTTATTTGCTTTATTACTTGGTAATATGAGTGAACTTCTATTTTTATTTTATTTTATTTTTCTTTTATTATTTTTGTATCAATTCTGTTTGTATTGTTTATTAATCATGAGATTAAGATATATATATGTATTTACTTTATACTTTATAATAAAATTAAATTTCTATTTTAATTTGTTGTTAAAATTTTAGCAATTATTTGTTTACTTAATATTTATCTTTTATTTATAGATTTCTATTTCTAGCTTAATTTATTACTATTATTTTACTTTAATATTTATCATCTTGTATTTATTTTATAAATTAACCATCAAATTTTAAATTTAAATTTATTTGTTTATTTTAAACCACCAATTCTAAATTTAAATCATTTGTTTACTTATTCTGATACTCGTGTCAATTGTCTATATTTATATTTATTTTTAAACCATTTATCTAAGATTTAAATTCAAATCAAATATACACATATATATTCAAATTTACTCATATATGCCCGTATACATATATATTCACATATATACAATATTTAAATTTTAAATGATTTAACATAGAATTTATTTGAACTCGGGGAAACTCGCATCAATTTACAAATTAATTTTACAATTTTAATTCAAAAATTGAATTAATTATCAATTTAAATATTTATAAAATCTGGGGTCGTTACAAACTTCCCCCCTTAAGAAATTTCGTCCTCGAAATTTGCCAGGGAGACACAAAGATAGATGAAGAATGTTTCATTAAATCAACTGAATATCTATTCTGCATTTGGCTTACCAAATCAGAATATCAATAATAGATACAAGAACGAATCTTTTGAATTTTAATTTTTTTTCTTTTTTCACAAGATACTCAGGTTATCCAGATCTACGAAATATGCAGTGGCATCGGTTAGTTCGAAAGGATAACTAACCATTCGTAGAATATATTGGGACCCAAATTGTATTCATATATCTGTCTATTTTTAGGTACAATTTCAAAACTTTTAGTTTAGAACTAAAGTATACCTATCAACCATAGCAATCAAAGCAACTAATTCATCCCAACAAACAATTCGACCTATTTGGAGTTTATGTCCCATGCAAATATATCAAATCTTCTTCCTGGATCTACCAGGAACTATCGAAGAATTGAAAAAAATGACGAACAAAAGAGATTGATAGAGAAAAGATTGTTTCCTTGTTGTTACGGGGTATTGACCATTTATAGTCATATTCCCCTGTCCCATATCTCATCCTCTTCTTGCACTCATACTTACTATTAGTGAATAGTAAGAGAATTTAATGAGGCATTTGAACGGATATCTGAGGAATACTCATCCTAGGGTATACTTCACCCTATCTCTAATGAGCTACTTAATGTGTTATACTCCTGAGCTAAAGTTCAACCTAAGCTCTGATACCAATTTGTCACGATCCAAATTTCAGCGTTCGAAAATCGACACCCGTACTTCAATTGTACTCGAATGCCGCAGAATCAATTGTTGAAATTTGACTCGTGTCGGAGCTTATAACACAGTAAGTATAACAACACAGCGGAAGAAAGAAATGAATGATATCATATACAACTCCAATGAATACAATATCCAAAATGACATACAACAATGATATTTATATGATACAACAATATCAGAGATAAATAATGATACAGCGGAAATAACAGAAGTGATAACTCCAAATGATCAGTCAGAGAGGCTGCGTCCAACCACTCCAATGTCAAGCTCGAACCACAAAGATAAGCAGCGTCGGTCCATGAACTTCAAGAACTGAACTAGCTCCAGATAATCTACTAAACCTGACTATCTGAAAAACCCAACTCTAGACTGCCCGTGTGGGAAATTGTGGGCACCCAGCGTTTAGGAAGGGAACAATAAACTCCGAGTCAGTCATGGGACTGGTGTGAGTAACAAAAACAGTTTATCTTTAAAACAAACAACAAAAGAATTTTAAACATTGAAATCCGCAATGCTTTTTGGAAAATGAAAATACCATAAGGCCTCCCGCCACACACACAATGCAAACGCAGAATTGGAGGAGATTTCTCCTTATGATAGTCAAAAATGCTTACTACGCAAAATCATTCGATATTATTACTATTAGTGCATAGTGTAGAAAACCATTCCGAAAGTATAATATTAATCTTAGCCAGCATAAACATTCCGAACTATGCCTACTATAGCTACCATCTAAATAGTGGTGACCACCATAAGTAAATGGCAGGTTCTACAACTAAAACCGTACTGGGTTCGTATTGTTTGATTGGATTTCCAACAAATGATCAGGCTAAGGAACTTCCTATGCCACATGGGAACGCCTCTGGAGGGACGCCCCGAGAACCTACCCGGATCTCTGCCAACACAAGGCCGGTTACCCCCTTCTCGGGTAGTAAATCTGAGATATGCCACCCCCGGTCGTTTACGACCTTTATCCGAGGCCTCGATCACAAAGCAACAATCACACAGAGTAGATGAGATTGGAGCAACCACACAGGTAAATATCTGGGCTCCATCCCATGATACCACCTTTTTCCAGAAGGAATGGACCTACCCTAGGGGAGCTACCCCTGAAACCTTGCCGCATCTTTCCTGTTTCGACCATTACCGATCTGTGAGGCTCGATGAGGTCTCGTCCATAAAGCTACGCTTTTTCACAAAGCCATGCTTTGATCAACAAATGATCAGCAACACACATCAGCACTCAGCATTCCACACTACCAAATTGGGAGTATATCACTGATAACCTTCAACTACATAACCTCTGAGCTCGTACGTCTCAGAGAAGGGTGTTAAGCTAAGAGAATAAATCTTCGCCACCAAACAGAAATGTATTCGAAAGAAATCGGCTTTATATCTCAAAGTGTAGTGTCAGACATACAACCATACAAGTCTGTTCCGGGTTCGAACAGAACCGAAGGCACTTCCGAAGAAGCCCTTGCAAATCCGGATAATTTCTAATCACGTCCGGACTTCCCATCACAAAGGGTGATCAAATATCTATACCGGGGATCAGCCGATGCAGAGACAATCGATGGTAATCCTTTTATTTTTGAAAGTATCCGGTCTTCACCACCGATCTTCAAATGCTATCCATATACATCGTATCATTATTCGGAATGGGTTATATGACACAAAGTCCTCTCCCGGCTAAACCGAATAATGAGCGCAATATTTAAAACATATGGATATTGGGATTTCGATTAAGTCACAACTTATTACCCAAAACTTTTCTTTCAAATGGTTTAAACACATCACCATTTTAATATTTTACATAAAAAGATTTATCTCACAAAGTTCACCCAGTTTCACAAAGATCTATTCATAGATTTTCCAAATCAATTTCCATTTCAATTGGATTAACTCGTTAAATCTTTAAAATAAAGATTTAACTGATAGCTTTCAAAACAATTCCATTTCGACCTTTTATACAAAAGGTACACCTTTCCAATTTTAAAAAAAAGTTCAATAATCTTTCACAAAGATTCATTCATAACTAAAACCATTTTCCTTTCAAACTTAAAATTCTTTTGACAAAAATTGGAAATTCATTCCTTATATGAAAGCTTCTATTATTTGAAAACAAATAGTTTTCATTTCGGAAAATCTGATTCATTTATACGAGTTAAAGTCCTTGGGTTAAATTCAAATTCTCAAAACCATACTTTTAAAATGGTTTATATTCATATAAACACATTTATAACATTTATAACCATAATTTCCAAACATGGAATTCAATCCCAAAATTTGAATTCAAATTCAAATTAAATTATTTAAATTGGAAACTTTACCAAGTTATTCAATTTAACTTTTATCAAAAAACTCCTTCTCAAAAGCTTTTCATATTCAACCCAATTCCATTTCCAAATCAATTGAAATTAAAATTTCAATTTCAAAAATATTAAATTTAAATCATCTGAGACTTAACCGATTTCCTTGTGAAATCCATATTTGTGTGTTTAAAAGTGTGGTCCAGGGGTTTTACACAGTAGTGCAACATCATTGTCAATCATCACAGATCAAATACAACAATATATTTGATAAGCGGTATAAACTATAACGCTTATCTTTCATACACAGATCATAGATAGATATATATATCACACATAATAAGTCACATCACAGGGAATTAATTACATTCATCCCAGAGAAACGAATCACAACATAAATCAGGATATATCACAAAGCATCATATATCAGGGATATCAAACAATTCAATCGTCCAAAAGAATCCAAACATTCACAAGTAAATTTTATTAATCAACTGATTCATTTAAATCAGATGTATCAATTTTTAATCCGGGTTAATTATCATAAGTTAATCACCAATTATTTCTTAATCACTTGATTAATTAATTAACCTTTAATAGATTAATTTTCCTCAAATTAATTACCTTAATCAATTTATCACATTATCCTTAAATCAATTATTGCTTAATCACTTGATTAATCAACTTTATCATTAATTAATTATTTAATTAATCATCCTTAATTCACAAATTAATTATTCCTTACTTAATCTCCATTTGATTAATTATATTAATAATTTATTTCCCTTAATTACTTATATCAATTAAACTAACTTCTTGATTAATTACATTAATTAATCCTTTAATTAAACCGAGTCATCATCACTTAATTACTTCCCTCAAGTAATTATCCTTTTAATTACTTAAAACCTTTATTAATTTAAAGATAATCCATTTATCTTAATTAACTTCTTAATCACCATTAAGATCTTATTAAATGAAAGCTTGAAATTGATTTATACAAAAATCTTTTGAGATCTTCTTTATTAATTAAAGTTTGATACCACATTATTATATTTCAAAAACACTTGTTAATTAATTTAATAAATCAACTAATGTATAATTATTCCAACTTGAAACAATTTATCTTTAAAACTTGTTTTAAAACTTATTTAATAAATTTACTTTGGAAACTTTGGCTAACATTCACTTGAAAACTGATTTATTTTAATATTCTTTGAAACTTGATCATGCTTTCTTTTGAAAACTTGGTTATTAAATATAACCCGAGCCCAAGCTCTAAATTACCCGAGCCAAAACCCAAAATACCCGAGGTTAAACCCGAGCATCCCGCTTCTCTATTTTCTTCGAGTCAAACTCTCATTTACTTCGAGTCTTTCCCGAGAAAAAATGCTTCTTCTCCAATCCTTCAAGCCAGACCAGATACAAGAGATATCTCGTGTACGTGTACACGTGATCGGAGCAGCTCTGATCATCTACGCCGGCTTCATCACATCGTCGACGACACCTACAAGCTTCCCAAACACCCAGACCCTCTAAACGACATCGAATTCGAATTTGAGCAAGTCAATGCTTATCTGGAACCAGACTCGATCGATACAAACGCCTCGACCTCCTATCTCCGACCACCGGAGATCACGCACCCTCGTCCAGAGCTCCTCCTATCAACCATGCACCTCTTTCATTCGTCCTAGTCCAGTCCGATGCAATGTCGATGTTGCAATTGGTCGAATTCCGACCAATACAGAAACGTGGCTTAAACCCTATATCATCAAATTTTAGCCACCACGATGATCGAAAATTTTTCCGAGCATTTTTCTTAAACTCCCCGACCTCCCAGCGAGCTTCATCCATGATCGCGTCAACCCACACTTCGCCGATGACCAGAAATCGTTAAAAATCTTAAATACATTCAACTCTAAATTACTCGATCGACACTTCACTAAAAAATTTAACTTTACTTTTAAAAATCCTCGTTTTTGAAAACAATTCCAATGTTATACCTGAAATCAGAAAACACGATTCTTGAAATTTTAATATGTTCTGTACTTACCTATATTTTTGGATTTTTTAGGAAATTCTTATATTAATTATGCTTGGATTTATTTTTTTAGAGGTTAAACATGTTTAAACAAACAATCTTTGTTTGGATCCTAAAGTTTAACAAATATCAGAGGAGAAGGATATAATATATTTTTTCAAACATGTTTTTTTTAAACTTGTTTCTAGACAGAGGCAATATAAGCAGTAGCTTGCACACCTTATATCTATTATTCAAATATACACAGAGAATTGAATATATATATTCAAACATACATATTCACAGGTAAATATTCAACAGATTCATACTTTAAATTTTTAAAAGTAGATGTTACTCACTGTGATTTAGGAAGAAGAACAGAGCTTCTTAAATTTTGAAATTGGCTTGTAAAACTGCAAGCTGAAGCCTGCAATTTGGTCTCTGGTTTGTACTGATGTAGATTGTTGTTTCAACTTGAAGTTTTGTTTAAGTTAGAGATGAAGCTTGCTTCAGATTTACACAGTTTGAATGGACGAACTGTGATGAATATTTGATGTATGGAAATGAGGTTAACATGGTATGTTGTTTTTATACAGGGTGATGATATCTGGTTAGTACAAGTTGATATAAAATTTGTACAAATCATCAGTGAGATTTTTTTCTCTGCTTGGAGGCTGAATTGATTTTAAAAATAATTTGAATTGATTTTTATTTGCTGCCAGAGATGAAAACATTTAATGCATATGTACCTTATGTCTCATACTTATCTTCTTTTCTTTGTTTATTTTGTATTGACTAAAGAGATTTTTCTTTTCTACTTTGGTGGCTGCAGATCTCATGTTTTGGTGGCTGAAGTAAATTGTGTTTTGTTTTGTTTTGTGTGCTACAGATCTTTATATTGAGTGTTATTATCTTTATTTTCCCAAGCTTACATACTTATATTATGTGTTCATATTTGAGTATTATTTTCTTTTCTTTTTTATTTGCTTTATTACTTGGTAATATGAGTGAACTTCTATTTTTATTTTATTTTATTTTTCTTTTATTATTTTTGTATCAATTCTGTTTGTATTGTTTATTAATCATGAGATTAAGATATATATATATATATATATATGTATTTACTTTATACTTTATAATAAAATTAAATTTCTATTTTAATTTGTTGTTAAAATTTTAGCAATTATTTGTTTACTTAATATTTATCTTTTATTTATAGATTTCTATTTCTAGCTTAATTTATTACTATTATTTTACTTTAATATTTATCATCTTGTATTTATTTTATAAATTAACCATCAAATTTTAAATTTAAATTTATTTGTTTATTTTAAACCACCAAGTCTAAATTTAAATCATTTATTTACTTATTTTGATACTCGTGTCAATTGTCTATATTTATATTTATTTTTAAACCATTTATCTAAGATTTAAATTCAAATCAAATATACACATATATATTCAAATTTACTCATATATGCCCGTATACATATATATTCACATATATACAATATTTAAATTTTAAATGATTTAACATAGAATTTATTTGAACTCGGGGAAACCCGCATCAATTTACAAATTAATTTTACAATTTTAATTCAAAAATTGAATTAATTATCAATTTAAATATTTATAAAATCCGGGGTCGTTACAGTTATCCCTGGAAAAAAACATCTTTCCTTAATACCACCATAACCTTTCTAATCATCATAGTCTCCAATTATGCATAGACGATTACTTCTTTATTAGAGTATCTTCGTATTATTACAAATCAATGCCTCTAGTCTCGTTTGAGAGTTTATTCAACTCACCCTTTGACATTATCTTCTGCTCGTTAGAGCTGTGGATTGTCTATGGCTACCTTATGTCCATGTTCTTGAGTAGTAAGCCAGAAGAAACCTTATATAGGTAGATTCCTTTGATTGATATGTTGATGGCTTTGGACGCCACGAGGAAAGTGGGATTTTCTTTAAGGTTACGAAAAACTTCTTCTCTAGATGGATCTCAAATTATAGAAATTACTACCATATACTATTTTATAAATATGAGGGTGAATCATTTGGTTTATGCATGGAGGGAGAGTTGGGAATGACAAAGTTAGGGGTGTGCCCTAGGAGAAATTATGTAATTGTGATTATATAAACCATTAGACACTTATGTATAAATCTTGTTTGAAATGAAATTAGTTTGATTTTTACTTCTATTGTGTGTACCTATATTTATATTTAGATGTTGATGATTACAAATTATACATACAATAAGAAATCACTAGAAGTGAATATTTAACCAATAAGAAATCCCTAGAAGTTTATTTATCAAATAAAAAATAAAATGTTACCAATTTAATTTGAAAAGTTCCTTTCCGTTTTCCTTCAAATCAACCTCTCCTTCAAAGCCTTTTCACAACAAAGATTTTACTTCTTAAAAAGTGGGATTTTTATTTAAAACCAGTTTTGTCATTGAAAACCCATTATTATACCAGGCCACTTGGGTTCTCTAAGACATCCTTTATAACTTTTACTAAAAACTGGAGTAGAAAAGTACAATTTCCATCATATTATTTTTCTAATACTTATGCTACTTCCACTTTCAACTTTAGAGGAGATTCTAATAGCATATAAGAGGGACTTCTAAAAAGGTATGTGCAATTACTGCACATAGTTATGGAATTATTCGTTTTTTCTTTTAATTTCCTATATTATTTCTAGTTACCAACATTATTTCTCTTTAAATTTCATAATGTTACTACTACTATTTAACTTTCTTCTACCTATACTACTCTTTTTTTGTAAATTGCTTCTCTTTATATAGTTTCTTTTTATGCATAAACCTATTTCATATATTTTTCTTTGTATTTCCTTATACATGAATATCCTTCCTATCTTCACTTTAGGGTGTTCTTGCCCTTTCATTCTCTTTACCTCATTTAAATCCAGTACCACTTCTTATTTCTCACGTCTTTTAAAAGAATTTTAAAAATTCATATTTACAAAATCATAAAAATCACCAAGCTACACATTTGCTCTATTTTTATTTATTTCGAAGGAAATATCTTTAGTAAAACCTTTTTTCCTAAACATATTTAAATTTCAACTAGCAATTCTGTTTAAAATATAAAATGATATTTTATTTTGCGGATAACTTTTAATGTTTACTTATTTTCCAAAAATAGAGGTTTATACTTTTAAATAAATCCTTTGGAAATCATTTTCAAATATATTTTTTTGAACCTTTTATTAAATTCTTCCATATGGGGTTAGACTCAAAGTGGGTTTTATTTGTCCCTTCTTTTGGACTTTTTTTTTTCACTTACTTTCTAACTTATCTTTCTTTAAAATATATTAAAAATTCGGCTATCATCTTGGAGTGATTTCTACACACCTTCTTTTGAAATCTAATTTAAATCTTCTTCTATATATTTACAATCTATAGATTCTTACTTTCCCCTTATTTGGATCTAATGTACATTATCAATCGGTAATCTTACGGGGATCAGATTCATTGGGCAATTCAGACTCAATTAGGGAGTCAACTACCATCCAGCTTCAGGGACCCTTCTATATATCGTATTCATGTTCTTCTTTAGTTAACACCTTCTAGTACGACCTACTTCCCATGGGATGATCGAGATAGATGTATATCTTCAACCTCATCTACTGTTCTAACTCATAGTCGCATTGTCCATCTTTCAGAATATGGTTGTAATTATTTCTATAGTCAGAATTTGTAGGATTTGACGTAGAATATATATATATATATATAATTACAGTAAAAATACAAATATGTTCACTCAACATATCATAATTCCTATGATCGATTAACCTAAGCTCTGATACTAAATCTAACAACCCACACCTCGGTACTCCCGAGTTTTCGCTAAATTGAAAATCCAAGTCCACCAAAGCACGATCGTTGGTGTTGGTATGTTGTAAATAACAAAAGCATATCAGACCACTATCAATATAAACTCACAACGGAATAGTAAAGTATAATAAACATATAATTACCGACCAAGGCTAATACTTCATGTCTAGTGCACTTGTCAGTGTAAAGCATGCATGTCCTTCCACCATTCCTGCCTTGTACTAGTACACGTCCTTCTAATTCTATCCTATGTTGTAATGAGGAGGGGGTCAGAACAACATTTTGGTGACCGGTAAATTACATACTTTATACATAACACCAGTTTATGCTGATTGCTTTCCATAACATGTTGTGTCTACTTCTTAAACTTAGTCGTCTTGACTTTATATACGTGTACGATACACCCCACCTACTCGATGTATACAATAACTAAATATGTATATATAGGGGGTGTGTGTGTATAAGTGCCATAGTCCTTCTTTGGACCAAGATACTTTCACCACAAGTATACATACCTCAATACCTCGTCAGGTTCCATCGTCAACATAGTTTCACGTCCTTGCCCTTGCCAATACCAAGGAACTCCCATAGTGCCTAATAACAACATTACAACTATTTAGTTGTATATTTTATCTCGTTTTGAAAGACCCACATTAAAAGGTTATCTAGCATTGCCTCTTAACAATAAACAAACTAACAAACAACTGTGAGGTGATGCATGTCCTAAACGTGGTCTATACTAGTAGGAGGTGTAGCGCATTTAGGCATAACCCTTGTGTTTCCTACTATGCCACAAAGTGAATCAGATAACAGTGATCACACAACATAAGGTAGATTTTCTGCTATTCCAATATTTACCACTGTTTCACACAACATATGGAAAAATAATCTGTTGTTTGACATAGTCCATGAAATCTCAATGTTCATGCTTGTCATTCAGAAAACATTTTATTTGTTGTCTAATTGAAGTTATAAAAAAATTCAGTTTTGGCTCCATCTATATTTTGGTTTCGTTCCCAATTATTTTGTGGCCGTCGGTTCTTTTAATTATGTCCCACTTCTATTTCTCTCATTCCATTTTCCCTCTTTGAAGTTAAATAAATGATTAAACCCCTCATTCGGTTTTTGTAACAACCCTGTATTTGGTAATTATTTTAAATTGAATTTCCTGATTTAAAAACTTTATTTTATTTATTAAAATGGATAAATTTTGTTATTTTAAATATAAATTTTTATTTGTATGTGAATTATAATCCCAAACATGAATAAATAGAGTATTTTCCAGAACAGTGAATTTTGGTCAATTTGGTCAAACTTTGACTTTTTAATTTAAAAATTTAAAAGTTTGAAAATTTGAATTTCATCTTTTATTATGAAAGTAAATAAAAATTTAAGAATATTGCTTTTCGTTTCGTTGAAATCTGATTTATAATGTGAAAGTTATGCCTTTTTAACTATTGTGTGTAATTTGCTGTATTTAATCAAATTGTTTATTTTAAATTATATAAATAATATTTTATTTGGTCATGTAATGTTCTAAATTATATTTATATGGGTAAAATAACTTGTTATGTAAATATTTTGGTTTTAAAATATTTTTAAGAGAAGTATAAATTTTTCTAGAGTTAATGGTAATTTATTTGAAATTTTCATGTCCTATTTCCTATTTTTAAACAATTTCTTCAGTTCTTTTGCTATTTTCTCTGAATTTAATTATTTATTTCACTTTGAAAATGTTGTAAAATCTTTTTATTTCAAATTTTGTTTTAGAATATTTTTAAAATGAAGTAAATAATTTTCCAAAGTCAAGGGTAATTTATTTGTAATTTCTGGACACTGTTTTCAATTTTTAAGTAATTTCTGTAATTCTTTTTCCATTTCTTTAAATTTAAATATTTAATCTTATTTTATAATACTTTGTTTCAGTTTTTAAATTCAATTTCTGAGTTTATTTTGTTTATATAAAATTAAAAAGAAAAAGAAATATGAAGAGTTTAAAATGCTTTAGAAACTGAAGTCTTTTCATCTCCAAAACTCTTCATTTCCATAACTCTTCATTTACACTCCTTTTGGCCGTGCATTTTTTTTCATTTGCTGTGTATTCCCTTCAAAATTCACGTGAGAAAATCCTTCTCCATTTCATTTTTGCACGGCTAAGAAAAGCTTTGGTAATGGCTTCTTTGTTTCTATACTTTTTCTTCTTCTTTTTCCTATTTTCATGTCATTTTTGCCTTGTTTTCTCTTGTATTTGGATCGGCCTCTCCTCCACATCCACGGCCACAAAATCCTACACCTCTTCCCTGCCATCACCACCAGCTACTCCTCTGGTCTTGACCAAGGCCGAGCCACCATGATGCCAAAACTCCACAAAAATTGCAACACAAGCCATAAAAACATGTTGTTTGACCACTGTTTGCTTCACCACTCCACTTTCCACCACCACCACCACCTTAGGCCGCCTCCACCACCTCTGGCCAGACCACTGACCTGACCCATACCCCTCTGACCTGACCAAACAACCCCATGGCCGAACCCAATATTGAACAAAAATCACACTATTTTGCCTTAAACCCTTCACCTTCTCACTATGTAACTTCCCCTCCATGTTTCACCACTTTGGCCGTGCATTCACTTGACCAAACCTGAGCCAAAACTTGTTCAAACCGGATCCAAACAACATCCCTAGGCTGAAAAAAAATATAGGAAGCAAGGCAAAAGATTTGGCATTCATATCTCTTTTCATTTAAAAGTTATTCCATTTCTAGTGTATTGAAATTATGGTTTGTTTTGATTTTTGTTTTGGGTTGTAACACAAGAGTTGTAGCATTGGATCTCGCTCTCCACTCAAATCCGTAGTCTTGTCTTTGTGCTCTTGATTCCATTTTGTCAGTTGTATTGCAATCTCCGGCATTTAAAGGTGAGTTAATCTCACACGACATTTTATACTTATACAAATGTGAAGCGACAACAATTGAATGTGTAGAATATTATGATATGTTATAACTGCGTGTGATGATTTAATTATATGATGTTAAACCTATTAATTTACTTGTCATATTATCTGTTACTGTTATTTATTGTTAAACTGTTCATTTATACCTGTTTATCACACTGCAAGTTCCATGTAGATTAGATTCACTATGGGTTGAAATGATACATACCCGAACGAACTTTAGAATAGGGAAAAATCGTTATGGGCTGAAATGATAGGTCTGAACGATTTTTATTTATTTTATTTTTAACTTGGGATTGCGGGTTTGAAATGATAGAACCCGGATTTTTGCTTTTTAAACTACGGATTGAAATGATACATATCCGTATCACTTGACCTAGGTTAGAAAACTATATACAGGCCCGTGGTTATTTTTATAAAGTATTTTGAATATTTTAAATATTTTTAAAAGTGTAAAATTATGAAAATTTGATTTAAATTGGATTTTTAATGTTTAAATAAAGAAATTTGGATTTTTCTAGAAGTTAAAAATGTAATTTAAATGAATGGTAAAAGTGAATTTTTGAAATATAACTTAAGTTTGGAAATTTGGAATTTTGATTTTAAAATGATATTTAAGTTATATAAATAAAATAGAAATTTAATTATATTTGGAAAATGGTAAATATGATAATTTGATTTGAATTTGAATTTAAATGATTTAATAAGGTGTTATTGAGTTTTCTATGTATTAAAATGGTTAAATAAATGAATGCTTAAAGGTGTAATTTTAAGATATAACTTAACTTGGAAATGTGAATTTGGTTTTTTATTAAAGTTTTAAGTTAATTAAATAAAATTGAAAATTTAGTTAAATTTGTGAAATGGAAATAAAATATAAGTGTTAAGTTTATTTGTTAAAAATGTGAAGAAAGGAAAATTGTACATTTAGATTCGTTAAGTAAAATTATTGGAAATTTGGATTTTACTGTAAATGTTTCTTATAAAAATCATAAATTAAAAAAGTAAATTTAATGAACATTTTTGAATGTCAAAATATGATTTTTATAATGTTCAAAAGGTTTAATATTGAAGTTTATTAATTGCTGGGAATACACCTAAATCTGGAAATTACTTTAATAGCATTCAGAAATGCTATGATTTCTGATTTGAACTAAAATTGAATAAAAGAGCTATTACAACATTTCTGAAATGCTGTAGTTGCTGTAGTTGAACTAAATAGACTAAAACTTGACTCAGGTCTATTACAGCAGTTCTGTAATTGATGTAGTGGTCTGCTGTCTTTGCTGAATTTAATGAAACCCTTTAATTTGAAACCTGAGCTACTACAGCATTTCTGGAAATGCTGTCTTTGTTGTTTTAAAGTAAATTTCAACTAAAACTGAGATTTAACAGCATTTTTAAATGTTGTCTTTGCTGAATTAAAGCGTTTTCAAGTATAACTTATAACAGCTTTTTCTAAATGCTGTGAAAGGCTGAAATTTTCAATGTTTATGGTTTTTAACTTAGTAAATGAACTCAGAATAGTTTAAACTTTGATAATTGAATACTTGATTTGAAAGTATAATAATTACACTTTTAAATGGTTTAAATGAATTATTTTGATTGAAATATAAAGTATTTAAAAGGTGACTTGAAATGATAATAAATGAATGATATCTTTGAATTTAAAAGGTATTTAAAGTTGAATATTTGGATTTGATATATCAAATGATTTGAAATGAAGTTTTTGAAAAGATATGATATTTTGATATATTAAATGATTTGAAATGAAGTTTTGAAATGATATGATATTTTAAATATCTTGAAATGGTTTGGAATTGATTTAATCTTTATTTTGATAAAGATTTGGATTTGAAATGATATTCTATTTTGAAGTATAAAATATTATTTTTAAATTTTAACCATGGGTTATAATAACGATGGGTTGTTAAAGAGACCGGGATCGGATATGGACATACTCTCTGTCGATACCGAAAACCACTTTAACAACTGTGTACGTGGTGGAGATTCCAGAATGAAGTAGGATGGTGGCGACGATCCTAAAGGTATATGCGTGGACCCAACTCCCATGAGTTGGCATAAGGTGGCTAAAACAGGAGCGATCAACGGGCCAATGAGGTAGCACCTCTGATCGGACACACTTCTTCAATACCATTCTATTACTTTGTGATTAATTGGGTGCACCCCTTGATTTGGGAGTGTTGTTCGAGGTGGGCGGTAGTGGCTGCTATGTGTCACCACCAGTCCGGATGCGTAATTGGTATATCTACCCTGGCATTGCCTTGTGTGCCGTGTCACCTACCATATCGAGTTTTACTACGAGTTGTGATTTCTCTCGTAGCCTGTGGAGTATCGAGGGTAGCCCCCATTTTTGGGAGTATGCTAATACTGGATAGACTACTGGGACTATTACGTGTTAGGGTGAGTTTAGATTAAATGTAAAGCCCTAATGCTATTTTAAAGTATGTTTATTTTATATTAGACATTATTATAATAGCGAATATTACTACATAGTAGATAGTTTAACGGATCCTTAGAGGATGGGCGATCCCAAGCATCCTTTGAGTTACTTGTACCTTTATTACAGTTCACTTGAGTTGGTTTACATTGTATAAGTATGTATGTCCTGACTCGAGTGTTTTGTGTTTTGCTTTACGCTCGGGTCAGACTGAGTGATACAGCATTTGAGACTCACCTTTGGAGCTAGAGTTTGCTTTGAAGATCCAGATATCTATTCATTTTGTTATCCAGTTGTATTCTGAGTTGTACCTGATTATCATACTGTTACTCCTGTTGTATCTTGGTATTCCTATTGTATCTTACTTAACTCTGATGTATTTATATAGTAGCTTCATGAACTACTATTTCTTTATTTCCGCTGCATTATATTACTCCGTGTCTGTGATATGTGATTATTTATTTACTGTATATTATGAGATTTTCCAATTTTTTATTTACAACGCGGTATTTTGAGCAATTCAAGTCCGACATGCGCGGATGCGAATGGTTGAGAATATCGGGTCGTTACAGTTTTCTTATCCCCATACTCTCTCAATCTCAAAAGCAAACCAAATCTTCTAGAATTAGGGTTTCAATCGGAAGAACCCTAATCTTGCCTTGTCGATCAATCTGCTGCATTCAATCTGAAAAACCCTAATCTCGTCTTGTCGATCAATCTTCTAGAATTAGGGGTTCGAGTTCTTTTGATATGAGAATTGGTATGTTTTTTTGATTTGGGTTTTGATTTCTGCCTTTTTGAACTCGATAAATTATTATCGATGATGATAATGGATATTTATAGGAATTTGACTTGTTCATCCTTCGATTCCTAATATTTGACTCTGGTTGATTTCCTTGACTTCGGTCTTGACTTTAGTTTGCTGCATTGGTTAATTTCCTTAACTCTGGTTATTGATTAACAATTTTTTGTTAATTTAGTGATGAGAATCTTATAAATGTTGCTGTGTTTTGGGAAGTTATGTTTGGCTGGTTTTGCTTGTGACTGATTTTGTTTCCAACTGATTTTGTTTGAGTTTTTTGGTAATTTCTAAAATGTATGCTATGCTTGTTCAATGTGTAAACATATATGTAAGTATATATGTATGAATGCTTGCTAAGCTAGTGCATACATGTTTATATATACTTCCATGTATATACGTAATTTGTGGCACTTCGATGGCTCGAATCTCATGGCTGCACTTCGATCTCGAACTTGAACTGCCTAGACTTATTATGATGTGATGATGGACTGTGATTTCTTGTTATACTATCTTGGTTCATCCATACTCATGTGTTTGTATGTTTATATCTGCATATCACAACATATGTATGTTTATATGTGTGAACTTCCATGTATATACATACATATGTATGTATATATGTGTAAATGTTCTTATATCTGCATATATATATATATATATATGTGAACTGCCTTTTTTCCATGAGTCTGATCTGGTTCATATCAAGTAATTTGAGACTTCCATGTATATACATACATATGTATGTATATATGTCTGAATGTTTCTTTTGCACTATGATTTCTTGTTATGCTGTCTTGGTTCATCCATACGCATGTGTATGTATGTTTATATATATCTGCAGATTATTTGTGAACTTCCATGTATATACATACATACATATGTATGTATATATGTGTGAACTGCCTTTTGTACATGAGTCTTATTTGGTTCAATTGCAAATCTTGTTCCAATTCAGTTCTTGTATATACTCGTATGTACTTGTATGTGCTTGTATATACTTGTATGTGCTTGTATATACTTGTATACACTTGTATATACTTGTATATACACTTGTATATGCTTGTATGTTCATATGTACACTCGAGTTGCCTTGAGCTTGAACCATTTTGAGGTTTAGTTGAACTTGTTTTCAGTTCTGAACAATTTTGAGTTTCTGAACCATTTTGAGTTGAACTTGTTTTAGTACATAAATGATGTGTGCATTGAGTTAGTTTCTTGATGTATATGCTATCGAGTTGCAGCTGTGTGTATCTCCTCTTGATACACCGTGTGACTGCTCGAATCTGAGTTCCATCTTGTTGCCTTGTTCAATCTAAATCAATTCATGCTTACCGTTGCATTAGTATTGACCTGATACACATGTGCATGCATTTTTGCTCATGTTTGAATTCATATTCTGGCCTGAATCTTATTTCCATTTTGTTTTATTTTGGTTTACTAATTTGAGCTTATGCACTTGTGTTCGATGCACCATATTCTGGTCATCACTTCTGTTGAACTGCCCCTTTGGTGATGTTTGCTGCACTTGTGTTCACTACACCATATTTTGGTCTTCACTTGTGTTCGCTGCACCATATATACATGCATACATATGTATGTACATATGTGTGACTATGTAATGTTGAATGCCTTATGTACACTACTTGGTCTGACCTTGTGCACACTTGTCCATGAGATTGGATTGAGGTTCGACCTTTTGGTATTCATTGTGATACACTATGCATATCATAAGTTGTTCGTGCACATATATATGTGTCTCGGTCTAAAATAGGAAGAAAAACAAACCCATAAACTGAGGCAATATTAATATTCAAATTCATTTTTATTTTTGTTTTGTTTCTTTTTTCATTTTACTACGTTGTTTATTTGACAGGTATAGGAGATGGTTGGATGCAAGCTGGAGAAAGCAAATAAAGATCAACATAAAAAATAAGCTCATGTGAGTATGAGTAAAAGAGATGTTGTATATGAGAGTGCATAGAAATGTTGTTTATGTGAAAGTTATAGTGAAAGTTGTATTCGAAAATGTAAGTAGAGTGATAGCGAAAGGTGTATTGTATTTGAATTTGATTCGAAATAAAATATTTGTTTAAATAAAATATTTGAATTTCATTTTGTGAAAAATTATTCATATCAGTCAATATTTATATGCTGTCTAATAAGAATTTATAGAAATGATATTATAACATCAAACAATATATGGTTTTTTTGTCGTGCTAGTGCATATCAAACAACGGGGCATCTCTGTGATATGATGTGCAATGAGACGACACAGGATTTAACGACAAATAGATATGCAATCAGACAACGGAGCATATTCGTCGTCTGATGCCTTTTTTCCCATAGTGTCCGTTGACTGCTCAGGACCGATGACGATCTCGATCTAGGTAAACAGGCCATACTCCTCATATATATGGTACAAACCTCACTGTTATAGCGTCAAGACTAAGCTAACAATCCTATTTAGATTGCCTAATGCAATCAAGGAAATTCCCATTTGGTTTCTTAACACATACCCACTAAAAGGTTGGAGCAGACTACACTTGGCCCTTTGACACATCGACCGTGGCAAACCATCCTACTTTTGTATATTCCTTTCACTTATACGCGAATGTATAATTCCATGGGTCCTACGGTTGGATATGTCACACATCAGTATAATGTATATACAACTGTTGATGGCCTCTTACAATGGCAGACTTATGTTGTGCAACACTGCTGACCTCGCGTTCCAACTCATATTAATGACTAGGTCATATTCAATCACTCTAAATTATTGACTAAATTCAATAATTCCATACCCGTCATAAATGCATACTTGAGGCTATACAAATTTATTTAATTACTATGCTTCCTATGTTTAACTATTGGTACTTAGTTATTTTATCCAACTTGCTTCTCGTTTCATTTACTCCAATTTAATGTCATTTACAGCTTACTTTTAATTTAATAAATTAAATATCCTTTTCTGTTTGACTTCCACTTGATACTATTAGGTATATCCAACTGTTCCTTTTCAACTACTATTATCGTTCTTTGATTACTATAACTCTCTTAATTAGTCATTTCATTGCTTTACATACATTTCATCACTTATTGATATTTTTTAACTTATCGCCTATGTAGTTAATATCGGATAATATTGCCGATATATCTCATATCGCCCCTTAGTCGGTAATATTTCCAAAATATCGCTCAAAATACTGTTACCAATATATCACCCGATATTTGACGATATATTGCTCTAATATGTAGTGTAAAATATCCGATATTTTTGAAGAATATCGATTATTATTATATGTATTGGGGAAAGTAACAAATAAATATATTCACATTCTCAATGTTTGTTTCTAGTATATGGTGAATGACAATATGTATACCATATTTGAAATACCAAAGCACTAATTTTTCAGTTTTAACCATATTTTTCTGTCTTTTTCAGCAGTCATTCAATAAAAAACTAAACTTATTCCATTATTTTATATGGTTTGTGTGAAGACTTTACCGATTAAAACAAAATTTTGTAAGAGCTACTTCTCTTCTTAGTTATTTTTTTGTTCACTATTTCTAGTTGGTAAGTTAGCTTATGAAAATTCATATTATTAGTTATGATAATGCACTTAGAACACAAGTAAAAGAGTGGTAAGGTTATATACTTGACATATCGACAAAGAATGGGCCAAAAGTAGTAATCAATTCGGCATTACTTGTTCGCTAAACGAGTGATAATGAAAACGAAGAAACTATAAATCTAGACAATTTTGGAAAGTAATAAAGATGATTGGATGATGGATGAAACAATGACTCGTATAAATATAAAGGAAATAATAAAGATGCACATTATATGAATTTCCCAGTTTTTATGAGCCTATTTTGTGACTTGTATTTAATATAATATCATAATAAATAGATTGTAATGTTCAAATTATATGCAATCAGTCTTTAATAGAAATTTTTCTATATTGATCCAAATATTTAAAAATGTAACATTATAACATAGTACACTACCATTTATAATATGTTATACACATGTCCAATATTTTACCGATATTATCACGATATTTTAAAATATCTCATATCGATACTTCGCCTATACGTTCCCGATACCGATATTAACTACATAACTTATCGCATATATTAGATTTATAATTGAATTATTGTTATTATCTCTACATACAACACTTTGGTTCATACCTAGGGATTTCTGCTTTTTAATACGTTGGAGTTACATTTTTTCAAAAGAAAACGTTAAGATTGTAATTTTCCATAAATTACCCAAAAGAGGGCTTGCGTTATGTTTGAGATTATAAGGAAACTATCTTTCCAATTTTTGTGGAAATAGACGGTACAAAATATAGTAAACATCCATATTTTATACATCTCTTTCTTTTTAGGAAAATTCCTTGTTATTTCAAATGATAAACTTTTATTCATATTTATAAAACTAGATAATTTATAAAAATTCACATTGCAATATAATTTATTCCAATGAATTAAAAACTATTTAAATCCCAATCTAAATTGTAATAACTTCCAATTTATATTTCCTAACATGTATCATTCAACCAACAAAACTGGAATTACTATCCAATATTGTACTTCTTGGACTACTTTCACCCTTACTTTCCAAATTCAGTTATATGCAATATTAAATCAAAGTTAATAATTCACAGAATATGTAGGCATGGTTTTCAAATTCATTACATGTATATATTTAAGCCTACAACTCCAAAATTATATTCAGGCATACAAGAAACAGATTTACAATGATATAAATCCAATATTAGATAAAATTATATAATTTTCCACATACCTTTAAACTTTCAAATCTCCACGTCTAAATCCATTCTTCTTATTTGGCTCCCTTTCTTTCTACCAAAATATGTATTAAAACGTATAAATATTTAGTAGAATTACAGATCTGAGAAGAGATTTGAATTAAATGTAGTTGTAAAGTTTTAGATTTATAAGTTACCTCTTCTTCGTAGAATCGATTCACCCTTTATTCTTCTTCTCTCTTATTTCCCGCTACTTTCCACATACATATGTAATATGTTATTTTATAATTTCACATTTTCTATAATTTGTGAAGAAAACAAAATAGCGAAGCTTCACTCCTTGATTTAGAAAGTATGAGAACAAAGGTGAGGGGTTGGGAATGTATTTATAGGCATATAAATCAATTCCATCCGTTAGATTTTAATTTATAAAATCCAAGCCATTAGGCCTAGGATTATTATCTACCGCCGACTACCACTGGTCGACCGCTCTATTACCACCGATCGACTGCTAGCGGTCGACCAGTCGCCATTTTATGTTAATTTATTATTTTGCGTTTATCTTGTTCCATTTCTTTCCTTATGCGATTGATTTTGTTCCATCTGATATTAATGTTAATGTTAATTACTTGGAGTAAGTATTAGTGTACCATTAATTTAACTTAATTAAAAATATTTATTTTTAGATTTTCTCTCCTTCAATGTCAACGTTCTTATTTATTAACGTTTGTTTTAACGTTAACAAATTCTCATTTATTTCCTTTTGTGTTCTTCTCCACTTTCTTAATTAGATTTAATTTTATCGAATGCTATTAATTTACACTTATGTTTAATGAGTGCTTAAATGCTAAGCTAATAATATTTATCGCCTCCTTTATTTTTAAACGTTAATATTCATTACCTTCACTGTAAATGCCCCACTTCTATACACATACTATCCAAGAGTGTTATAGAGTATTACTGTTAGATAATACGGAGAATGAGGCTATATGGGATACACACGTGAATATTCCCTTGGACTAACACTGTTACGTACTAAAATATCAAATAAATAACTCATCTATACGTACACAGTACCAGTACAAGCAATAAAAACGTATGCCTCCAGGACAGAAATATACATAATATACAGCATATAACAGAGACACAGAGTTAGAATCACAGTGATAACATATAATATATAATACAATAGTCACACAAGAATGCAACATGTCTCAATATAATATGACAAACAATTTATATACAGCTCATTACCAAATATATACAGTGAATCAATGCCATATATAAATATTATACAACAATCTTAATATTAGTCTCCCCTAAGCCCACTAAATCAAATGTTGGCCATGTCGTCCCTATACTTGAAATATCTCGGACAGACCCAAGTATTATAAAATAACACATGGGTCAGACTATGTTAAATCATGGGTATATGAGAATGGTAACACAATATAACCACGAAATAATAATATGATAACATTAACATCGATAATCAAAACATAAGACGACCTGTCAAAGGATGCACATAATAGTAATGTATGCCTAACATGTATATAATGCTATAAATAATTATCAAGGCATCACATCACCCAAATAACTCAAATCCATATGAAATAGTCAACGCTGATATCAAAAGATGTCATCGCCCATATAGAAACACAACAGATCAACAATCACTGAATAAACACAAGTGGGTGAATCATACATATCAAGAAATCATCGTCAAATCTAGAAATATCAACTAGATGAGATATCACCAATTGTAATCAGGCTAGCACGAAGCATTTTCAAAATATATCTCTCAACCTCAATAAAATTATCAATACATATAAAATAGGATAGACTGTTTATCAAAGATTGAGAACCCATTGTACACTAAATATGTATCACATGTATAATCTCATCTCCTCATATCTATACCATCAGAAAGTATCATCATGTGAAATAACTGTACGACAGACATGAAGTCCCAAGTAGAGTCATATATATAATAATAATATGCGACACCCGGCTTATATTAATGCTACAGTGAGGTGTATTAATCGTATATGCCAATCCACTACTCCATCAGTACCAGAAAGGAGACTGATAGCACTAAGCAAGCTCCAGAGACACTAAGTCTTCACGGTCTTTAGTTACCACTCAGTCATCGTGACATGTATTCACCGGTGTAATTGTCAACGAAAGGACCTTAAGTCACGACAGTACAAATGGCTCTATATGTAATAGACTGTTGGCCAAGTGACACAAGGGGCTAATACGTGCATAAGAGTAGCACACAGCTGAAGCACTAAGCTATATATAAGGTGTCATGGATCTAAAGTGCGACCCAACATAATAATGGCATATTGTAACGACCCAGAATTTAATCACTATTTAAATGGATATTTATAATTTTTAAATAATTAATAAATGGATTTTTCTTAACAAATAAAACTATTATAAATAATAAATAATGGTAATAAAATCGTTTTTAAAATTTGTTTACCAATATATATAGTTCATAGAGAAATAGAAAACGTGACCGGACATTATTTTCCGAAATATCGATTTTTCATTGGTTAAAGTCATTCGAAATACCATGACACTTGTAAATACACATGCACACAATATAAACCATTTAACATGGTGTGTACATGTATATATGCATGTACGTATTAGCTCACTTAAACATATAAGTTAAAATAAGATTTTATTTAATAAATATACACACACACAACATATATGCAATTGCTCTTTTTCAACACAAGTATACAAGAGCATGGCTTGAATGGTGCAAGGAAGGGGGTGCACTATGGTGGATGGAAGTGAAGGGAGAATAGGAGAGGGAGTGCATGCTTGTATATATTTAAATTGAGCACTTATATATTTTTTAAATAATTTCCTAAGCCTATACATACCCCCTAACTTTCATTTTTCTCATTTTACAATCTCTTTCTCTACTTTAAATTTCTTATGAGCTTAGGCAAAACTTCCATGGCTTCCTCTTCATAACTTTTAGAAATAGAAAAAATTCACTTCTTTTGGCTAAAATCTCCTCTTTAGTTCATAAAAATATCTCTACATCTACTACAACACTTCTCTTCCAAACGACAAGTAACTATCTACCCTACAACCCTATGGCCATGCCCAACAAGGCCTAGGCCGAGCCTAAAGCCACTTGGTTGAGCCAATTCCAAGTGTTCGAGCAACCAAAAGTTTCATATTTTGGAAGTTTCTAAAGCATTTTCAAGTTTTGGCCAAAGTTCGTCCTGAATTTAAAAAGTTTTGATGAGTTAAACTTTTATTTTTGGAATAGAAATTAACTTGATTTTGATGAATTATATGTTGTTGTTGTGTTGAATTATCATGTTGTTTTGATAGCATATGATTATATGATTGTGTTCGAGCTTGCATTTGTGATTTGGTGGTTGAATAATTTGTTTGGATATGGATATGTGATTGGTTGGTTATGATATCATGGTAGTATGTTTATGAAACAAAACCAAGTGTATGTGATGTAAATTTTGTGACGTTAGCACCTTGAAAAGTCGCAAAGGACGTGAGATCCGATTTTGAAACAAAAGCTTGTTTTCTAGTCTTTGAATTTAGTAAATGTTTTACAAGTTTTCACCTTTGTTTTAAGTTTTCAATACTTTTCCAATTTTGTTTTCAAACATGTTATAGAGTTAAAGTGAATTTTTCACCTAGAAATCAATTGTAACGAACTACGCTCATAGCGATAGTCGCTATGGATGCAGTTCGAGAAATTTTGCGATTTCAAGTTTTAAAGTGTTTTCTTTTGGATTGTTTTTTAAAACTCATTTCAAAATAATTAAGTAAGTCAAAATTTTAAATTTTAATTATTTAATAATTTATTTAATTAATTTATTAATTAGGGTAATTATTATTTAATTAAGTAATTAGGTTAAGTAATTAGAGTTTAAGAAATTATTAACTAAGTGAATTGCTTTTAATTAAGTAAGTTTTAAATAATGATTAACTAAGATAAAAGAAAATTAATTTTTATTTAATCAAGTCTATTTATTTTAATTAATTATTTAATTAGAGTTAATTATTTAATTAAAGGTTAATTATCCACTTAATTAGCGTTTAATTTCTTAAACAAGGGTTATTTAATTAAGGTTTAATTATAGACTAAATTAGGATTATTAATGATTAATTTTGATTTAATTAAGATTAATTAAAGTTTAATTGAGTTTTAAATTTACGATTTAATCAAGGTTTATTTATTTTAAAGTTTCTTTTAAAACTCTATCGGTTATTTATTTTAACCAGCTTTCTTGTTGAAGTAAATTATTTAAAACCCAAGGATCTCTTGTCCATGCTATTAAGTAGCCGAATGAATTAAAGTAGTTGCAATAAAACGACGACGTATTTTATAGAAAGTAAGTTGACTTGTACTTATCACAAATACCGCACTTCGGGAACGTGATGAACACAAGAGGGTTAATTTCGATAAGAGGGTCATGATAATCAAAGCATATGGAATGTATGTTCATATGAAAATCTTTACACCATGATAGTGGAAGGGTCCAATATAAAACAACTTGACCCTTTAAAATTATCGAACGTTGGTTTGGAGAGACCGGGATCAGATATTAGTTGTTATCCGAAAACCACTTTGAACTAACGTAAACGATCGAATTGGATATAGTAAAGGCAAAGTTCAAGATGAAGAATTTGAAGTGCAAGGGCTATTTGCTACTAACCCTGAGGGTGATTCCAAAACGGGTGTAGTGGAAGTAGTGCCTTCGGTTCATTCATCTCCTAAACGACTTGTATGGATGAGTGCTGACATTGTGTCAACATCTACAAGGCAATGTTAGCATTCGAAGTGGCAATGCTATAGAAAATGTAAACGCAGCCTCATTCCTCATCAATTGGGAATGACTAAAATAGGGGAGATGTAGCAAGGCTAAGTGGGTCGCTTCCATCAGGGTAACGTCATCCCCATATAGAGTACCTACTATCAACTCATGTATGCTTCGGCACGGTTGTTGATCCCCACCGAGGGGTGATCTTGTTCGTTACTATCCAGCAAGGGGTAGGTTGGTCTTGTGTTAGCAGGTGATCCGGGTGAGGTCCTCGGTGTAATTTTATCTAGAGATGCACCGTGATGGGCGGTACCCTATTAGCCTAGTCATTTTATGGAATCCATTTCCCAATAAGTGCCTTCGGTCTTAGTTGTATACCTATTATGCTGGAATTTAATTAATGTAACAATTTCGACTATGTGAATTATTTATTTGAAAACCTAGACATTATGTAATATCACTGGATTTCTATATAAAGTGTTTTGGTTATCGTAAGGTAAAAACCTATCCGTGTTTATGTGCGACGTGGTCTTACGAGATACCTTTGATTTTCAAAATGTTTTATAAAAGTAAGAATTAAGTTGTTTGAGTTTACTCACACCAATATCATGTCTGACCCGGAGTTTTATTTTCATTTCCTAAAACTCTTGGGTACTCAAATTTGTATGAGTAGCCAAGTGATCAAGGTTTCCTACGGAAGCATTTTGAAGGAGCTGGAGCAAGCCACTTCATTGTATGCTAATTATTATCTTATCCTGCTGTGTTTATGTATGATCTATGTATTTTGTGATGGATAGGTAGTTATAGCAGCCCAGATGAAGTTGTAATGTAATGACTTTGATGTATTATTTATATGAAAATGACCATGTAATATCTTATATTATCTATTTTATGTTATTCTGATTCGTGGTGAGATTATGTGATTGTGTAGTTTCTTCTTATCTTTCTTTTTCTTCTACCCTTAATGGCTCATCTTTCAGTGCAAGAAAGGCGGTAGTTGCATTTTGGCAGCAGAGCCTAGGTTAAGCGAACACTTAGGCTTCAGGTTAGGGTCAACTTCGAGAGTGCATATTCGTAATATATATATATATATATATGATAGATAGATCAACTGATTAGTTTGATTAGTACCCTTCTTTCAAGATTTATCTCATCCAAGTATTCTAAGATTATCTTACTATGTCCAGGTAGTAAGACATGAGTAACAAAGGCAGACGAGGTAGGGGAGCAAGTAGCACCACAACTACAAATGGTCGAACACTAAACCCTGGAGGAGTTCGGATTGCCAAAGAGGTAGCGCCAGAGCAGCCAAGAGTGAATTTCACAACCTTGTGCAAGGATTACAAAAACCTAGGAGGTAAACCATTTAAAGAAACCGAGTATATCATGGAAGTGCAAGCTTGGCTGTGATCTTGCGAAAAGATTTTTAAAGGTCTTGGTTTATCTGATGAACAAAAGAGATTCTTAGCAGCATGGCAACTGCAAGAGATAGCAGCGGCTTGGTGGGACTCCCTTAATGCAAATATTCCAGAAGAAGAGTTTTTATGGACCCAATTTATGGAAGTTTTTGAGGACCGATTCTTGCCAACCGTAGGAAGGACGAGGATGTACTGCAAATTTATGGACTTGAAACAAGGGGATCTGACTGTAGCAGAATATGAAATGAAGTTTAATGAGTTATCTTATTTTGGATCGGAATTGATCAACACCCCCATTAAAGAAGAATAAGATGTTTTCTTTGGGCATGAGAGAAGAGTACCATGAGAAAATGACTGCTCGCATTAAAGGTACTTCTGTGGATTTAGTTGATATGGCTCTAAGGTACGAGGATTTGGAAAAGAAGAAGCCTACTCCAACAGCACCTAGTGGAAATACCAGTGGAAACAGTTCTAACAATAGGAAGTTCAATCCAAATTGGAAGAATTAAGGAAAATAGAAACAAGGAGAAAGTCAAGGAGGTAAGCCTAAGGATAGTGGTTGTTATATTTGCAAGCAGAAAGGACATATTTCCAAGTATTGTCCGAATCGTGAAGTTTCGAAGCAGCAAGTTGGACCCATCTCTCCGATGGTTCAGAAGACTCTTTATTTTAATTGCCATCAGCCCAGGTATATGGTAAAGGACTGCCCACACATGAAGAAGGTGCAGAATCCCAAGGTGTACGCAATTAAGAATGAACCGTCCACTTCAATTGATGTGAAGGGGAAAGGCGTCCTTGAAGGTACCTTACTGATTGATGGTATTTTCGTTTGAGCATTATTTGATACTGGTGCCTCTCATAGTTTTATCTCTTATGAATCAATATATAAATTTCATCTTATTCCTAGTATTGTAGAAAACCCTATGTATGTGTCAACCCCATAGGTGGTGTAATCCATTTGAATATGATTTGTGAGAATGTGCCAATTTCCTACCTTTCTCATCACTTTTTTTGCAACACATATGTCTTAGACTTTAAAGGATTTGATATTATTCTTGGTATGGATTGGTTATCAAAATATGGAGCTGTTTTAGATTGTAATGAAAGAACTGTATCATTAGCAACCAATTTGGGAAGAGTTGCTAAGTATCATGCAAGGAACCCGGTATTCATATGTGTAGTTTCTTGTATCCCCTGGAGGCATCCTAAGAAAATCTAGGGTCTATTGAAGTTGTTAAGAATTTTCCTGATGTTTTCGATGAGGTTATAAGTTTACCCCTGCACCGAGAGATAGAGTTTCATATTGATTTGGTCCCCGGTGCAAGGCCTATGGTTCAACTTAAGCGAAGGATGGCTCTAAGGAAGAGAGAGGAGTTGGTTAGTCAAATTCAGGACCTGTTAAGGAGAGGATTGATTTGACCCAGTCATTCAAGTCGGGGTCTGCTATGGTGTTTGCGGCTAAGTATGATGGATCTTTAAGGTTGTGCATGGATTATAGGGAGTTGAATAAACTGACTATTAGGAACAAGTATCCCTTACCCCAAATCGATGATCTTTTTGATCAACTTCATGGTGCTATGGTATTTTCTTAAATGGATCTAGCTAGTGGATTCCATCAGTTAAGGATTGCTGAAGATATTATACCCTTAACTGCGTTTAAGTGCCCTGACTGTTTCTTTGAGTGGTTGGTTATGCCTTTCGGGCTAACCAATGCATTTTCATATTTTGTATATCTCATGAACCATGTTTTCCAAGATGTTCTTAACAAGTTTGTGCTTGTTTTCATCGATGACATCCTTATCTGCTCCAAATCTGAGGAGGAGCATACGCATCATTTTGAAGTGGTATTGGAGACATGTCCTGAAGGAAAAAATTTCTAAGTGCCATTTTTGGAAATTAGAAGTAAGATTCTTAGGACATATTGTGATGTGAGAAGGTATTTCCATGGACCCAGTGAAGGTGGAAGTTGTTTAGGAAAGGAAGTGGTCGCAAACTCCTACCGAGGTTCGCAGTTTCTTAGGTTGGATGGATACTATAGGAGGTTTATTCAAGATTATTCCAAGATTGCCTCCCATTTGACTAAGCTGACTAAGAAGGAGGAGAAGTTTATATGGACTCCAAAGTGTGAAGAGGCATTTCTGGAATTGAAGAAGAGATTGACCAGTGCACTAGTTTTGGCTGTTCTAGATGGAAATAGTGGATTCACGGTTTATACACATGCGTGTGGAGTGGGATTTGGTGCTTTTTTGATGCAGCATGGTAGGGTGATTGTGTATGCAAGCAGACAGTTGAAGCCTCACTAGAAGAACTATGCTATGCATGACCTAGAGTTGTCAGTTGTTGTCTTTGCATTGAAAATGTGGAGACACTACTTGCTGGGTAAGGATCCTTCTTTTCCTCTTAGTTTCTTTCCAATCTTTAGAGATTTAAGGAGTGAGTTTTCTTTCTTAAATTAGATGAAAAATTCGAGCTCTTCACGGATCATAAATCCCTGAAGTATCTTTTTACTCAGAAGGATCTGAACCTAAGGTAACATAGGTGGTTAGAGTTTCTGGCGGCTTATGACTTGGATATTCTTTATATACCAGGAAAGGCTAATGTGGTGGTGGATGCCTTAAGCGGGAATGGTGTTTTAACCCTTTTGGAGGTTACCCCGACTCTCCTAGAAAGAATAGCGAGCAAGCAAAGTGTAGACAGAAGCTTAGTGGCAATCATCAGGAAGGTTGAGGAGGGGTAGTGTACGAGTTTTGAGATTGATAGCCGAGGAGTTTTGAGGATGAATGGACGGATCTATGTACCGAATGTCAATATTCTTAGGCAAGAAGTTTTGTCAGAATGTCATTGTTCCAAGTTGAGTATCCACCTAGGTGTCTCAAAGATGCATAGGGATATGATGTGGATGTTTTGGTGGAAGGGGATGAAGAGATATATCTCTATCTTTGTTAGTAGATGTTCGTGCTGTCAACGGATTAAAGGTGATCATCAAAATACAGACGGATTATTACAACCCTTGGAAACACCCAATTGGAAATGGGAAATGATATCAATGGATTTTATCGATGGTTTTCCAAGAACTAGAAAAGGAAATGAGGGAGTATGGGTTCTCATGGATCGGATAACGAAGAGTGCACATTTGTTTCGGTAAAACTAACAAGGACCGCTGCTTCTTTAGCTGAAATTTTTATGAGAGAGACCGTCAGATTGCATGGAGTTTCTATGAGTATAGTAACGATCAAGACCCCATATTTACTAGTCAATTTTAGGAAGCATTGCAAACAAACATTGGAACAAAGTTGAGCTTAAGCACGGCATACCACCCCTAAACAGACGGACAGACGGAGCAAGCAAATCGAATTTTAGAAAATCTCTTGAGGGTGTATATTCTAGATTTTGGTGGATCATAGGAGGATCATTTGCATTTAGCCGAGTTCTCCTACAACAATAGTTTTCAAGCAAGCATCGGGATGACACCGTATGAAGCCCTATATGGCAGACCGTGCAAGTCACCAGCATGTTAGGTTGAGACGGGAGATAGATTAGTTCTTGGACCGGACATGATCCGAGAGGCTACAAAGAAAGTTTCAATGATTAAGAAAAGGATAAAGGAGGCTCAAGATCACTAAAACAGTTATGCTGATAGGAGGCGAAGGGATTTGGAATTTGTGGTCGAGGACTTGGTGTATGTAAAGATTTCACCAATAAGAGGAGAAGTTAGATTTGGAAAAGCTAGGAAGTTAGCTCCAAGGTATGTTGGACCTTTCAGTATTCTTGAGAGGATCGGATCACTTGCTTATAGGGTTGAGTTGCTAGAGAGATTGGCGGTAGTTCATAATGTGTTCCACATGCCTCATTTGAGAAAATATGTTCATGACCCATCTTTGATTGTGGAGCCATCGGTTCAAGAGGAATTATAAATAGAACTGAACCTGACAGTGGTTAGGCATCCAGTTTATGCTGTGGATTAGTATGAGAAGAGGTTGCGTAACAAGGTGGTGCGACTAGTTAAGATTCAGTGGAGCGAGGATCCAAGAGACTACACTTGGGAGACTGTGTATCGTATGAAGGAAGCCTATCCAGAGTTGATGTTAGGATAGTTAGCTGATGTCTATTGTGTGTAAGGTGTATGTTTGTTTGCTATGGATGCTTAGTACATGTCTTTGTATGTGTTTATGATATGAATACATAGCTTTTTGCGTGGTCTAGATTATCTCCTTGCTTGCTAATTTCGGGACGAAATAAGGGAGGAGAGTGTAACGACTCAGAATTTAATCGATATTTAAATGGATATTTAATTATATTTTCAAATAATTAACAAATGGATTTTTATTAACAAATAAAACTATTTTAAATAATAACTAATGATAATAAAATCGTTTTCAAATTTTGTTTACCAATATATATAGTTAATAGAGAAATAGAAAATATGACCGATTTTTTTTTTTGAAATATCAATTTTTCATTGGTGAAAAGTTATTCGAAATATCATAACACTATTGTAAACACACCTGCACAAAATATAAACCATTTTAACATGGTGTATACATGTACATATTAGCTCACTTAAACATATAAACATATAAGTTAAAATATGATTTTATTTAATATATATATATACACATAACATATATACAAATGCTCTTTTTCAATACAAGTACATAAGAGCATGGCTTGAATAGTGCAAGGAGAGGGGGGTGCAATGGTGGATGGAAGTGAAGGGGGGAGATGAGAGAGGTGCATGCATGTATATTTTTTAATTAAGCACTTATATATATATTTTAAATAATTTCCTAAGCCTATATATACCCCCTAACTTTCATTTTACAATCTCTTTCTCCACTTTAAAATTCCTAAGAGCTTAGGAAAAACTTCCATGGCTTCCTCTTCATAACATTTGAAAATAGAAAAAAAAATCACTTCTTTTGGCTAAAATCACCTCTTTAGTACATAAAAATATTTCTACATCTTCTACAACACTTCTTTTCCAAACTCCAAGCAACCATCCACCATACAACCCCATGGTCGTGCCGAATAAGGCCTAGGCTGAGCCCAAAGCCACTTGGCCGAGCCAATTCCAAGTGTTCGAGCAACCAAAAGTTTCATATTTTGCAAGTTTCGAAAGCATTTTCAAGTTTTGGCAAAAGTTCGTCTCGAATTTAAAAAGTTTCGGTGAGTTAAACTTTTGTTTTGGGAAAGAAAGTAACTTGATTTTGATGAACTATATGTTGTGAAATTATAGTGGTTGTTGTGTTGAATTATCGTGTTGTTTTGATAGCATATGATTATATGATTGTGTTTGAGCTTGGATTTGTGATTCGGTGGTTGAATAATTTGTTTGGATATGGATATATGATTGGTTGGTTATGATATCATGGTAGTATGTTTATGAAACAAAACCAAGTGTATGTGATGTAAATGTGATGAAGTTAGCACCTTGAAAAGTCACAAAGGACGTAAGATCCAATTTGGAAACAAAAGCTTGTTTTCTAGTCTTTGAATTTAGTAAATGTTTTCCAAGTTTTCACCTTTGTTTTAAGTTTTCAAAACTTTTCCATTTTTGTTTTCAAATATGTTATAGCTAGAGTTAAAGTGAAGTTTTCACTTAGAAATCAATTCTAGCGAACTGCGCACATAGCAATAGTCACTATGGATGTAGTTTGGGAAATTTCGCGATTTCAAGTTTTAAAGTGTTTTGTTTTAAATTGTTTTTTGAAAACTCATTTAAAAATAATTACGTAAGTCAAAAGTTTAAGTTTTAATTATTTAATAAAAACTTTAGTTAATTTATAAATAGGATAATTATTATTTAAGTAATTAGGTTAAGTAATTAGAGTTTAAGAATTATTAACTAAGTAAATTATTTTTAATTTAGTAAGTTTTAAATAATGATTAATTAAGACAAAAGAAAATTGTTTTTTATGTAATCAAGTTTATTTATTTTAATTAATTATTTAATTAGAGTTAATTATTTAATTAGAGTTAATTATTTAATTAATTATTATTTAATTAAAGATTAATTATCCACTTAATTAGGGTTTAATTTCTTAAACAAAGGTTATTTAATTGAGGTTAATTACAAATAAAATTAGGATTATTAATGATTAATTTTGATTTAATTAAGACTAATTAAAGTTTAATTGAGTTTTAAATTTATGATTTAATCAAGGTTTATTTATTTTAAAGTTTCTTTTAAATTTCTATTGGTTATTCATTTTAACCAGCTTTCTTGTTGAAGTAAATTGTTTAAAAACCAAGGATCTCTTGTCCATGCTATTAAGTAGACAAATGAATTAAAGTAGTTGCATAAAATGATGACACGTTTTATTGAAAATAAGTCGACTTGTACTTATCAGAAATAACACACTTTGGGAACATGATTGATACAATGGGGTTAATTTCGATAAGAGGGTCATGATAATCTAAGCATATGGAACATATGTTCATATGTAAATCTTCACACCTTTATAGTGGAATGGTCCACTATAAAACAACTTGACCCATTAAAGTTATCGAACGTTGGTTTGGAGAGACCGGGATCAGATAGAAGTTGTTATCCGAAAACCACTTCGAAGTAACGTAAACGTTCGAATTGGAAATAGTAAAGGCAAGGTCCAAGATGAAGACTTTGAAGTGCAAGGGCTATTTGCTACTAACCTCGACGGTGATTCCAAAATGGGAGTAGTGGAAGTAGGGTCTTTGGTTTGTTCATCTCCTGAACGACTTGTATGGATGAGTGCTGACATTGTGTCAACATCTGAAAGGCAATGTTAGCATTCAAAGTGGCAATGCTATAGAAAAGGTAAACATAGCCTCAGGCCTCATCAACCGGGAATGACTAAAATAGGGAAGATGCAATAAGGCTAAGTGGGTCGCTCCCATTAGGGTAATGTCATCCCTATCTAGAGTCCATACTATCAACTCATGTATGCTTCGGTACGGTTGCTGATCCCAACCGAGGGGTGATCTTGTTCGGTACTATCGAGTAAGGGGTAGGCCGGTCTTGTGTTGGCAGGGGGTCCAAGCGAGGTTCTTGGTGTTATTTTATCTAGAGATGCACTGTGATGGGCGGTACTTTAGTAGGCCAGTCTTTGTATGGAATCGATTTCCCAATAAGTGTATTCGGTCTTAGTTGTGTACCTATTATGATGGAATTTAATTAATGTAACAATTTTGGCTATATGAATTATTTATTTGAAATTATGATAATATCATTGGATTTCTATGTAAAGTGTTTTGGTTACAATAAGGTAAAAACCCATCCGTGTTTATGTGCAACGTGGTCTTACGAGATACCTTTGATTTTCAAAATGTTTTATAAAAGTAAGAATTAAGTTTTTTTGAGTTTACTCACACCAAACCCATGTCTGACCCGGAGTTTTATTTTCATTTCCTAAAACTCTTGGGTACTTGAATTTGTATGAATAGGCAAGTGATCAAGGTTTCGTACAGAAGCATTTTGAAGGAGCGGGAGCAGGCGGCTTCATTGTGAGCTAATTATTATCTTATTCCGCTGTGTTTATGTATGATCTATGTATTTTGTGATGGATTGGTAGTTATAACTGCCCAGATGAAATTGTAATGTAATGACTCTGATGTATTATTTATATGGAAATGACCATGTAATATCTTATGTTATATATATATTTTTGTTCTGATTCGTGGTGAGATTCTGTGATTGTGTAATTTCTTCTTATCTTTCTTTTTCTTCTACCCTTAATGGCTCGTCTTTCGGTGCAAGAAAGTTGGTGGCTACACATATAAAACTAAAATATATAGACTCGAAGTCTCACAAACTATAGGCATAGAGCCATATATCACCATGTATCACCTCACACTATATACTTTATTTCCGTCACGTAAGTGTCACTTACTTACAATAAATAACCGAATAAATATCACAACATCGTCTCATACCATTGCATGATACTAAAACAATTATTCACTACTTATAAATTATACTCAAACTACTCAACTATATAACGAGTACAAAGAATAACTGGAGAAATATTACCGAATGCACCATCCTAAACGGTACTATAACTCCGTTTATTTAGATTTCTCATCACACATAATTAAATATAATGAAATCAAACATCAGAATATCATCACCATTTCATATCAAATCACAAATAAAATCAGTATCAATGGTGATTCATTTATGATACCGAAATCAGTATAGGAAAATGGGAAATTTGAAAATATAGAATTCATATTTTAAAATCTCTATTATATTAAGAAATGAATTAATAATAACAAATTTCAACGTGGTCTTTCCTTAAACAATTATATCAAATTTGCAATTATATATATAAAGCATGCCTTAATAATTTACAAGTAACCATATTATTGGTGAAATACACTTTAAAATATATAGAACATTAATTAGAAATTATATCATAAGTTTCATAATTTTATAATCTTTTAATAACTAATTAAAACCAAACATAAAGTTTTCTTCTTAATAAACTAATAAATTTAGATAAACTTTTTAAATCAATATTTACATTCTGAAATCAATAATAATCCTTAAAATATATTATATAATGAATAGTTCTCTAAATTTATTTATATGATTCCAAAATAAAGATTTAAATACTAAAATTTATTTTCAAATCACTACTTTACACTTAAAATAATTTGAAATAAACCATTTCCTTTCATACTCAGAATATTTGAAATTCTCATATTATGGCAAGGATGATTTTTATATATTCAAAACATACCCAAAATCATTTAATTATATCATAAAATAAAATTCTATAAGTTTTCAAGGTTTAAAAACATCTTTAACAATATTTAAATAACATCTATTATAGAAATCACTTAAAATAATATTATTATGTTCATAATATGCTTTTTTAAATAGCACTAAATCATATATTTACTCTAGAGCAATTACAAACTTATGATATACTATAATATTAATTTTTTTTTAAAAAGAGTTTTATAACCAAGAAGAGACTATGTTTATATTTAGGATCAAAAATATATTTGTAAGTTCGAAAATATTTAACTTAAATAAAATTTAGTAAAATATTATAAAATACTTTTAATAAAATTTTAAAACCTGTAAATAATATTTCTAAACTTTTCAAACACTCTTTAAAACAAGAAATAATTTATATATATATGTGGAGTAAAATTACTCTACAAACCTATCCACAAATAACACTATAAATATCGCATGACCCGAGTTAAATTCCATCAAGCTTCGGTTATTTATAAAATTACATATCGACATACAAATAAATATTTAGTTTAATTTACAAACGGACAGAATTCCATTTGTAAATCGACATTCAACCTAACACAATCGACCAATAATTACAACATCGTCCATATCAACCAAATTCAGCACAATACCAAAGCCAACATCTCCATGTAATCACTATCCAAAATTCAAATGCAACATACTCCATCTTCAACCAACCGCAGGCTTGCCATCATGAATCGTCAATTACGCTCATCCATGCCACCAGAAAGTAGACCAGATCGCCACCTCCACCAGTCGCAAATCGCGATGCCAACAACTTTCTCCCATCATCAACCGCTCCAAGTTGCGTCCTTGACCACGCACCCTCAACCAACCATCGCAACAACTCACCCACCCACAAAGCCATGAGCGTCTTCTCTAATTCTCCCAGACTGCCAAGCTTGAATGCATATTTTTTATTATTGTGCATCGATTTTGAGATTTTTTGAGTGGATTAGGGCTTGGGAACGGGGTCGAGTTTTTGAACGAAGCAGGCAAAAGTTAAGAAGTAAAAGTGGGCATTTTTAATTGGGCTAAGCTAGGATTCTGGGCTCCATTCTATTTATTTTTATTTTTTGATTCTTTTAATTAATTCTTCATATTTGTTTGTAATTAAATTTCAATTTGATTTGAATTGATCAATACATCGTTTACAAAGTAAATTTCGTTAACTAGACAATTTCTCAATTCGATATTCATTTATTTCTTTATTTAATTATTCATTGCATTATTACAAAATTAATTTATTTCTCAACTATTTCAATCCTATAAAAATTACTTACACTTAAAATATTTATGATTAAATAAAACGTTTTGTTCAATTCAAAAAGGATTTGTTAATTTAATTCAACTGATTAAATCAAAATCTTATATTAAATAGAACTTGATTAACTTAAAATTTTTACTACTTTCCTAAATATTAAGTTATTAAAAAAATTCAAAATTTTTTATTTTAATTAAATTTATTTATTATTACGGCGTAGGAAGACATGGTTGTTACATTCACCCACATAAATTCTATTTAATTACTTTTCAACGCTGATTCAATTAGATTTACCACATCTATTTCTTCAACGTTAATTTTTATATTTAATGCTCATTTTAATGTTAAGTTATTAACATTTACTTCCTTAATTGGTTCTGAATTGTCCCCGATCTGAAAATTTCAAACATTAATAAATTTTTCGTTCGAACTTCGATCGTGAAACTTTATAAATGAAAATCGATCAGAAAATTTTAATGAACACAATGGTGTAAGTTTCGCAGTCAAATTCTGATGTTTTCAAAAATTCTTTTTTGGGTTTTAATGCTTATTTATTAATTCTCTTTAATTCATTATCATTTAACTTACGGGGTGTTACAAGTAGGAACAAAGGGAAGAAGGCGACATGTGAGGAGCGGAGGAGGATTCAAAAACTAAGGCAATAGGAGGAAAGTGAGAAGTGGCGGTGAGTTACCATGAAAAAGATAAAATGCCATATTTAAGGCTACATAAGCAACTGTCGAACCTTTAACCTCTGGCGAGATGTCCTTCAGATTGGGTAAGAACATGACTCTATCAAAGAAGACCTCTAGGAACTGTAACTTTAGTTCGGCCATTCGGGCATCAACGGCAAGTTGTTGCTCCATAGTGATGACCGGAGCTTCAATCTGTTTCTTGCCAGCCTTGTAATGGGAAATCTTAGAACCGCCTTTATGGTGCTTGCAATTGGAAGGTTGACTGATGTTAGTCGATATCGAATGTTGAACGGGAATAGAAGCTGGAGGTGGTGCACGAGAAGCATCACCCGATGGAAAGTCATCATGGCGATCGGAATGCTTGTCCGAACCTCTAGGTGGAGGTGACCTGGACCAAGAACGGTTTTTGAAAACAAAATCATGAGATGTATAGTCTCTATCATGACTGCCTCTGTCATGGCTGGACTGATGACTGGACTCTGAATTTCGGCCACCACCTTGATGATATGTGCTCGAGCAACGCCTCTATTGTCGAAATACATTTTCCTCCAAGGACTGAAACATGTACTTCCGCTCCATGGATCCTGTAAATGAAACGGGAACAAGTTAGCTTCAACAATGAAGGACATGAGATAGGTGCAGTGCGGTGCATGTGTGTATAAGTGTCCTAGTGTGCCCCCGACGTACCGTGTGCTGCAGCTTTGATCATGGGAGCGATCTCTCATATGCTGATGTAAGGCATGCCATCGTGAAAGCGGATAGGTAAGTCAAGACCCTCGAGACTCATGTTGTCCCGGCCAAAGGATTTAATCTCGGTTGGAATTGGTCCCAAATCGTTAAATATATCTTCAGAAGAAAGAGAAGGAGTTTCCTCCGCGGTTGTGACTAGAGGGGACTGTGTAGAAGTATGTCCTTTAGAAATCTTTATGACCAACCTCTTCTTAAAGACAAAATGTTGGTCATCTTTAGGTTCCTCGATTAAGGGCTTGTGGCTACATCAACATCATCATGACCAGCTTCATCACCTTCGCATAAGATTTCGCCTTCCTCGGCATGTTCTTACACTTCTTCAGCATTCTCTTCAGCTTCAGCCCCTGGACTTGGAACGGGGGCACATCAGGGTTCACATCGCCACCTCTAGGCTAGTTATCATCATTATCGTCATTACTAGCAGCCACTCGGATTTGACCGGAGCTACGGCCCGCTTTCGGCAAGTTATGAGCTAGGATATTCTCATCGGAAAGAAGAACTCTAATATCTCTATCCTCTTCCTAAAGTGCCATAAGAACTCTGACGGCATTTGAAAGAGCTGTGCCACTAGGTCTTGCCGGAACATCTAAAAGAATAAAGGAATTGTGAGTTAAGAGCAAAGAATTGCATAGCAGGCTCATGGGCTATATGAAGTGGAACTTACGTCCAGATAGCCATCTTCGTGTAAAGTCAGGTGGATAGCAGACATAGAACCATCCACTCTTGAAATAGCTCAGTTTGTTTCATGTACTAGTAACAACTCTATAGCTCTTAGCTGGTTGTAAATAAATTGGAGAAGGGCTTCCTTTTTGGCTCTTGAAACTATATATGTATCGAATTTCTTCATCGTTGGGTACTCGATGCAAATGTTGAACAAAGACAGGCTTAGCTATTTGGATTCCGTTGCGTCAGAGCCAATCTCAGGAAGTTCAGAACTCGACGAATGAATTGATTAAATGGTGGAATGCATCCTGCCAGGCACGTGTATCTATTATAAGCAGTATAACCCACTAGGGGATTGTGGGCTCTCTGGCGACGAGAAGGGCTTATTACATCCTCAAATAAGATTCCATGTTTATCGCAAATTCTACGTAGTGATCCCTCTTCAATATTCAAAGCAATAGAGTCAACAGGATCATTTAAGATAACAGCATCCTCAAGAGTGTAAGGAGCATTTTGACTTTAGGGCCTTCTACAAGCTTTTAAGGAACCTCTAGGTGAGGTCGATTCGCTTGTGGATTTTCAACTGGAGGTATGAACTATGTTGGTGTATGCTGTGTAGAAAGAGTCGCAGTCGAACTCGACTCCGCATCAGATTCGGCGTATGTAAGAATCGACGGACTTGAAGCTAAAGTGGTGAGACAATGAGAAAGTCTACAATCCATGTCTATAAAAAATCAATAGCTAATCAACATCAGACTAATCATAAACTATACCCCCAGTGTTAAAGTGAAACCTAGTGAAGTGTTGTGTAGTGCCATACAGTACAAATTTCCGATGTTGTGCAACAGTTCATTTTAAACTTTGGATATCGTCCGAAGTGACCATCATCACTGACCGTCCAAATGGACTTCGAATCGAAAACCATGCAATGGATATGCTTATGAATTCAGGAGAAAGTGTTTGTCATACCTCAAGTGTTTAAAAATGAAGTTCGATGGGAAGTCAAAAAATCTACCGAGGGTTGCATTGGCATTGATCCTAGCCCTTAGATGGATTTCGACCTCCTCGTCCTTTTTCTCTTCCAATCCATGTCACAGTCGCCAGCACTACAACGGTTCATTTTAAACTTTAGATATCGTCTGGAGTCACCCTTGGGAAGTGAAGCATGATTCTATGCAGGCGGATGTCCTTGTAACCACTCTCTACTTGCCTAAAAAAACGAATCGAACCAGTGAATTGGTTCGATTACCATAACCGGCTAATGGCTCAGTCAAACAATAATCATGAAAAGGAATGGATCACGAGTGCATCGAATGAAAAGCGCATTTCCCAAATACTTAGATAAAGTTAAACAAAGATTGGACAAAATAAAAGTCTTTTTTATTCACATTCGAGGTAGAACTTGGAAAGAAAAGTACATGTTTTATTTACACCTAGGCTGGAAACAAAAGTGGAGGCCAAACCCACACAATGCCGATCTAAAACTAAAACAGACACCTACAACTGCAAACTAAAAACGAGTCTATCTATACAAAACAAGCCAGCGATCACTTCTTATGCTTTTTCTGCTTGGACTTTTTCTTCTCTTCTCCGTAGGGAGGTGTAACTTGATCGAGTTTATTCCTACTTCTTCCTTGATCCTTGGATGGAGTGCTCCGCGTTGATCTAGCAGGCATGCTCTGGGTGCTCCCAGGTGGAGGTAGGGTGACCAAAATGTAGAAAGTCTGGCCATGCAAAGCTATGGACAAAGGAGAAGGGATGGCCTCTATCTTCTCTTGCTTGATCTCTTTGGCTAGGAGAATTGGTTGTTTAAGATCGCTCATGGTGGGACCCAACATGGGCTCAGGGAACCCAGTGATAACAACATCATCTTCAATCTGAGCTCCCTAAAGCTCGCTAATCCCTTCGTCCTGTAAAGCATCTATCTTTCGCTCGCCAGGCCCAGGAATTTTGCTAGTTGGAATGCTCAGAACCGTCATTGAAGTAGTCACGATCACAGATTCTATTGTAGATGCTTGTTGTCTTGATTGAAGACCTTTGTCAGGAAGCGGGACAACCTAGGGCTGACCTAAAACTTGAGAGACATAAAAGGAGAGGTTAGCTATGTCAATCAGCGAAATGTGAACTCCCTTAAATATAGGCGAAGTCAACGAGATACCTCCTTCAGTCTGGGGTTCTATATGGGCCGAAGTACCATTGGAATTCCCTTCCAAGATGGGAGAAAGGACAATAGACTTTTGCATTTGAAGTTTCTCTAGGTCATATTTAGGGATGGAAGATGAATCGGGAGTAGCTTTAGGTCTAGGTGTGTGGTCGGTGGTGACATCTTGAGGTGACGATTCGGAGCCTTCGCGTATGTCCTTTTGCACTGTAGCGGTCAGCTCCGGATGGAGAATTAGTTCGCCCTCTCTTAGCACCCTAGGCTCATCTCCTATTAAGACGTCTTTTTCCAACTGTGCCAGGTCTACTTCACCGCCTTTCAGAAATTCCATCTCCTTATTAACAACTTTCTCCTAGGCCAGAGCCAAAGCCCTGGGATAATCATCACCAAGCCACTCTAAGTTATGGAACTTAAGCATATTAGCATTGTACTTAATGATCAGTGGCTCGAATCTCTCCAACAGCCGCTTCTCAACGGCTTCAACTTCCTTCTTAACGAGCATGTCCACGTCCCTAGCACATGCAACTGCCTCGTCCCTTTCACTGTTTCTCTTTCCAGCTTATTTTCTTTTTTGGTCAAAGTGTCTCTTTCCAGCATTAAGTCGTGATTTCTATGGTGCGCAGTCTCTATCTCATCATGATGCTTCACTATGGGAAGAAACGCATCAGACGCCAAGTATGCTCCATTGTCTGATTGCATACCTATCCGTCGTTAAATCCCATGCTGTCTCATTGCACATTAGTCCATAGATATGCCTTATCTTCTAATATGCACTAACATAACAAAAAAAACCATATATTGTCTGATGTTATTGTATCATTTCTAGAATTTCCTATTGGATAACATATAAATATTGGTTGATATGAGTAATTGTTTACAGAATGAAATAAATGAATCGCAATTTTATTTAAACCAATATTATATTTCAAATCAAATTCAAATACAATACAACTATCACTATCACTCTACTTACATTTTCAAATATAATACAACTCACACTCATTCGAGTTTGTTGTTGATGTTGATCTTGATTTGCTTGCTCCAATTTGTGTCCTACCATCTATTATACCTGTTAAATAAACAACAACGCAGTAAACTTGAAAAAGAAACAAACCTAAATTGCAAAAATAAAATTGAATTTGAATATTAAATATTGCCTTAGTTTATGGGTTTGTTTTTTCTTTTCGTTTTTAGACAGGGATAAATATATATATATGCATGGACAACTTATGATATGCACGGTATATCATTGTGAATATCACAAGGCCGATCCTTGATTCAATCACATGGACAGTTGCAAAGGTTAAGCCCAAAGGCTCAACTCAGTGCAAACACACAAGTTCAGGCCCAAGCATGCTCGGGCTCAACATAAGTAGTTTAATTCAGCTCAAAACAGATTAGGCAACTCAGCAAAGCCAAAGTGCACAAACAAGTTCAATGCACATGGAGATGTACAAAGTCGAGCACCAGCAAACCAAATTCATGGCAGTATCAAGCATGGTACATAATGATACATAATTAAGTGCACAAATAGCACAAACAAAGAACAATAGGTATGAATTTACAAAAATACTACCACTTGCATCTCCTATAGTGAGCAACAAACATATACACATATGTATATACATGTATATATGCAACACATGTCAAAATGCAGCTAGGAAGTGCCACAAACAAATGAACAATAGGTAGTGTCACAAAAAAATGCAGCTAGGAAGTGCCACAAACAAATGAACAATAGGTAGTGTCACAAACAAATGCAGCCAGGAAGTACATGAGTTCAAGGTAGGAAGTACAAACAAATGAACATGAATTAAAAGAACATTCATACGGGAATCAAATGAGCCAGGGAGTACATGGAGTTCAAGGCAGTGCACACTGCCTTGTTCAAAACAAGAAATTCAAGAATCTGAAAGGTAATCAAACTATGGAGAAGGAACCAAAGCACATGAAGGGGATTCAACTAATGTCAAGGTAATGCGCTGCATTGTTCAAGGCAGTGCATTAGCAGTACTTTGACAAGGCAGTGCATTGCCTTGAACAAGGCAGTGCATTGCCTTGAACAAGGCGGTGTGCAAATACATAGACAATGCCACAATGCAACAATGCAACATGTGAATAAGGCCAACAACATGGACCAAGGAAAAGCAAAAATAAGATTGCAACACACAGGAGACATACATATGGAAGTTCAAACCAAAAACATGGTAATATTTCATATATATATATATATACATACATATGTATGTATGTATATAAATGGAAGATATTTCACAAACCAAACTTAAAGGCCAACAACATGTAAATAACGGTACACATGCATGATACATGCATGTGTGTATATGCATGGAAGTAACAAGCAAGAAGACTGCATATAGCAGTAACTCAAAATCGAACAATGAAGTGAACATGGAAAGCAACTCAAAATCAAACAATGAAGTGAACTGTTCAAGTTCATAGACCATAAATAAGTACAGTGTGCATTGCCTTGAACAACCAATTCAATAACCACACTATGCATTGACAAGGAAGTTTAAACCATTGAGAATACAACAGGAAGTACAAATGAGCAGCAATTCAACCACACACTACCTTGATAAGGCAGTGCATATACTGCCTTGTTCATGGCAGTGCAAACTAGCACTGCCATGAACAAGGCAGTGTGTGCACTGCCATGAATAAGGCAGTGTGTGCACTGCCTTGTCAAAAAACACAAAATTCCCATAGCAAATTAATTATCAGAAACCTTAACTGAAACCAAGTGTACATACGAAAGAACAAGAAAAGCATTTCAGAAACTATCAGAAAACTCAAACTCAAGTGTACATATGAAATCACAGTGCACATAAACAAGCTCAAGCAAAACAACAAGTGTTGAAGCAAGTATATACAAGCTCGAGTGGACATATGAACATACAAGTATAGACAAGTATATATACAAGTGTATATAAGTGTATACAAGTATATACAAGAACATACAAGTATATACAAGCACGTATAAGTACATACAAGTATATACAAGAACTGAATTGGAACAAGATTTGCAATTGAAGTGTAAAAAGAAATCATGTGGACCAGATTTGCAAATACATATTTGAACAATAAACAAGTCAAGTTTCAAGTAATCAATATATATCGGAGGATGTAGAATATATATTCGAACAATTAGTTCATCGAGCAAAAATTCAACATGGACCAGCATTCAACATGGACCGGCAATTTAACATGGACCAACAATCAAATGGACCAACAATTCAGATATTTCACAAGTGCAGTCTGTGCACTAATATAATTGAAGTGGCCAATAAGTGCAATATTGAAGTGCACCAAACATAACTTCAGCTATGTGCATATACATACATATATGTATACACATGTATACATATGCACAGTGGCACCAAACATAACTTAGCCATGTGCACATATATACATATATGTATATACATGTATACAAGTGCATAGCGGCGCCAATGAAGTGTCCAACAAAACCAGGCAAGGATATATACATGTATATATGTATACATATGTTGTAAATCTGGCCAAAAAAACAAGGTAAGGATGTATACATGTAAAACCAGTGCATACATGCATGAATATTTGTTTGTTAGGGATCAGTGAGTAGAAAGGCAACTCAACAACATGTATGAATGATCCAAGATAGCATAATAAGAGTTCGAATGTATGGAAATCAGTTTCAGGCAATAATGCAACAAGATGGAATCACATAACTAGATGCACACAAGTACAAACCGATTCAACAAACCAGTATAAATGCACAAGTGCAAGTGTCAAGCCACAAGTGCAACAAGATGGAAATTAGTTTCAGGCAACAAGTATGAATCAAACCAGCCCAAGTGTACAAGTGCAAGTGTCAAGCCACAAGTGCAAGTGCAAGTGTCTAGCATCAAGCAAATGATTAGACCAGTCTAAGTGCACAAGTGCAAGTGTTAAGCCACAAGTGCAACACTCAGAAATCATACCAGCAAAGTAAATGATCAATCAAATATCACCCAAAATCTGATAACCCACAGTAGTGAAATTGACCAAGTAAGGCAAAAAAAATCAGAAGATTGCGGTGGTGCATACCTATACAACTGCTACTGCTTTGAAATCAACAAAACTTTCGATTACTTGAAAATTGCAGTACCAACTGCAATACCAAAGTGAAAACCAAACGATGGACAAATTATATTCGAAATATATTCAAGAATCTCAAATATATATATATCAATGAACAAGTCAGAATGCTAATCAAACTCTGAAAAATTTCAAACCAAAAGTATATAGGAATATATAGGAAATTGATTCCTCTATAAAAACCTAAATTATCAAAGGCAAATCAAGTTGAAATCAATACAAAATTAAAAAGGGCAGAAATCATACCATATATCAATCGAAGAATACTTGACAAATTATAAGCCGCATCAATTCAGTGAAATCCTAATTACAAGCGGCGACCATCAAAGAAAATATTACAAGTGGTAGCCATCAAACCCTAATGTAATTACAGCAAAACCTTGATTTCAGAGGAAGTCAAGTTTATATCGCTATCGATTTGGTTTTGAGAGGGAGAGAATTCATTTAGGAGATGAGTAAAAAATAGAGTGAATGAAAGTGGAGAGGGAAACAACTAAGGAACAAAGGCAACGAACGTCATTTTTTTATTTTACAAACCAAAGAAAGAGAGAGCGAACTAACTAAACGAACGCGGTCACAAAATAACTTAGGCAATATTGAGAGGGAAACAAAAATTTTGACAAGGAGGCAAAACCAAATTTTTGGTAATTTCAATCAAACAACAGATAAATATTGTCTAAAAACAAACGTTGTCTGATCACTGTTGTGCCACACGATAGACGATTTTTCCATGTGTTGTGTGAAAAAGTGGGATAACAGAAAATCTACCATATGTTGTGTGATCACTGTTGTTTGATTCACTTTGTGGCATAATGCTTGGTCCTCTCACTCTCAAGTGCCTTGATAGCATCCTCGGACCTCTTCTTGGCCTCAGCTCATGATGTTTTCAAGATAGTGACCTCAGTGTTGAGATGAGCGATGATCCTTTTATCTTGTGCCTCCATAAGTTTCAGATTATCGATCTCGAGCTTCCTTTCCTTCGAAACCTTAGAGATCTTCTCGTCTATCCGCCTTCATTCGTTATATTGATCATAAGCATCAGCTAAATAAGCAACTATCAAACTTTCACCTCAGGCGAGATGTCCTTCAGATTGGATAAGAATATGACTCCATTGAAGTAAACCTCCGGGAGCTATGCCTTCAGTTCGGCCATTTGGGCATCGGCGGTAAGCTGTTGCTCTGCGGTGACGACCGGAGCTTCAATCGGTTACTTGTCAGCCTTGTGATAGGAGGTCTTAGAACTACCTTTATGGTGTCTGCGGTTGGAAGGTCGACTGATGTGAGTCAATATCGAGTGTTGAACGGGAATGGAAGCCGGAGGAGATGCACGAGAAGCATCGCCCTTGGACGGTCATCACGGCGATCAAAATGCTTATCCGAGCCTCATGGTGGAGGTGACCTGGACCTAGAATGGTATTTGGAAGTATAATCATGAGATGAATAGTCTCTGTCACGACTACCTCTGTCCCGGCTGGACTGATGATTGGACTACGAATCTCAACCGCTACCTTGATGATACATGCTTGAGCGACGCCTCTGTTGTCGGGATACATTTTCCTCCAAAGACTAAAACATTTACTCCCTCTCCATGGGCCCTACAAATGAAACATGAACAAGTTAGCTTCAATAAGAAATGACATGAAACAGTTGTAGTGCGGTGCATGCGTGTGTGAGTGTTGTAGTGTCCCCTCGATGGACTGTGTGCTGGAGCTTTACTTATGGGAGTGATCTCTCATGTGCCGATGGAAGGCATGCCATCGTGAAAGCAGATATGGGAGTTATACCTTCGAGACTCATGTTTTTAAGGCCGAAGGATTTAATCTCGATTGGAATTAGTCCCATATCAGCAAATATATCTTCAAAACGGAGAGAAGGAGTTTCCTCTGCGGTTGTGACTAGAGAGAACTATGTAGAAGTCTGTCCTTTAGAAATCTTTACGACCAACCTCTTCTTTAGGACAAACTACTAGTCATCTTTAGGTTCCTCGATTAAAGGCTCATGGCCCATATCAACATCATCATGACCAGCTTCATCGCCTATGCCTACAATTTCGCCTTCCTCGATGTGTTCTTGCACTTCTTCAGCATTCTCTTTAGCTTCAGCCCCTGGACTTGGAACATGGGGCACGTCAGGATTCACATCACCACCTCCAGGCGAGTTATCATTATCATCGTCATCACTAGCAGCCACTTAGATTTGACTAGTGCTACGGCCCGCTTTCAGGAAGTTATGAACTAGGAGATTCTCATCGGAAAGAAGAACTCTAATATCTCTATCCTCTTCCGGAACTGCCATAAGAACTCTGATGACATCTGCAAGAGTATTGCTACTGGGTCTCACCAGAACATCTAAAAGAATAAAGGAATTTTGACTTAAGTGCAAAGAATTGCATAGCAGGCTCCTATGGGATATATGAAGTGGAACTTACGTCCAGATAGCCATCTTCATGCAAAACCAGGTGGACAGTGGACATAGAACCATTCACTCTTGAAGTAGTTAGTTTGTTCCATGTACCAGTTACAACTCTACAGTTCTTAGCCAGTTCCAAATAAGTCAGCGAAGGGCTTCCTTTCCGGCTCTTGAAACTATATACCGAATTTCCTCATCACTGGGTGCTAGGTGAAAATGTTGAACAAAGACAATATATGTGTCGTGAAGGCGAAGCTATTTGGATGTAGTTGCGTCGGAGCTAATCTCATGAAGTTCAGAACTCGAACGAATGAATTGATTGAATGGTGGAACGCATCCCGTCAAACACATGTATTTATTAAAAGCAGTATAACCCTCTGGGGGATTGTGGGCTCTCTGGTGATGAGAAAGTGCTTTTACATCCTCAAATAGGATTCCATGTTTATCATAGATTTTGTGGAGTGTTTCCTCTTCAATCTTTGAAGCAATGGAGTCGACATGATCATCTAAGATAACCTCATCCTCAAAAGTGTCAGGAGCAGCTTCGACTTTAGGGCGTTCTATAGGAATTTGAGGAACATCTGGGTGAGGCTAATTCGCTTATGGATTTTCAAATGGAGGTATGAACTGTGTTGGTGTATATTGTGAAAAGGAGTCACAGTCGAACTTGACTCCACATCAAATTCGGCGTATCTAGCAGTCGATGGACTTGAAGCTAAAGTGGCGAGACACTCAGAACGTCTACGATCCACGTCGATAAAAACTCAACAGATAATCAACATCATACTAATCATAAACAACACTCCCTATATTAAAAAAAAACCTACTGAAGTGTTGTGCAGTATGGATTTCAAATATTGTGCAATAGTTTATTTTAAATTCTGGATAACATAAGGAGTGATTGTCGTCGTTGACCATCCCAATGGACTTCGCGTCAGAAACCATGCAATGGATATGCTTAGGAATTCAGGAGAAAGTGTTTGGCATAGCTCAAGTGTTTAAAAATGAAGTTCGATGGCAAGTCGAAAAATCAAAAATCCACCAAGGTTTGGATCGGCATCGATCTAAACCCTTAGGTGGATTTCGACCTCCTCTTCCTTCTTCTCTCCCAATCCATGTCACAGTCACCAACACTACAACAAAACTATCCTTTTACAATGCCTGTTTTACAACAGGCCATAAAAAACCGTTGTAATAGAAACCTTTTACAACGGTTTTCCTAAGCCCGTTGTAATAGGTGCAACTTTCATCATCCAGTACACCTATTACAACGTTGTCGGCTTGCACGTTGTAATATGGTCATATTACAATGATTTCTGACCCGTTGTAATAGATACCAGTTTTCAGCTCTATTACAACGGTTTTGGCCCTTGTAATATAGAGTAATTACAATGGTTTTCGGTTTGTTGTAATATAGTCATGTTACAGTAGTCGACCCGTTGTACTAAATATCAGTTTTCATCCCTATTTGCCTGTTGTAATAGATGCATATTACAACTATTTTCTTCTGTCCGTTGTAATAGATGCCAATTTTCAACAACTCTTACCTACAGATCATTGTTACCTTCGATTATTTTAGACGTCGTAATAGGATTTAATCTGTATTCCAATAGACTTAATGCTACTTTCCTGTTATTATTTAATGTTTAATAATAACTGTTTAAAGTTTAATATTTAATGTTTAATGATTAATGATTAATGTTTAAAGTTTAATATTTAATGTTTAATGTTTAATAATTAATGTTTAATGTTTAATAATTAATGTTTAATGTTTATTATTTAATTATAAGTACATTAGTTAGCGGAAACTTAAAAGTTCATAAAATTTTGGAATTAATAATAGTAAACATTACAAGATATATTGTTATTTATTGCATTAATAATAAGAATTTAATTGACAATTAAAAAATAATGATAATTAATAAAATATTGAATTAGTCTTAATTATTTTTAAAAAATAATTAAATATGATTTATAATTATTTTAAAAAAATAATAATTAATATAATTATTTAATAATAATTAATATAATTATTTAATAATAATTAATATAATTATTTATTAATAACTAATAAATTATAATTTACAATTTATAGTAATAACGTATAAATAATAATATATACGTAATGATGTACAATTTATACTTAATAAGTTTTTATAATTAATGATTTATAATTCATAAATAAGGGAGTACTAGACATTTAGAAATGACTTCCCGCTTTGCATTTTCATTCTTACGCTTCACTGGCCGGTGAAAATTTTCATGTTCCCTCCATGGTTCCCTCTATTCTAAATTAAACATTTAGAGAATATCTAAACACTACATCTTTCCAATCCCCAAATCAGTAAAACCTAAATCTAACTACAAGTTTCATACCCGTAAACAAATTCATCTATCATGAGCTCTCTCCATCCTCTCTCAGTCCTCTCCCAATCCAAACACCACATTTTCATTCTTGCGAATTCCGGTATAGTGGCTAAATCGAGTTTCTTATTTGTGTTCTAGACTTCATGAATTTGAGTATAGTGGCCAGATCGAGTTCCATCTTTCGAAATCAATTTACGGATTTTGAATTCGAATTCGAATTTCGGGGTTTGCAGGTTGCTACTGTCATGTATTTGTCCTTGTTGTTTATGGGTGACAGTTGCAGTGGAATAGCGATAGAGTTTATCAAGGCTCTGATTCATGTTATGAGTTGGTTCACTCGTCAAATTCCTTGAAAGGTCACACTCTTTGCTTTCACATTTCAGTTTTTTTTCTTTTCTCTGATGTTCATTCTTTGTTTGAATTATAATGGACATATATGCTTGTCTAGAAAACCTGATTTATATAGAATTGTGTTGGTTTGACTCTGATATATATTTCTTCTTATGACTTGTACCACTGAATTTCCACTTGATTGATATCAAATACTTGTTGTTTTGAAATCTAACCATCTTTATATATGAATCATAATCTGTTTGAAATGAGTAATACAAATTTTCTTATATTTTATCTTTCAGTTTTGTAGCTGAAGTATAAGAAATTTGTTTGTTGTTTTGGTCAGACTTGAATTATTTTATCGTTTGCGGTTGTTTGTTAAGTAAGTCAATGATCCTATATTCATCGAATCAAATAGTAAACACTGTTAAAAATTCCAATGTGAATACATGAAAAACGTAAAGGATGAAGAGATGGAAAATTTAGAAGGATAATGAAATAACGAGGTATTTAACTACTTCAACATTATTATTATTATTAACAGTCAATTTCACAATTAATTCAAACAGAATATGTTAAATCATAATATGTTGTAACGAGTTGTACAAATGTTTGTATATTTCTATATTTCAGTTTTGAAGATATATTAATATATTTTTTTGTTTAATGTTCTTGCCAGAGTTGAATTATTTTTATTGCTTATGGTTAGCTGTTATGTCAACACTCTTATATTCTTTCGATATTGTAAAATAACGTAAAATCTAGCAATGTGATTACGTAGAAAACTTAAATGATGAAGAGATAGAAATATTATTAGATGAATACTTCAACCTCCATTGTTTCTCATTATGAACCAATTTCACCAATATATTTTCTCAAGTTCTCGCCTAAATAGAATTCGCTTCACTACTTATTTTTGGGTAAGAAGCAACCCTATTTGTCTTTGATAATTTATATTTCCTTTCCTTTTGTTTTAATTTGATTACCCATATTGTTCAACATAGGATATTCTACGACATCCTTTGATTGAGTGGATTTACATTCGAAAATGGTCATTTTCCCCAACGTTGTATGGTTGTACTAGTAACAATGATAAACTGCAGAATTTGAAAATAAATTATCTAGAGTGAATATAGGAGATGAAAGAAAATTCAAATAATTACTAAAAGGGGGGAATTAAGGAGACTGACAAACTTTGAAAAAAGTTAGATCGAAAGATGTCAAGTTTTGTTTTTGGATTGAAGGATAGAATGCTAGTTATAACTAGCATTATATTCAATTTTTACATTATACAGAACTAGCATTGTATTCAATTTTTGTATTATAAAGAATGCTAGTTATAATCAGTATTGTCCATTTGCCCAAAAATAAAACTTGTTATCTTTCATTCTAATTTCTTTTTCCAAAGTTTGTCGTCAATTTTCTCTATTAAAAGTTGTTTTACTATTATTTAATAATTAGATTTAATTTTTTTAAAATTTATCATGAAAGCATAATTTACTTGTTAATGTTTTCAATGTTAGAATAACGAAAAAATCTATTTAAGCACAAACATATGACACCAATGTTGACACATGGAATGTCAACCATTGGATATTCATCTAATTTCAACGAATATGATCCAACAACCAATGATCAACCATTGGCGACATGAATAATATGCTAAAAACATAGGCCAATTATGTAATAACAGGCCCAATTTACTGAATAGTTACCGAAATGGACGGTGCAAATTTACCAATGTTAGGGTTTCACTTCTGTCTTCATCCATAAATTACCGACAGACATTCGTTCTCCACATATTCGCTCGTATTTCATCAACTTCCATGGAGTCTTGGGGTAATTTCTCTGATCGTTTAAGTTGACTCAATATTTATCGAGAATTCATTTAACTCGATATGTTTATGATATTTCATTTTCTTTGTCCGAGAGTTACGTCGAAGTAGTAAAACTCGTGATTAGGTACATGAGTGCCAATTTTTGCATGCACAACGGTACCCTTTAAGATATGTCAAAGCGGTTTACTCTTAAAATGACCGTTGAACCACTTGAATTCACTTGTCATGTTTATAGAATTGAATTATATTAGGGTTTTGTTGAATTCAGATTTTGAAGTTGGAGCCAAATGGAAAGGATTTATTTACCCAAGCCCTAAGCAAGTGTGCCATCTTATAGGGGTTAATTTTTCTTTTCTTATTAGCACAATGTTTCTATATTTTGCCTTATATATTGTTTCAATATATGTTGCACTTGGAAGTTCAGAGAACACCTCTAAGGATGTTGTTGTTCATGCTATGTACAACAACAAAAGTTTCCTATTGGAGTCCATTCTACAAAGAATGGTTTTCAGATAGCTTGCGATCTAAAGTTTAAGAAACGATTTGGAGTGTTTCACAATTCCAAGAGTGCTATTGTTGGTTGTATTGGCTACCGGACTGCATGTAATGACCAGGTTATCTTACTAAGACATTATTAGTAGATTAGTTTATGCTTTTTTTCATTTTGACTTCGGTATCCTCACTTCTAACACCCTTATTGTATTGTCATCCACAATGATTGAAATGTTATATGATTTTTTTGTATTGTTGCTTCTTTATCAACTCAATTTTAAAAATTCTGAACTCAGTAGTCCTGCTGATGATGAAGAATACCATGCGACTTTAGAAAAGGTACCTTTTGTTAGAATGTATATTCATATGCAATGCGTTTTTGGTTTTATTGTTTACATGTTATCCTTTCGTTTGATTTTAAACATTTATCAATATAGAAAAAACATAGCAGTATATGTGATAACCATAAAAACCATCCTGGTCTCAATAATCCATGTATATGTCTTTTGAGGTATGCTTTGGCATATGTCCCTTAAAGTATATGTTAACATAGGTATAAGTTGACATATGTCCTTAAAAGTATATGTTAACATACGTTCTTACGAAACATTCCCAAATCATTTCACTATCAATAAACAAGACAATGCTAACTGTGAATATATCTTTTTGTGCATTCACTTGGATATCGTAAATTGACATGTTTCTTTTTCTTCAGGCTGGTAAATGTAAGATATGGTCATTTGAAGCTGATACAAAAATTTCCAATTCAAATAAGAAGGTTGTGCCATCAACTCTAACTGATGGTTAGAAAGGTGATTACTCAGGCAATAGCTTTGATGCTCCAAATATAAGTTTTTTCCCATGTCTGTTGTATAAGTTATCAATATAAGTCCTCACTTAGGATTTTTTTCCCACGTCTGTTGTATTCTAATATGATCTCAATTTATATAAGTTTTGGTGTTAATGTAATAAGGATATTTATGCACAATTCTAATGTAATAATATTCTTCTTCTTACTCAGATCACTTCTCCCTCCTTTTACGATACATTATTTATTTATTTTATTAGTCTAGTTGGCTTGTTGATTATGTCAAATCTATAAGGTATGCCTATCAATTGATGCTCATTTAGATGTAAAATTGATGTATTCAATACTGATAAGGGCACCAATGCTCTATTTTTTTTTTAAATTTTGCATATTTTTAACAACGGGCAAAAACAGTTGTAAACGACATGTATTACAACGGTTAATGTCTGTTGTGATTGGGGCATATTGCAACGGTCCATGCCCATTGTAAAAGGCTATATTGCAACGGTTCTAGACCGTTGTAAAAATGTTTGCTACAACGGGTTTTTACAATGGTGTTAAACCGTTGTAAAAGATTTTAGGTCTATTACAACATCGTATAATAAGACGGACGCTGGATTGTTGTGAAACCCCTATTACAACAGGTATTATACATTGTAAAAAAGGTATTTTTATTATAGTGCAACGTCCATGTCGCTTCCACCCACCTAGATGCGTTTAGACCTAGGGGTAGTTGGCATAAGTCCTGGTTTGGTGAGGTTATGGATCGAGTTTGCAAGGGTGGTGCGAGTTCAATTAAGGCAAGGCAGGCAGCGTCGTGCTTAGGCGAGAAGGTGGTGGCGGTTTGGTGGTTAGGTGATGGAGCGGAGTTTAATCACGAGGTCAAAGTTCTTTAATGGCGGAGCAAGCTTTGGTTCGATGATGGGCTAAAATGAAGAGGAGATAGAGTGAATCCGGGTTATATAACCCAAGAAACCCAATTTTCTAGGTAAAAGAATAGAGGACTTTTCCATGTCCTGGATCGGTACCGAGTCTAGAGATGTTTTTCTTTATTTTTTTTGAAAATGATGGTGATGACCATTTATGTGTACGTGCAAATGTGGATGTCTACAACTATGGATCTCTGGGTGAATGTGCACGTGTAAGCGTGTATATAGTCATATTCAACGCCTAACGACTAGAGTCAAAGAAAAGCAGGTCCAAACCTAGAAAATCCATGGAAAGAACCATTTCAAGATTACTGAACTTGGAATGACGGATTATGAGAGCACACTCCAGATTTATAGTATCAGATGCTAATAAAGTGCAGGAACGAATAGTTGGAGGCACAGCTCTTCATGAAGGAAATCCGAAGGAGTTATAACGACCATTCGAAACATAGAGTAGAGTCTTTCACATCAATCCCGACTTGTCTTGATTCAAAGCATATCATGTTTAAAACAAGATGTACTTTGAGGGACACGTGTTATCCAATTTTTTGACCAGGCAATATTTAGATAGACTGGACGAGTCAAACTTGAAATCTATCGAGGCAGGAAGCCCGGAGAGATAGCCCTAGAGTCATAAAAACCAATTGCAAACAGAGCCGCGAGGCAAGGACCAAACCACCACAAGAATAAAAGTACCAAGATCCACCAAAGTGGTGGATTGGTACAGATCCAGCCACTTGGATCCGTACTGATCCATGATACTTAGTCAATTCTCGTCCAAATTCCTCCTACTTGCATATCTTGATACTAGAAAGTTATTCCATGTCCTATTGCATTGATTCATGCAATCCTCCATCGATCTCTTCGAGCATTTGAAATCAGCAACTCCATTCTTCCACCAATCCATCATTTGGACATAGAAACAAGCCAATAATGGTGCAAAAACGTTTGGAATCACGAAGCTAACCACGAATCGAGCCTAAACAAAGAGTTCAAGACAATCCATTTGGCCATCTTATGGATCGGTACCGAACCAAACCCATGGATCGGTACCGATCCACTCATAACGATGAGGTGTCCACTAAATTTCTCGAGAGAACTAGTCTGGATGTGGAAAACAACGTAGAGATCATCGGGCAGGTTTTCGGGCCATCTATAGCTATAAATAGGAGGATAGGGCTCATTTTGGGGGATCTTTTTTGGCTCTCTTGCTCTAATCTCTTGTAATCACCCAGAGATTTATACCGATCCGTAAGAACTTATACTTGCAACCAGTTATATAAGCTATAAAATCATGAAGTGGGCGTAGGCCAAGATTAGCCGAACCACTATAATCGTTGTTGTTCTTTTCTTGCTCTTTTTAATTTGATTTTCTTCACTTTTTATTGTCTACACAATCTCTTGGCTGTTTGTGCCATTTTTGGTTCAAACATACAGCGTAGGAAGAAAGGGTTGTTACAGACTTCCCTTCTTATGGAAATTGCGTCATCGTAATTTCCTATAGGGAAACATCACAACTCATACCCTGAACTTCCCTCGTATTCTACAATCTTCTGTAAGCTTACTCTATACCATCCTCTACGTGGCTTTCACAAACTTTTTTTTTTGAAAACCCAGGAGAACCCAGCGGACCGGTAAACTCTTGAGGAGTGTATAGTAAAATCGTCCGCTGATCCAAGCCCCCATACCCCCGGGTAAATTTATATAGGATAGGGAAGCGCATGGTAGGAATCGAACCTGGGTCTTTTTACCAGAACCCAAGCCTCATTTCCACTGCGCCGCACCTGCGGACTTCACAAACTTCTGTTATCATATTCTATAGATTCATTCAACAGCTTCCTATTTTCCGCATACGATAAATTTTTCGAAATTTTCGAAAAATTTCGACAGAGTCTCCTTTGTACGGAGAGCGTTTCGAACAATCACAATATGATAAAATAAATATAATTGACGAAAACATAGTCGGAAACAATTTGTATATCAAAATCTTGTCACATGGTATATATTTTATAATATACATCACTTTTTTAAGTAAAACGTATCTTATTTTGCGTTTTTTAAGCGAGTTCGCTTAATTATATGCAATTATGCGTCAAATTTGTTCATAACATATTCATGTACCTATTCTTAACTCAAAATGAACCCATAAGCATTTATATATAAAGATTTAAGAAGTATGTCATTCATATGCTAAAGGAATACCATATCATTTGAAGCTTAAAAGTTTGTCGAAATGAATTTAGAAGGTAATACTTTTTATATATACAAAGGTGAATAAATTTTAATACAAAGAAAGAAAAGCATTCAAAATAAGATATATTGATGCAGCCCATAATGATACCCAGATTGATGAAGTGTTAGGTCGCGAACGACCTAACGACTTACGAGCTAACGAGCTAAGGAGTAACGAGCTAAGAGCTTCTTTAGGTCGCGAACGACCTAAAGCACATACCGCTTCTTTAGGTCGCGAACGACCAAGCGACTTACGAGCTAAGGGGTAACGAGCTAAGGGGTAACGAGCTAAGAGTTTCTTTAGGTCGCGAACGACCTAAAGCACATACCGCTTCTTTACGTCGCGAACGACCTAATTCACATACCACTTCAGTAGGTCGCGAACGACCTAACAATAAGTCGCTAATTCTCGAAGGTCGCTCGTTCTTGGGTCGCTGGGAAGATAGGTCGCTGGATGTTAAGTCGTTGGAAGGTAGGTCGCGTGAAGGGTCCTGAAGCTGGGTTGAATTTTGTTGCCGCTATTCTTTAGGTCGCTCGAGCGAGCTAACGACCTAATGCCGCATATGTACTATGACTTAAGTCGCCTGGAGCTTAGGTCGCGTGTGTTGTCTGTTAGGTCGTTGACGACCTATGTTAGGTCGGTGAAGGCTTGTAATGTGTTGTAACTGTTTTGCTTTAGGTCGTCTACTTTTAAGTCGTAGGTCGTGATGTTTAGGTCGTGAATGACCTATGTGTTGTACAAATTTCTGTTGAGTGAGTTGTAAGCCTATAAATAGGCGGGTTGTGACATTTGTAATAGTTAGTTGATTTGAATAAAAACTTTTGTTTGTTAGCTTTGTGCTTTCATTAAATTGGTAGTTGAGTGTGATCTCCTATCTCCACTTTCGGGTATTCAAGTGCACTTGAATCAACGATCGCTGAAGCCGATTCACGGTATCTAGTGCGCTAGATCAACGTTCGAAGAATCGTAGATCTTTAAACACGGTAGTGTGCGATCAACGTGTTTGGGATAGCTAGATTCCGGCATCTTTGGATCAACGGAGTTGGGCATTCGGTATCTTCTATTCCATCGATTACTACTCTCACAGATTCATCATTTTGTTATTCCGCTGCTGCATCAGAGAAGTTGGTTGTTCATCGCGTTCATCACAAAGTTGCAACAAGAGTGAAGATTTTGATCCATCTCATTTCGGATCAAAGATTGAAAGGTATTTGAGTTTGGCCATGGAAGATTTGCGCGCCAAAGAGTTTGAAGTTGAAGACCGTACCTCATTTGGTATCATTTTGAAAGTTCAAAGCCGAGAATTGAAGTGTTGAATTTGTGAAGTTTTTGACAATGCCGCCAAGAAGAGCTAATCGCCATCAGAATGTTGAAGCTTTGTATAGAAAAGAAGAAGCTGATGAGATGGAGCAAAGAATTAACGGAAACTTTAGTGAGAAGCTTAATGAAGGGATTGGTCGATTAGAGAAGATGATGTTGGAGATGAATCAAAATCGAAGAAGGGTTTCACCTGAATCTAACCATGGGGGAAGTAGAGTTTCACCGCATTCCAATCGGGAGAGAAGTGTTGATAATGATCATAGAAGTGTGAGTCGAGATTGCTATAGAAATGATGATGATCGAAGACGTGATAGGATTGTGAATGATCGAGATCGGAGGAATGTAGATAGAAGGGATGTTGGTGGAAGAAATGATGGTAGTAGAGATGTTGGTGGTCAGGATCGACATCGATATACATCAGATTTTGAAGAGGAGTTTGATGGTGGTAGTGTTCATGGACGAGGACGAGGACAAGGAAGAAATCAGTCGGAGTATGATCACAAGTGGGAGTCTGGGATGAAAACTGAAATACGGGAATTCAAGGGAGGTATGCAAGTCGAGGAATTTCTTGATTGATTAGCTTATGTTGAGGAAATATTTGACTTCAAGGAGGTTCCGGAGGATCGTAAAGTGAAGTTGGTTGCTACCAGGTTGAGGGGGAGAGCTATGGCATGGTGGCAGCAAACCAAACTTACTAGAGAACGGATGGGGAAGTCAAGGATTGTTGCTTGGGAAAAGATGAAGAAATTGATGAAGGCTACTTTCTTACCCTACAATTACCAATCATTAATGTATCAGAGACTACAAAACTTGAGGCAAGGGACGAATGCTGTTACTGATTATGCAGATGAGTTCTACCAGTTGATTGCTCGAAATGACATTATGGAGACAGAAGAACAATTAACCGCTAGGTTTTTGGGTGGACTTAGAACACAGATCCAGGATATGGTGAACATGTTCGATCCTAGATCTGTGGCAGAAGCACATCAAAAGGCGTTGGCTTGGGAGAAACAAGGAAGACGTGGGGAAGGTGTGTTTCCAAGTTTTACGGGGCAGAACAAAGGAGCGGGTAGTAGTTTAAATGTTCCTAAAGCATCGAATAAGCCGGTTGTTCATGAAGTGGCTAAACCAAAAGTCAACACCAATTTCAAATGCTATAATTGTCAAGAAGTGGGTCACAAGAGCAGCGAATGTCCAAAACCGAAGAAGAGAACTATGATTGCTGAGGCAGAGGAAGATGAAGTAGAAGCTGACTGTGCTAATTCACTACATGATGAGGAGGAAGAGAATGTGTCGGGAGATGAAGGGTATTCATTGATGATGAAAAGGTCGTGCTTGACACCAAAACAGGAGGAGGAAACTAGCTGGTTGAGGAGTAACATCTTTCAATCAACATGCACTATCTTGGGAAGGGTTTGCAAGTTTGTCATCGATGCGGGAAGCTGTGATAATATTATCTCTACAGAAGCTGTGAAGAAGTTATCATTGAAAACAGAGAAGCATCTGAAACCTTACAAGTTAGCTTGGTTGAGGAAAGGTGGGGAGGTGAAAGTTGGAAGAAGAGCTTGTGTTAATTTTTAAATTGGGAAGAAATACAAGGATGAAATTTGGTGTGATGTGGTGGACATGGACGTATGTCATCTATTGCTGGGGAGACCGTGGCAGTATGATAGGGCTGTGCAACATGATGGATGTACTAACAGTTACAGTTTTATGTTTGAAGGAACTAAAATCACTTTGATTCCTAAGAAGCGACAACAAGAAGAAAACAAGTTGGAAGAGATTGAAGAGTTGAAAATTTTGTTATCATTGAAGGAGTTTGTTAAGGAGGTAGAAGAGGAGCCTGAAGTATTCTTGTTGATTGGACGTGAGAGTCATGAAGTGGTTGAGATCCCTGAAGAAGTAAAGCCAGTACTGGGAGAATTTGACGATGTATTTCCTGAGGAGCAACCAACGGAGTTACCGCCGTTGAGGGACATTCAACATCAAATTGATCTTGTTCCAGGAGCTGTGTTACCTCATAGACCACACTACAGAATGAGTCCAAAAGAACATGAGGAGTTGAGAAGGCAAGTGGAAGAATTGCTTGAACAGAGGCGTGTACAGGAAAGTTTAAGTCCATGTGTTGTGCCAGCATTGTTAGTACCGAAGAAGGATGGGACGTGGAGGATGTGCACTGATAGTCGTGCACTGAATAAGATTACAGTGAGATATAGATTCCCTATGCCTAGATTGGATGATTTGTTGGATCAACTTAGTGGAGCTACTATCTTTTCGAAAATTGATTTGAAAAGTGGTTATCATCAAATTCGAATTAGACCAGGGGACAAATGGAAGACATCATTCAAGACGAGAGAAGGGTTGTACGAATGGCTGGTTATGCCGTTTGGTCTTTCGAATGCACCGAGTACATTTATGAGGGTGATGAATCAAATCTTTAGACCTTTCATTGGGAAGTTTGTGGTGGTGTATTTTGATGTTATACTGATATATAGTGGAAGCCCAGAAGAACACTTGCAACATCTGAGAGAAGTGTTGATAGTACTGCGACAAGAATAATTTTATGCTGCAACGAAGAAATGCGTGTTCATGACGCATAGTGTTTTATTTTTGGGGTATGTTATATCGGGAGGAGGTATACAGGTGGATCAGAATAAAGTTGAAGCAATCAGAAATTGGCCACAACCCAGGACGATAACAGAAGTTAGAAGTTTTCATGGTTTGGCATCATTCTACCGAAGGTTCATTCCACACTTCAGTAGCGTGATGGCACTAGTGACTGATTGTATGAAGGGGAAACAATTTTTATGGTCAGAGGAAGCAGGGGTTGCTTTTGAGCAGATCAAGGAGCTTTTGACGACAGCACCAATTCTAGTTTTGCCAGATTTCCAGTTGTTGTTTGAGTTACATACTGATGCATCGAAGGTTGGGATTGGAGGGGTGTTGAGTCAGAAAGGTCGTCCTATTGCATATTTCAGTGAGAAGTTATCAGGAGCAAAGATGAGATATAATACTTACGATGTGGAATTTTATGCTATTGTGCAAGCTGTGAAATATTGGAGGCATTATTTGTTTCATAAAGAATTTGTTTTATATACTGATCATGAGGCGTTGAAGCATATGCAGGGACATGACAAGATAGCAGCAAGGCATGCTTCGTGGATTGCGTACTTACAACAATTTACATTTGTGGTGAAGCATAAATCGGGAATCACGAATAGAGTGGTAGATGCATTGAGTCTAAGGAATCATTTGTTGACTACAATGAAGGTTGAAGTAACAGGGTTTGATGTGTTGCCAGAAATGTTTGTTGATGATCCTTACTTTGCGAAGTGTGTAGATAAAGTCAAGGAGGGAAAGACGGATGAGTTTGTATTGGTGGATGGTTTTCTTTTTAAGGGAAATCGATTGTGCATACCAGAGTGCAGCTTACATATGAAGATTATAAAGGAGTTGCATGAGGAAGGTCATGTGGGCCGAGATCGTACTTTGCAATTGATTTCTCAATCTTATTATTGGCCTTCGTTGAAACGGGAAGTTGGGAGGTTTGTGGAGAGATGTCATATTTGCCAAATTTCCAAAGGGACAGCGACGAATGCGGGATTGTATATGCCGTTACCCGTGCCGGCTAGACCATGGGTTGATATCAGTATGGATTTTGTTTTGGGATTACCGAGAACTCAGAGGGGGAATGATTCGATATATGTTGTAGTGGACAGATTTTTGAAGATGACACATTTCATCGCTTGTAAAAAGACAGCTGATGCCGTCCGTATTGCCGAGTTATTCTTTAAAGAAGTGTATTGCTTACATGGTTTACCAGAATCCATTGTTTCTGATCGGGATACTAGATTTCTAAGTCATTTTTGGCTGAGTTTGTGGAAGATGGTGAGAACAAAGCTACATTTCAGTAGTGCTTATCATCCGCAGTCCGATGGTCAGACTCAAGTTGTTAATAGATCTTTGGGAAATTTGTTGTGGTGCCTGGTGAAAGACAATCTGAAGAGTTGGGATGTGAAGTTATGTCAAGCAGAGTTTGCTCATAATCATGCTATAAACCGTAGTACGGGTTTCAGTCCATTTCAGATAGTGTATTCAAGCTTACCGAAGGGACCGTTGGATTTGACGATAGTACCACAACCGAAGGGAACCGTTAAACGGGCTGTTGATTTTGTTGATGGACTGGCAGAATGTCATAAAATCGTTCAGGAACGTTTAGATAAAGCAAATGAAAAGTATAAACGATCTGCGGATTTGAAACGAATGAGCGTTGAATTTAATGAAGGAGATTCAGTATATGCTATACTAACGAAAGACCGTTTTCCAGTGGGAGCATATAATAAACTTAAAGCTCGAAAGATTGGTCCTGTAACGATCGTGAAACGGATCAATGAAAACGCTTATAGGTTGAAGCTGCCAGAGGATATATACACTTCTGACGTGTTTAATGTTAAACATCTTATACCATATCATGGGGATGAGCTTGTGGTGAAAGAGGAGGGCGCAAATTCGAGGACGAATTTTTTCTAACCAGGGGAGGATGATGCAGCCCAGAATGATACCCAGATTGATGAAGTGTTAGGTCGCGAACGACCTAACGACTTACGAGCTAACGAGCTAAGGAGTAACGAGCTAAGAGCTTCTTTAGGTCGCGAACGACCTAAAGCACATACCGCTTCTTTAGGTCGCGAACGACCTAAAGCACATACCGCTTCTTTAGGTCGCGAACGACCAAGCGACTTACGAGCTAACGAGCTAAGGGGTAACGAGCTAAGAGTTTCTTTAGGTCGTGAACGACCTAAAGCACATACCGCTTCTTTACGTCGCGAACGACCTAATTCACATACCACTTCAGTAGGTCGCGAACGACCTAACAATAAGTCGCTAATTCTCGAAGGTCGCTCGTTCTTGGGTCGCTGGGAAGATAGGTCGCTGGATGTTAAGTCGTTGGAAGGTAGGTCGCGTGAAGGGTCCTGAAGCTGGGTTGAATTTTGTTGCCGCTATTCTTTAGGTCGCTCGAGCGAGCTAACGACCTAATGCCGCATATGTACTATGACTTAAGTCACCTGGAGCTTAGGTCGCGTGTGTTGTCTGTTAGGTCGTTGACGACCTATGTTAGGTCGGTGAAGGCTTGTAATGTGTTGTAACTGTTTTGCTTTAGGTCGTCTACTTTTAAGTCGTAGGTCGTGATGTTTAGGTCGTGAATGACCTATGTGTTGTACAAATTTCTGTTGAGTGAGTTGTAAGCCTATAAATAGGCGGGTTGTGACATTTGTAATAGTTAGTTGATTTGAATAAAAACTTTTGTTTGTTAGCTTTGTGCTTTCATTAAATTGGTAGTTGAGTGTGATCTCCTATCTCCACTTTCGGGTATTCAAGTGCGCTTGAATCAACGATCGCTGAAGCCGATTCACGGTATCTAGTGCGCTAGATCAACGTTCAAAGAATCGTAGATCTTTAAACACGGTATCGTGCGCGATCATCGTGTTTGAGATAGCTAGATTCTGGTATGTTTGGATCAATGGAGTTGGGCATTCGGTATCTTCTATTTCATCGATTACTACTCTCACAGATTCATCATTTTGTTATTCCGCTGCTGCATCATATATTGTAATGACAACTGCTTTAATATGACTTCTTTTACCAAAATAATAATAATAATAATAATAATAATAATTCTAGTAATGCTTTGATGCGTTTGTCTTCGGTGTTTTGAGGTTCTTTTATATATGTTATAAACAGAAATGTTAGTTATTCTGAACCCGAAATACAAATATTTAAGGAAGATCATCTCAATGCATGCTTGCATTAATACTCTTTTTAAACTTTTGCAGAGTCTGGAATTCATGTTCATGAAAATGATGATTCATACATAAATTAACATCTCAGAATATGGGAATTTTTTTTTATCTTCTTTTTGGCTTCGCTGCTGCATATTGCAGCAGCATGGTGCTGCTGCACTGCAGCAACTCTCTTTTTTTCCCCATGAACTTGCACATACTCATGCATGCGCACTTGGGTATGTTAAAGATTAGGAAGGATATATCATCTTTTAGCTGTTGCTGCATGTCATTGACTATAAACATGGCAGCTGAGCTATGTTTACACTAGCAGGCTATGACTGACAATAAGCATGGTAAATAACAGTTGAATATTATTATTATTATTATTTTCTTTTACTGCATAATAACATGTCTCAGCTCATGCGTTATGCTACTGTAATAAAATATCTCCCTTTGCCTTTTTTTTAATACTGATTTAACTCAAGAAAAAACAAGTTTACTGGATTTCAAATATTAAATTGGTACTTGGTAATACGTATGGCTCTCTGCATAGCAAATACGCTATTTTGATCATAATCATGTTTTTATTTATTTTAATAAGGGATTTTCACCAAATACACATGACATGTGGTTGTCAATTGCGTTGTATTACACTTACAGCTAACTTATTTACAGTTATAAATCATCAGAGCAGTCGTTATATTCTAAGTTTATACTTCAACGGTAATGCATAATCAATCAAATATGCAATGGTGTCAATCTCAGTGGAATTTTGTTTGGATCTATGTTGTAATTCATAGCTTTTAAGTCTCAGTGGACTTAGGTAAGAAGCTTTTATATATGATACAGCTTATTTTTATGTTCTTCCAATTACATCAGCTTATCGACAGCTAAATCAAGTTAAAGTACAAAATCTTTGTTCAAAATAAACTTGTTTTGGGTTTTTGTTAATCCAGAATTTTACGTATAGAAAATAGTTAGGATATTTGTTTAAATATGCACGAATACATACATACATACATACATATATATATATATATATATATATATATTTCTCTACACTGTAAACCATAAACCAATTTATATTAAAGTATACAACGTTGTCGCACCATATAGTTTATTGATTCGTTTTGCCAACATGCTACAATATTAATTACTTAGGATTTCATATCAACACTGCCGCGCTAGCGATCTCAACTTCACACTAACATTCAATGGCTGCATACGTTGTTTAAAATATTTATATTCAATTTTGTTTTATCATTTTCGAAAATAATATACATTCAACCAATCAACAAACAAACGCATTCAGCAAAAAGCTATTTATCAGCGTCCGCTGTGCACTTTGATCTCTACTGGATCTGCTAATCTATTCAAAGACACAAAGAGGTTTATTCCCCTTCACTAATACCGACACTACTGGTCTAGCTATCAATTCTCCACTTCACCACCTCCTTTCACAACTTTAATTACACACGGAGATTGGCACTCAAAAGTGATAAGGCTAAAATAATAAATATAGTAGGAAAAAATAACAAGTGCGTACCCAGATGATCATGCAGTAATCATTGTATACTCCTACTATCCATTTAATAAAGGGTAACTACCAACACACCTAAGGAGACAGGAACACTAAGTCACATCTAAGGTCTATACTCGTATCTCTTATATATAATGTATTGTTCTGAACCTGCTCTGATACCAATTGTAAACACCCCACTTCTATACCCATACTATCAAAGAGTATTACAGAGTAATATTGTCAGATAATATGGAGAATGAGGCTATATGAGGTACACACGTGAATATTTGGACTAACACTGGTACATATTGAAATATCAAATAAATAACTCATCTATACGTACACAGTATTGGTATAAAGCAATAAACACGGGTGCCTCCAGGACAGAACAATACATAATGTACAACATATAACAAAGAACACAGAGTCATAATCGCAGCGATAACATATAATATATAATACAATAGTCACACAAAAATACATGTCTCAATATAATGTGATAAATAATCTATATACAACTCATTACTAAATATATACAGTGAATCAATGTCATATATAAATATACTACAACAATCCTAATATCAGTCTCCTCTAAGACCACCAAATCAATGCTGGCCATGTCGTCCATATACCTGAAAAGTCTCAGACTGATCCGAATATTATAAAATAACACACGGACCAGCCTATGTTTAATCAATGGTATATAAGAATGGTAACACGATATAATCACAGAATAATAATATGATAACAATAACATCGATAATCAAATCATAAGACGACATGTCAAAAGATGCACATAAATATGGTATTGTATGTCTAAAATGTATATAATGCTATAAGTAATCATCAAGACATCACATCACCTAAATAACTCAAATGCATATGAAACAGTCAACACTGATATCAAAAGATGTCATCACCCATATAGAAACACATCAAATCAAGAATAACCGAATCAACACAAGTGGGTGAATCATTCATATCCAGAAATCATCATCAAATCCAGAAATATTGATAGATGAGATATCACCAATTATAATCAGACTAGCATGAAGCATTGCCCAAATATATCTGTTAACCTTAATAAACTATCAATACATATAAAATAAGATAGGTCACCTATCAAAGACTGAGAATCCACTATACACTAAATATGTATCACAGGTATAATCTCATCTCCTTATATCTATACTATTAGAAATTATCGTGACGGGAAATAACTGTACGACAGACATGAAGTCCCAAGTAGAGTCATATATATAATTATAATATGCAACACCCGACCCACATTAATACTACAGTGAGGTGTATCAATCGTATATGCTAATCCATTACTCCGTCGATACCAAAAGGGAGACTAATAGCACTAAGCAAGCTCCAGAGACGCTAAGTCTTTACAGTCTTTAGTTACCTCTCAGTCATCGTGACACGTATCCAAAGGTGTGTTCGTCAACGCGAGGACCTTAAGTCACGACACTACAAATGCCCCTATAGGTAACAGACTACTGGCCCAGTGACACAAGCGGCTAATGCGTGCATAAGAGTAGCATGCAGCTAAAGCACTAAGCTATATATATAAGGTGTCACGGATCTAGGGTGCGACCCAACATAATAGTGACATATAGAACTAATACATATAGACCTAATGTCTCATAAACTATAGGCATGGAACCATATATCATCATGTATCACATCACAATATATACTCTATTCCCGTCATGTGAGCGTCATCTACTTACAATAAATAACCGAATAAATATCACAACAACGTCCCATATCACTGCATGATACTCAAACATTTATTCACCGCTTATAAATTACACTCAAACTACTCAGTATTCTATATAACGAGTCCAAAGAATAACCGGAGAAATATCACTGAATGCCCCATCCCAAACGGTATTATAACTCCATTTATTTAGATTTCTCGTCACACAGAATTAAATATAATGAAATCAAACATCAGAATATCATCATCGTTTCATATCAAATCATAAATCAAATCAATTTCAACGGTGATTCATTTATGATACTAAAATCAATATAGGAAAATGGGAAATCTGAAAATATAGAATTCATATTTTAAAATCTCAATTCAATTCAGAAATGAGATAATAATAACAAATTTCAACATGATATTTCCTTAAACAATTAAATCAAATATTCATATATATGTATATGTATATGTATATGTATATGTATATGTATATGTATATGTATGTATGTATAAACGTATGTATAAAGCATATCTTAATAATTCATAAGTAATCATATTATTGCTGAAATACACTTTAAAATATATAGAACATTAATTAGAAATTATTTCATAACTTTCGTTATTTTATAATCTTTTAATAACTAATTAAAACCAAATATAAAGTTTTCTTTTTAATAAACTAATAAATTTAGATAAACTTTTAAATCAATTTTTACATTCTGAAATCAATAATAATCCTAAAAATATATTATATAATGAATAGTACTCTAACTTTATTTATATGATTCCAAAATAAAGATCTAAATACTAAAATTTATTTTCAAATCTCTACTTTACACTCAAAATAATTTGAAATAAAACATTTTCTTTTATACTATACAATATTTGAAATTCTCATATTATAGTAAGAAGAATTTTTAAATATTCAAAACATACCCAAAATCATTTAATTATATCATAAAATAAAATTCTATATTTTTCTATGGTTTGAAAACTTCTTCAATAATATTTAAATAACATTTATTATAGAAATCGCTTAAAATATTATAATTATGTTCATAGTGTATTTTATAAAATAACACTAAACCATATATTTACTTTAAAACAATTACAAACTTATGATATATTATAATATTGATTTTTTTTAAAAGAAGTTTTATAACCAAGAAGAGACTATGTTTATATTTAGGATCAAAAATACATTTGTAAGTTTGAAATATTTAATTAAATAAAATTTAGTAAAATATTATAAAAATACTTTTAATAAAATTTTAAAACTCGTAGATAATATTTTTAAACCTTTCAATCATTCTTTAAAACAAGATATATATATATATAATTATAATTATGGAGTAAAATTACTCTACAAGCATATTCACGAATAACACTGTAAATATCGCATGATCCGAGCCGAGTTCCATCAAACTCCGATCGTTTATAAAATTCACACATTGACATACAAATAATTAGTTTAATTCACAAACGAACAGAGTTCCATTTGTAAATCGACATTCCAACTAACACATTAGACCAATAATCACAACATCATCCATGTCAACCAAATTCATCACAATACCAAACAATTCAATCGTGCAATTCAATCATCAATCGGGATTTTATATAACAACGCAATATAGATATAGTTATGAGTTTTAAAGAAAAAATCACCTCAAGTGATGCTATCCAAAGCTTCCGTCAAAGTCAGACTGGGCCAACATCTCCATATAATCGCTGTCCAAAATTCAAATGCAACATACTCCATCTTCAACCCACCGCAGGCCTGCCATCACGAATCGTCAACTGCGCTCGTCCCTGCTAGCAGAAAGTAGACCTGATCACAACCTCCACCAGTCGCAAATCACGATGCCAGCAACTTTCTCCCATCACCAACTGCTCCAAGTTGCATCCTCGACCAGCACCCTTAACCAACCATCGCGACCCCTTACCTGCGCACAGAGCCACGAGCGTCTTCTCCAATTTGCCCAGATCGCCAAGCTCGAACGCTTATTTTTCATATTGCATGATCGATTGCGAGATTTTTTGAGTGGATTAGGGCTTGGGAATGGGTTGGGTTTTTGAACGTAGCAGGCAAGAGTTAAGAAGTAAAAGAGGGCGTTTTCAATTGGGCTGGGCTCTCTGGGCTCCATTCTATTTATTTTTATTTTTCTTTTAGTTAATTCTTCTTATTTGTTAGTAATTAAATTTCAATTGATTTGAATTGATCAATACATAGTTTACAAAGTAAATTTCGTTAACCAGACAATTTCTCAATTCGATATTCGTTTATTTCTTTATTTAATTATTCATTGCATTATTACAAAATAAATTTATTTCTCAACTATTTCAATCCTATAAAAATTGTTTAGACTTAAAATATTTATGATTAAATAAAACTTTTTGTTCTATTCCAAAATATTATTCAAAAAGGGTTTATTAATTTAATTCAACTGATTAAATCAAAATCTTGTATTAAATAGAATTCGATTAACTTAAAATTATTACTGTTATTATTATTTTCCAAAATATTAATTTATTAAAATAAAATTCGAATATTTTTATTTTCATTATATTTATTAGTACTACGGCGTAGGAAGATAGGGTTATTACATTCACCCATATAAATTCTTATTAATTCCTTTTCAACGTTGATTTAATTAGATCTACCACATCCATTTCCTTCAACGTTAATTTTATATTTAATCCTCATTTTAACATTAAGTTGTAAACATTTACTTTCTTAATTGGTTTTGAATTATTTCCGATCCGAAAATTTTAAACGTCAATAACTTTTCGTTTAAACTGCGATCGTGAAACTTTATATATGAAAATCGATCAGAAAATTGGCATGAACACAACAGTGTAAGTTTCATAGTCAAATTATGATGTTTTTCAAAAATTCTTTTTTGGGTTTAATGCTTATTTATTAGTTCTCTTTAAATCATTATCATTCAATTTACGGGGTGTTACAAGCAGGAGCAGAGGGAAGAAGGCAACAGTCGAGGAGAAGGGGGAGGATTCAAAATCTATGGCAAGAAGAGGGAAGCGAGAAGCGGCAGTGAGTTACCATGAAAAAGATAAAATGTCATATTTAAGGATATATATATATATATATATATATATATTTGTGTGTGTGTGTGTTTGTATATATATTTATATGTATGTGTGTGTGTCTAAACTATATATATGATACTATTAATATGTGTGCACAAACCCTTTTGTATATCTAAACATACACACACACGTACTCTTAGGAATTTATATTTCTGATATGCGTATGAATTTATCATATATATATGTAAGTATCTGTATATACAAAAGATATGAATTCCAATACAAACACATAACAAGATAACACAATGATATAAACATGTGCATAATTATATATATATATATATATATATAGTGTGCTGCTATTGGTACCCTGGTTTACTGTTTTGGCCACCTTTATAATAATTTTATGATTATTTTGTGTGTGCTTCTGGCAATCATATCATATTCCTTCACTCAGTCGTTGACAACCGTAACTCCTCTTCTCAAAACAGTACGTATTTCTCCAAAATTTCGAACCATAAACCCTAGAACTCCCTTTTTCCTGTTAGACGATGGAAAGTGAAGATCAAAAGGAGGTTAGTTTTTTCATGTTGTTTAGGATTTTCGATTGCTTTTTAGTAAATGCTATTTAGGATCTTATTGTTTTTTGGATATTTCTTACGATCATTTGGCTAATGCAAATTTGGATGACATTGAATTTGATGATGTTGTAATAGGAATGTCAATGTAAGTTACTGAGTCTTAGGGTTTTTTATCATACAACTTGCATGTCTTGTTTCACAAATAGATTACATTAAATTTATTTTTCTGTTTCATAGATGAAGAATGTGAATGATAATAAAAATAAGAGTGCACTTATTGTTTCAGATGATAAATATGTTGATGATGACAATATGATGCAAGGTGATCGATCAAATGGTTCAAAAGACATAAAAGTTGATTTCACAAATCATTTTACAACTGATCAAGTAAGTATCCGTTAAAAAATTTACGATCGCTAATATGGTTACTAAAATGAACTTTGTTAATATATTTTTATTTTTTGTGTGTTGTGTGATTTCAGGTATTTGATTCGCAGAACACATTGATCTGATGGTGTAAAACAACAGGAAAAAATATAAATACCGTTGTCGTAATTCTAAAGTCCGATAAATTAGGACTAGGAAGAAAACCAAGGTTGCAATTGGGATGCGAATAGGCTGGAATTTATCGTAGTCGTCAGTCAAAGTCGGTGAAAAAGGAAAATAATGTAAAACGATCTAGACTCAACGCCACTAGAAAATGCAACTGTCCATTTCTATAAAGGGCGTGCATCTAGATGAAAATAAATGGAAAATATATGAAATCAATGGAGTGCATAACCATGAACTTCCTTATTGAATGGTTCATGTCACAAAAAATAGGAGTTCGGCTATTCATTGACCGACGCACTGGTGGTTTGAATGGTTGATGGTGACCGACCAGAAAGTTGTAGGTAGCATGTGTATGCAGCAACAGTGGTTAGACGTCGGTAGATTAGGAGATCCCACGGTGGAACACCACCGTTTGGTTATTTTTTCTAAAACGGTCCAAAAGAAGGATTCATTCGGTTGGTGGTAACCGAAGATCAAGGGTGACCAACCAATTCTCAATCTTTTATATGAACTCAAATGAATGTCTTGTTCGGTTAATAACGGCAGAGGTGTTGAGTGGATTCTCAGTTTCTAATGCCTATACGGTGATGGAAATAGTCGAACAGAAAATCAAACATCTAAGACAACTTTGGATATAATAAGTTAACAGTAAGACAGTGTAACATCCCCTATCTTAAGGCCCAAAGCTAAACGCTACAGATGCTGCAGTCATCTATAGTATTAACTTCTGACGATTAAATACTGTAATGTTAATGGTATCCATAATATCAGAAGCACATGAATATGAAACAAAATCACAGAGCTTTTCTGATTACATTTCACAAAATCATGTTTCATATCCAGTTACATAATCTCAAACGTTTCCCAGGCATTGATCAAATATAATTATTACAAAATACGCCAAGAGCAACATATGAAGAGGCCCCCTTGGATGTTCAGAGTACTCAAATAGACAAACTATCTCAATACGTCACAGTGGAAATAAAATATAATAACTCCTAAATAGCTAATTTCAGCCTCCTGCTCGTCTTCGGAAGCTTTATTCGTCCACCCACTAAACCTGAAAACCCTTGCTCTCAATCTACTCAAATTAATTTTGAGCACCCGAGAGTTTAGAAAAACATAAACTTCGAGTTAGACGTAAAGCCTGATGTGAATAATACTATTACATCTCGGTTTACTGATACTAAGTGAGACCACGCCGCTTAGCGGAACGGGTTTCCCCTCACTAATATCCCTTTAAAACATATCTTTTGCAAATCAAAATCCTACAACCAAACTGGTTAATCAAACTGATTATACCAATAATAGCAATATTATATATGCTCAAAAACAGGTAATAAATGGACATCTGTTCGAAAAATTGTAGTTTTGTTTGGCTAAGTACTAACCTTTGGCTGACTCGGGCCTACCAGACAAACTAAAGAAATTATCTAACACCTATTAGATATGCTTCTGGACGGTCTGTCCTTATCTTACTTCTCCAAGGGTGACCTAATCCTAATGGTTTTGCGGGCTCACCAATAACCATCCTTCTTCTATGTACAGGTATATTCCTTTCTGTGTGTAACCATCATTTAAGTCTTACTTGGGACTAAGCCCTACACACTGGAATACTCCATTCGATGGAATTGTTTGATCTTAAGGGAGATCTTCTATAATTTCACACGTGAGGGGTTATTTCTTGGTTTCGTCCAGTCATTAATAACTTGATTATTTTTTGGACTAAAATTAGCTTAGGGCTAAAACTAATATATAGGGCGCGACCCTACACCAGTCCCATATGGTATACAAATATCTAAGTCCTTCTACTTAGGGTTAACTACCCTTTTAAATTTTCCTTGAAAACCTTTTCAAAATGATTTAATCCCTTTAAATCATCAAATTGAGTAAATCCCTTTAAATCATACTTAAACAAGGAAACCATAACATTTGCTTTACTCAAATCTCTTTGCCATGATATATGCTTTACTCAAAACATTGTTGATGACTTTGTTTAAACCTTTAAACAATTCTCTTTTGAAACCATTAAAAGTACCCCTTTCGAACCATTGAAAGTACCCCTTTCGATTCAAGTAAACTACTTTACTTTATAACCTTAGGCCGAAAGGCCAAAACATACCTTTCGAAACCATTGACAATAGTCCTTCCGAAACATTGAACACATTTCCTTCGAAAGCTTTATAAACCTTAGACATCCTCTTTTAAAACACTTTAAATATGCCTTTCGAAGACATTGGAAACCTTCCATTTAAACACTAAGGTAAACCTTTCAAAAACATTGGGGAACACCCCTTCGAAACCTTTATCATACACCTTTCGAAAATACTGGGGAACTTCCCCTTCGAAACCTTTATCATATACCTTTTGAAAGCATTAAAATACTCTACTTAGAACAAACTTTTTGAAAGCATTGGGTTCAAGTTAAAATATGTGGAATAACGTTTCGAAACCATCTAAAACCATTCCTTTCGGAACCTTTGGGTTTAACTTTCAAAACATTAAAAGGATCTTAAAACAACTAAGTCGAAAGCAACTCTTTCGAAAGCAATTTCCTAAGTAAAAGAAGTGGATGGTGTCGAAACCAATCCCTTCGAAAGCATTGGAGAAGCGACTCTTATTTTAAAAGCAAAAGCACCCCTTCGAAACCATGTTTAAAGGCAACGGCCTCAACTGCATCGAAAGGTAGAATTGCGGCAACGTATGTTTCGATCCTGTCGAAAGCTAGTTTAAACAAAAGGTGACAACCTCTGTCGAAAGCTATTTTTAAACCCTTTTGAAAGCATTCTTTTAAAAGCAAGCAAGCGATATTTCCTTTTGAAAGCAAAAGGAGGTCTCGACCCCTTCGAAAGCACTGTTTCGACCTTATGCCTTTCACCCACTCCAACCCACTACGTACCAAGGCTTTTGATACCATGTGTATTGGTTTCGACTTGGTCGAAGGCGGAGGCATGAAGTCGAAAGCCTACTGCCGATAGTGACGAAACAGCAAACACTTACAAAAATTGTTTTCTTTCTTTATAAAGTAATTTTTTTTTCCAACTAACTTGCGCATTTGTCATAATATAATTGGTTGCCTATTTCTTTTCCAATACCTTTTCTAAAAGTGCTGCCAAATTTAGTAATTATTTATTTAAAACATATAACAAATTGCCCCTTCTTCTATTTTAAACATATAAAACATTTAAGTCTCATACCTTAAACAATTTTATATATTTAATAAAACACTTGGGGAAATTCTCCAAAAATTCCAATAAATCACTTTTAATATATTTCTAGCATATTTAAATTTCTGACCCAAAGCTAATATAAAATAGCCGTAATTAATTTTAAACCCAAATAACCATTTTCTTCACTATAAAATTAATAATAAATCCACATTAGTTCAGAAAATTATGAAACTTGAAACCCATCTCTATAATATCATTTCTAAACATATATTAAAATCGCAATGCATTTGGGTATCATTTGATAGGTTTTTCAATCAAAACTTGGCATAAAACCAATATGAATAAACATAATTCATCAACAAGCACACAGATATATATATATATATAATATATATATATATCTAACATTCAAAACATGGCAATATACTTGCAAAAACATTTAGATCTGATTCTAGAATCCGAAATCATCAAAATATGAGACGTAAACAATTATTCACCTTTAGCTTTGTTGTTAAGGAGTTGAGATTTGATCTTGAATTAAGTTGATTATGCTTCTTCCTTTTGATCTTAGATTATCTTCCCTTGTTATCTTCTAATGGTGGCCGACCTCATGGTTTTTAAGTTTGTTTACGAACGTTTGTAAAATGAGAATGGGATTAAGGGTTTAGGGTATAATAATATAACCTTTTCCTATATTGCCCTTATCTTACTTCCCTTATTTATTTCATTTTAATTCCTTCTGTTCATTGTTTAAATTGGCATGGATACCCCAATTAATCACAAATCTCAATCTCTTAACCATTTACATTATTTAATTTAACTAATTTAATGTCTTAAATAACGTTACTCAAAATTAGGGTCATTATAGAGGGCCACTAACGAGATCTATTCCTCTGTCCCCATTCTACCAGTCCCCACGTGCCCATCACATATCAGCCATTGATTTTTCCATCATTACCTTACATTTTATCATGGAGGTCCTACGTATTAATCCGAAATCTATAATGAATGGTTGAGATTTAATGGGGCATACGAGGATATTAAATTATTAATTAATTATTAAAAATAATTATAAATTATTAAAATATTTCTTATTAATTATTAAAAAATTAATCATGAATCATAATATAATAAAAAATTAATTTAAATTAATTAATCATTATTTATGAATTATCAATTATAATAAATTATTGAGTATAAATTCTTAAATGTTAAGCATATATTATAATTTATAGATTATTATTAGAAATTAATAATTAATTATACTATTTATCAATTATTAAAATAATTATAAACTATTAATTATTAAAGTTATTTATCCTTTAGTAATTATTTAATATTAATTATTTATTATTCAACACTTACAACGGTCAAAACTAATAATTATTTATAGATCTCTATTACATTTGGTTAAAACAAACAGTTGTTAAAAATATGTTTATCACAACTGTCAGGAAAAACCAATTGTAAAACCCCTTTATTACAACTGTCGGGAAAAACTAGTTGTAATAAACCCTTTATTATAACTGTCGGTAAAAACCAATTGTTAGAAATCCTTTTTTACAACTGTGTCGTTTTGCGAATGTTGTAAATAAGTAGTTGTAATAGGCTCATTTTATTGTAGTGCAAATAAATAAAAATATTTTAAAATAAAATATGATTTTATTTTAATAAATAGATTGGATCAAATGCTAGTTAATATGTTACATAGGCCCATTAAGATGCAAACAGGATTTTATTTTATAAATCTACTCATTTCATCCAACGTCAAATGGGCTGGTTCTAACAATTTTATACTTGGAAAAATATCTAATTTTAAATTTTAGAAATGATTTTCATCCAACTTTTAAAGGCTATAAATTTTGCATTATGACTCAAAATGATGCATTTGATATAACCTTAATTTTCTAGTGATTCAAAAATCCAAATAAAATTAAAAAGTACTCGAAAAATTCTCAATGTAAAAAATCACTTTTAACATAAATATCACTAATCTTGGTGATATCTATTGACGTCCAAAATGCTACCACACCCAAATATCAAATGAAGTATAAAGATCTAGCAGAAAATAACAGAAAAGTAAAAAACATACAGGAATTTATAGTGTTTCGGCAATCGCGGACCTACGTTCACTTTATATTCTTGTTATCGATTATTTTTTTCTTCGAATTACAATGGATTCAATTAGCTCCATCCACGATCTGGTGGATCTCGGATTTAAGAGTGTTTGAAGTAATCGAGGAAGAAGAAGATGAAGGAGAAGTGCCCAAGAGTCCAGAAGAAGATCCTTCTTTAGTTGTCATAGAGTTGGTATTTATAGAGAAACAGCTCTACAGATCCATGAGCTCATTTGTATATGGTCCAGATGAAAGCACACAGGTTGTGGAGAGAGCACGTGGGCCTAAACCCCAAGAAAAGCCTTTCAGTGCCGAGAAATTTCTCTCGGTATGAGTGGTTTCGTTGGGTGGAAACCCTTCTTTCTTCCTTTGCTTCGTCCTCATATCATGAGGTTCGAAGTGCCTCTGATGATTTCCTTGATATTGCTTATCTTATTATGTTTTCTCTTCTTTCTTCTAGAAAATTCTCAGAGTTGCTCGTCTATTCTCTGAAAAGGTACTTTACGGTGATTGCTTGAGGTTGTTTACTTGAAGTACAAGAGGTTTGAGCGGCGTCAAGTGGAAGAAATTCCTCTCGGTACCGAGAGGTCTACTTAGCCTTATTTTTCTTCAAACTTGTTGAATGCCATCTTCTTGCCCTTTTGAGCATGTTTCCAAGTTTGTGAACCATTTTATCTGCATCTTGACGTTCTTATCACGGTTGAAAATCCGCTTGGTCAGAAAACCGGTTAAAAATATCAATCATTTACTAAGGGATTATATAATTTTTATCTCTCCAATTTAACGTGTTTTACCTCTAAAAATTCATAGTAATTATTTAAAAGCTTGGATTAACATAATATCAAAAGTCCACAAGTAAAAGACCCAAAAAATATCAAATCAAAATTTCAAACATTTCCATTCATTAGAACTTGAGTTATAAGGGCTTATGATCTTTATTTAATATAAAATCAACATAGTAATCTTTTAAAACATTTAAGTAATAAATCATTAAAAGCTCATCCCATAAAGATGTTTAAATCCCTACCAACATATTAAAGACGAATTTAAACACAATTAGGGATTAAAATAGAAGTATTACTCATCAAAACCTCCAAGGAGGGGGTATAAAAAACTCTTTTTGATCTTCCAAACTTTCTTAAATAAAAATCCATGTTTTTCTTTTAATTTCTCACTTTGTAAAAGCCATTACTAAGTCTTTCATTTTGGGTTTTTTCTTTTGAATGGATACAAAACAAGAGAATAATGGTTTGAAGTTCCTTAATAGGCTTGGTCTTTGCTAACCCATTTAATCTAAATAAATTTAGTTTACACTCCAACCTTCATTTCGTTAATTTCCCTTAATTAAATTAATTAATTATATTATCCAAAGTGTCTCACCACACTTTATTAGTTACTTTCCCTTTAAATGTCATCATACACTTAATTAATTAATTAATTGCCTCACACAGGAATTTCCATACACTTTTTGAAAAAATAAATTGAGTAAACTAATCAACAAGTTAATTCACACTTATTTTCTGCACGAAATTATTAACAAAAATAATTAGTATAAGCTACTTATCCAAATATATTCATCAACGCGTAAATACTGATTATTCAATTTGTGTACGTATTATCAATTTTCTCTTAAGTGTACTTTGACGCTTACATAATTAACCGATTCCATATTCAATTAACTACTCATATAAATAAACATTAATTAGGGGTGGGTAATATTCGTTTAGAACCGAATGAACCGGTTCAATTCGGCTAGTTCGGTTAGGTTTTGGAACTAAATCGATTTAAATTTGGTTTGTGAAATAATTTTTTTTGATTACCCAATTTAACTGAACTTTTGTTGTATTGTATAATTTTATAGTATTGTAATAGTTTAAATAATTGGTTTAGCGATAAAATACAAAGCTTACCTATTAAAGAAAGGTCAAATTTTATTGTAAACATAATTTTTTTTTGAAAGGATATCAAATAAAATCTCTTTAAACATGAATTTATGTTTTCCTTTTGATGAATCAATTATTTGAATAATAGCATATATTTCTAGTTCGGTTAAATCGATTATCGACCAAAATAACCGAAACTAATTCGATTCGGTTTTGAATTTTTTCGATATCAATTTGGTTTTCATTGAATTGTCACCCCTAACTTTACTGTATATTATTTTCATATAGTAGCATCCATTGGTCATATAACTAGTTGCAACAATTTATGATAGCTTGTACAACTAGTTAGGCTGTCACATATATTAAACTGGTACTGCAACTATAAAGCGAAACCATAAGAGCATTTCCAACCGTGTATGTTGCCACACGTCCGTTCAAACTCATTCAACCAAAACTCACCCTCAATCGGAGAAAAAGAAGCACTACTTAGCCGACTTTAATTTAACTTGCTAAGGAAATAAAACCTTAGCCGGCTAAGACAACAACCCCCAAGTCCCAAAAGAGCACAACCGACCCAGGGTTGGAGGTCGGTTGCTTCCCAACCAACACTCGGTTGATTGAGAATGCTCTAACTATTGGGCATTGCTGTGAATATAACCATAGCAAAATATAGATGTTATACATACGATTGTACTTATCTAAAATAAAATAGTTACCCAACTTATATAATTAGCATATTGTAAATTATTAATTAAGTCTTTCTTTAATCAACTGCATTTTTATATAACAAAAATGGTACATTATTCAGCAACCATTCATTTTTGATGTTTTGTTTTGAAATTCGAATCATGATCTCTAGGACGTAGCTTGGAGCTATTAGAGCTATTGGTTTTTGACTCTGGTCAACAACATTTAACCGCTGATTATCGATTTAGTTTGTGCAAAGGGGTTTTAGACCAAAGGTCCATATTCTCAAAGTCCATGCACAAAAAGTCCCTACTTATAAACTCATGTAAATTAAGTTCATGTTTTGTTATTTTTTACTAAACTGTCCCCTTCCAGAAAATCGGTCCAGCATTAAAATCAGGGATAAAATTAGCATAAATTAGGCAAAAACTAAAAATAGAAACATAATTTTTATAACTTTTTCGAGAGAGATTTTTTTTTCATCGTGTTCTAATTTTGAGGAGTCTGCTGCCATTCTTTGTTGGGCAAATATTATTCTGGTCGTATCATTTGTCGCGTCATTGCAGGTGTTGCGTGCCAAAACTTTATATGCATAGAACAGCAAAAAACGGAACCAGCGTTTGACTTTTCAGTGAGAAATAAAGTAGCACTGCCCAAATAATATTGGTTTGCCTCTGCTGACAAAGTTAAGTACGCTTTAGACAAGGAGGCCCGTAACCCGTTCAATTCGGCCAGTTGGGCTAACGGATCAAATTTCATCCCTTTCAAATTAACAGCAACAATTATTTCTAATTACCTTTATAACTACATATTATTAACTTATCCCTTTTACAGTCACACATTTCAACCGTTAGTTTTAAACAAATAAGTAATACTCTTCAATAATTAATTCTCATTTCAAGTAAATAACGCATTTTGTTTCCCGAGTACAATTTTGTTCACACTTTTTTTGAAGTGTGAACAAAACACTTATTTTCTATTGGTGGAACTTGGGGGGTTACGTGAGGGACTCCCTGGATTCCACCAATAGGAACCGGGTGTTTTGTTCATACTCTCAAGAAAAGTGTGAACAAAATCACTCTTGTTTTCCTGGCCATTCTCATTTTTTGTCCTTATCGTGTGTCATTTCTTGTACTAAACAAAGACACCCTTGATTCAACAGATGCAAGACGATGAATGAGTTTTCCAAGTATAATTTTCAACATGCAGCATCCTCCCTCTATCCTTCTACATCAAACAATTTATGTAATGTTTCATCGTTTCTTTTAAATATAGCCAACATATTATTACTACTTCAAGATCCATCTCTTCTTTTAGTTAAAAGAATAAAGATCTTGAGAGAAAGAAAAAAAAAATGAAAGGAGCACTTCTTGTTTGGTTGGTGTTGCTTTCCCTATCGTTTGATGGAGAATATTTCAGATGTGAAGCTCGGTTGCCTCAGCAAGAAAGTAAGTTTTAATTACTCTTAGTTTACATGCATGTTACAAGCTATGAACTAACTTTATGGCAGTTTATTTTATTTTATTAGTACAGGGAATAATAGTCGTTATTCCAAACCTTTTTGTTGTATAAAAATAAAATTAAAAATATAACTTTTACAAATTCATTTTTTACAGATATATACAACTTCTACTAATGTACAAAGTTTATAAAATTTATTCAGTTGTGAAAACTAAAAGTATATCAAAAATTAGGATTGTGTTAGAGTGCATGCGTTTGTTTACGGTAAGAGGTTGTCTTTTTTCCGTAATAGTAAAATAAGCGATATAAATGTTAAAATGGTTTTCTTTAAGTAAGTACTTGGAAATTCAGTAATAAGCACTCATGACTTTTATACACACACATATTTGTGTAATAAGTACTATTTTCTCTTTCTTTTTCATCACATCGTTCTATGATCAGATTTTTCTTTCAAATTCAAAATATTAGTCCTTATTCTTTTTTATATAATTTATTAACTATTTTGAAAGAAAATTATTAAGATTTTTTCTGTTAAAGAATTAACAAAATTTATTTGATCAAAGTTCATGATTATTATTCCACATTTATCAAAACATAGTTTCACTATTTGATTTAATATTTGATCGAATTAATTTAAGAATATTGTTATTTGTTTATATATTTGGAGAGGTAATACTGTTATAATAATTTATAATTTAATAGAATAAAGTTTTCATTCAGAAATTTAAAATGAGGTAAACAGACAATTCCCTAAATATCTAGAAATGCATTCACTGTTAATCAGACGCAAACAAACACACTTTTAGTGCCATGGCTATTTTAAATGTAAATGGAAGGACCCATTATACTTAATTAGAATAAATAAAATTTGCAGAGATAATTAGACAAAAGGACAAAATTGAGAATTTTGTTTAGACCTAGGACACAAATTTCAAAATCCGAAGAGACGGATAAACTTCTTCTCCAAATTCACGTCGCCTCTCCCCCACCTTAATTTCGCGTCTAACCCGCCACTTAGCTGCCTAAATCTGCAACATCTTGCCATCCACTTCTCCGCTTTTCAACCCCCAAAATCTTCGCTCTCTTTATCATCATCTAGCACCATCGCTCAACCACGAACCCTAAATCATTGGGAAAAAAAAATGTTTGGCCATTAGATCACGCTGCTGCACCACCACATGACTCTACCTCATTAGAATCCAAATCGACACAACAACACCGACGAAGAAAAAAAATTAACAACAAAATGAACATACTAAATTAAACTAACATTATATGGATATATAATACTATATATACTTTTACAATTCAAAATTTTGCTAAATTAGTTAGCATTATATGAATATATATAATGTTATCTTCATTTTTACAATTCAGAAAATGCTAAATTAAATTAGCATTATATAAGTATAATGTTATATTCATTTATACATTTCAAAAAATGGTAGTTATAATTAATATTACAGAGGTGGATTTTTTCTAAAAAAGAAAAGAAAAATGAAAATATCCTAACCCTAACCATCGTCTTAAACCAATAACGTCCTTGCTGTCCTCTTCATCGTTGCCTCCAAGAATTCTTGCACCTCCTCCACCAGTCTTCGATAGCACCGCTGTTACTCTAATTCATCGTATTTTAATGATACTACTTTTGGCAAAGAAAATGCAAATATTTGTTCTCCAACCAAAAAAAGCAAGTGTACTTAAAGCTAAATTTTTAACCAAATTTGTCTTATCTTATATTCCACAATTTTTTTTAACAAAGGCTTTACATTAATTATACTTTTTTAATAAACCATTTTATTAAGTTATTCCTTAAAAGTGAAGAGTCTGCTTGGTTTTATTTTGTATTTTGTGTTTTCTATTTTCAAAATTCATAACAAATTACGACGATAACGAAAGAGAAATATAAAATTTAGACCACTTTGATCATGATGGAGAGGCGACGGAAGGAATTGATGGATGACGGAGGGGGTTGATTATTTTTCATTTTTTGTTATTTCTCAAAACAAGAAAAACAAAATAAATTTGTTTTCTATTTTATATATTAACTTCACTTTCCACATCGATTGTTTTTCAAAAATACATACGTCGTGTGTACGCTTTTTTAAGAAAAAAAAACGTCAACCCAAGCGGAAACTAAGCTTTTATTTTTACCTTACCGCAGACGGCAATCAAGATATATTTTTATCATATCATAGACGACAACAAGATTAGACCCGTCAAACGGGTCGGGTCGGGTCATAAATGGGTCGGGTAGAATTTGACCCGTTTCATTCTAGCCATAAAAAAACCTAACTTATTCGACCCATTTAATAAATGGGTTGACCCGACCCGACCCGATTATTAGAAGGGTCAATCCGACCCGACCCATTGAACAAAAAATTTCAGTAAAAACTTTGCCGAAAAAGAAAAGAACTGCATATTACATAAAAAATGAAAAACAACACTGTAAAATTAAGAAACTGAACTAGATAATACAAAACCCAGAAAATATTTGAATGTCCTACATAACATAATTGCAAACTATAACATTAAAAACTAGAGTAAACTTTACTATTTCAATCATTTGACGCATACATAGGATGAACAACACTTAAGATTGCGGAATTGCTTTGTTCTTATCTAACAGAGCAGCAAAATCACTGTATACAGCTACTGCATTGGTAACTACTGCCACAAATATCATGAAGACTGATATCACTCTATCCGTTTTGAAAGCAATGCCATGTGAATCCCTGCACAACAGTTGATTCATATCAGAACAAACAACATATGATATAAAATGACATTTGCACTCATGTATCATGTTATATATACATATGTCAGGGTAATGCGTACCTCAGTGTAATGGCAGCAGGAAATATGAATCCAATACAAACTATAGTGGTAGCACCCATAATCTGAAATGCATCCCAAATGCTCGGAATAAAATTAGCTGCCAGAAATATTACAGACAGCAATGCCATTGTAATCGATGCAAATCTCACGTTATCCGAAGATAAAATAAGAAAGTAATTATATCGAAATAATATACTATAAAATTGTACCTTTTACTATGACAAACAATGGTCACCTAAGGATGGTGTTGAAACTAGAGTAAATTGCTCCGTATCAATATGAAATTTGGAAATATCTTCATTTTCTTGTTCTACTTCTGTTGCAATAACATTCCCATATAACCAATCACGCGTGCAAAGTAACGCCTCCACAATATCATCTTTAAGGGAGTTGCGATACTCGTCTAAAACCCTTCCGCCAATGCTAAATGCGCTTTCGGATGCAACGGTAGTGATAGGCACGGCTAAAACATCTTTTGTCATGAGAGAGAGAATAGGGTATTTAAGTTGTTGAGACTGCCAAAATGAAAGAATGTCGAGTGGTAACTTGCGATCTAACAGTCCATCTTCTAGATATAACTTAAGTTCTGAATTATGAGAACTTTCGGCAAACTCAGAATTTCTATATACATCAAATTCTTCCATTACATCAACACACTCCTGCGAATAAGGCCCCATAAATGAATCACCGCAATCTAATTCTTTTGATCCACTGGCTTCATTATTGCATTCTTTCTCTATTTTTTTTCTTGTACTCCTCATAAAGATCTTTTAATTTTGTCTCTACCACCTCAAACCTTTCGCCATAAAGTCTTTTGTAACAAAACTTGACAAAATCCATCTTATACCGGGGATCAAGAATACAAGCAATGCAAAGCAATATACTAAATTCACTCCAATATTTATTGAACTTTAAAAACATGCTACTTGCCATGCTAGACATAAAATCATTGGATCTCATGCACTTTTGCAATGTAAATAAAACCATAACAACTTTCGGAAAAAATAAATTAGAAGTTGGGTATTTGGTTCCGGAAAATAAGCAAGTGACATCGTAAAATACTTCTAAAAAATCGGCAATTTTTTTTGCTTTCATCCATTCCTCTTGTGTAGGACAATAAATATAATTCTTATCAACGAGCTCTAAATGACAAAGTGCTTGTTTATAATATATAACACTTTTCAACATAACAAAGGTTGAGTTCCATCTAGTTGGTACATCTTGACGCAAACCTTTGTTACTATTATCCAATGAAAGATCTGCTATACATTCTACAAAATGTTTCTTTCTCGATTGTGTACCTTTAATATACTTGATGCTTTCCCTTATATTGCTTAAACACGAAGTGATACATTTTAAACCATCCTGTACCATCAAGTTTAAAATATGTGCTGTACATCGCACATGCAAATATTCCCCGTTTGCAATCAACGCTTTATGATATGTAAGATGAGACTCTAATAGCTCTACAAATTTATCATTAGAAGAAGCGTTATCTAATGTATAAGCAAATATCCTATCTTCAATGTCCCAATTAAGCAAAAGATTGGATATTTTGCCAAAAATAGCAGCTCCAGAATGGGGTGGTGGCATAAGACCAAAACTTAACAGTTTTTTCTGTAGGTTCCATTCATTATCTATAAAATGTGCTGTTAGAGTGATATAGCCGTCTGTATTAATCGATGTCCATAAATCGGTTGTCAAACTTACCCTCCCCGTACATGTTTTCAGAAAACATTTAAGCTTGGATTTTTCCTTTTCATATAACTTGAGAACATCGGTACGGGATGTATTTCTCGAAAATGATACAACTTTGTCGTTAAGATATGAATGTATATCACGAATACCTTCATAATGAACAAACATAAACGGCAAATTATGTCTAACAATTGCCTTGGCCATTAATTCTCTATATTTATTTTGATTAAAAATAGTTTGACCCTGTTTCAATGCTTTTGCACTTATCATCGAACATCTCGGTATGTGTTTTCTAAGATTGGAAGTACCATACTTACCCCCCCAAATATATGATTTCTTACATTCCTTACAATAACATGTCTTCTTTTCCCCTTCAACGACCTCGTTCTTTTGAAAATATTCCCAAACTTCAGAATGAGTACTCCTAACTCGCTTTTTTCCGACAGAACTATTTACTGAATCGGGTTCATTCTCTAAATCCTCCATAGCAACGTTATCGTATTCAACCGAATCCATAATCTACAAAATTACAAGAAATTGTTGCACGTCTTTGGCCGATCAATGAAAAAAGATAAATTAAATCTAACAGGAGAATTTGTTGCACGTCTTTGGCCGATCAATGAAAATTAACATGCCTCTTCTCCTTTAACCAGGACCAATATATTCGCAATTATGTGACAGCTGCTACTTGAGTTGAAGTACAACAGACATTTCATTTACAGATCTATCACAAACTACTTATAATATATCACTGATCATACAAACATATGCCAAAATTACCAACTAATTGCAGTAATTTAGAAACGCAAAATGTCAAAAAACAAAAACAGTACTACAATTGGCAATGCACAAGTGAAAGGAAAGCAGCAATAGGAAATACACGCTACAACTATTAATCAGTTTGAGATACTTAGCTCGATTGATGAGTTGATATAGTTGGAAAAGTCCATACAACAACAAGACAAGCATAGTGACAAAAAGCATTGAAAGACTTGAGGTATAAATTTGACTATACCACGGTTCTTGTCGTAGGTAAATTTTTACAATGATAATTCACTAAATATTTGAGCATGAAAGAAAAGAAATGAAAAGATGTTGTAGGTTTTATGAGAGGGTGTGTTACCAGGACAGGACTGTTGTGGTTTGCTATTTTCAATCATCTATCCAAGTAACTATTCATTATTATATAAAAGAGTTGAATCGTAAAGGTTAGCTTTTAGCGTGCAGTTAACCACACTGCTTAGAGGTTAGCGGTGACAATTTAGACACTTCAAATCGATAGTTAGACACGCCGTCAATATGTGCTAGATAATATCAACACATGTTTAGTTCACATATTATTTGAATCTAACAAAGTTTATTCCGTTAGCATCCCAAACAACCGATTTGATTTTTTTTAAAATATACTATAAAACAGTTGTAGGAAAATGGTGAAAATGTTAGAAAACCTTCATGATCCAGGTACCCCAGAATGTGGCACCAATATTTCTTTTGTTTTTAACCAACGATTATGTATTCATCAACAGTTCTTGATTTCTACACCTGATTGTAGCAGTGTTCTATAGTGTCAAAAGCGTGAATTATACATTGATTCAAAAGAAGAGTGCATTAATCATCTACATCTACCGTAGAAACCTATATAGCCTTCTCTAATAAATTGAAGTAGTTATGTGCCCTTGTCACACTTTCCAACAAAATATATCATCATATATTGCATTCACCATTTCATTTATTGAGTTTTACTATGTTTATTTGTATATGCACTGGCTATTTAACATTACTTTCATAACTCCATTTAACTGTATTTAGAGAATTTTTACTTTTTACTATTTTTTACCTTACTATAAGCACTGGAAGCTGACCTCAAATTTTACAGCTCCTAAGTCCAGTTTCTGTTTAACCTCCCAATAAATTTTAGGCTCTGCAAAAGGTCAAAAAACAAGTTAACATACTTCAAATCATGATGCTTAACAGAAACTATTTCACAGATATACTTCAAAGCAATACTGAAGATGGGTCTATTAGTAATACATATAGGATGAAGATTACTTACCGTAAATTCCTAGTTGCCCGTTTTACACTGTCCAAAGAGATTGAAAGGCCTTCTTCCACTCAATATAGCTTATGGTTAATTAGCCTGAAGACATACACCTTTTCTATGCTCCTTTTCTATACATATAGGTTTAAAAGCAACGACATCAACTTCAATATTTGTCCAAAAAAAAAATATACAGTTGCTGATAGTGTGGTAGTATAGCCAGTTCAAAACAGTTGCTCCATATTCAAAGAAACATGAATTGACAGTAATACAAACAATTTATACTTCATTCGGTAATTTTCTTGAGAAACTTCTGCTATTTCTACTTCATTCGGTTATGATAAACCAAATAAAAATCAGTATAATTTACATAATCATATGGTTTGTTTACAGTACAAAAAATTCATCAAATCCCAATCTTCATCACTCAATTCGATTTACAAACTTTGAAAATTGTGAATAAAAAGGTGAATTCGATTTACATAATCATATGCCAAATTTTATTTCACAACCAGAAAATCCATAATGGATGGTGAAGAAAGCAGTTTCGCTCAAGTATCCAAGATATATTGACATAACAAATCAAAAATTGCAAAAAGTTAATTACCTAGGGTTTGCAGATTTGAAAGACGATGAAGCACGCATTGAAGAGGAGCCACTCGAGTTCGAATTTAGGGTTGTCGAACGTATTAATGATGATCTCGCTCTTCAAATCTGGGTTAACTTACGTAACTGAAGTATCTCAGTGAAAGAAGAGTAGAAATCGCCGGTTTCTCCTATCGTGATTTGGGGAAAGACTAGGGTTGAAAGCAGCAAACGGGTTGGGTCAGAATTGAGATATTTTCACAGGATACGTAAACGGGTTGGGTAAACAGAGGAAAAAAAATTGAAGACCTTATATCCGACCCTTTTAATACTAGGGTTAGTGGGTTGGATAAATGGGTATGGGTTGGTTTTGACAGGTCTAAACAAGATATTTGTTGCAGAAATATATTAATAATAGAAGTACAGTACGGTGGTGCATAAAGTCTCTCTGTGTTAAAAGGGGCTGGGTTCATTTTCCTTTAAAAAAGGGGAGAAAAAAAGAAAAAAGAAAAACAACGTGTCTAACCACGGAAACATTAAATCACAAGTAATCGGGCAAAAGATGGTTGCTTTTACCTAATAATAGATCTTTGTCCTGTCTCTTCACGATCCTATTTTCGTCGGTTATATCCTATTTTCCGTTTCAATGGACTAAGAAAAGGTCAATGTTGGCGATTGCATCATCTCGGTAAACTTAATATATTGAATGTTGGAGTTGTCCAAGATTCAGCTTAATATATTACTGCAAACATGACTATATTGGCTATGTTGAATTCAGAGTTTAAAAGCGACGTCATTTAAAAGATACACTTGAGAGTGATATTTGATTGGGAATGAACGATATGCTCGATTGGCGTTTGTCAAAATGTCTAAATCAGTTATGTCATCTTTAATGCTAATTCTAAGCGTGAATAATATAATCATTTTATTAATAGAGTCATGCTAATTCTTTATCCTAATTCTAAAAAGAAGGAAGTAACAGCAGGTTGCTTCATTTTACGCGCTTGATACAATATACTAGCAAGACAATATATAACTGATTGGTAACATATTTCCGATTGGAAAAATTAATCACCTACGGCAATACAACATTCAAAGCCAACTCACCCGAACAGAGTCCTCCATTATGAATCAGCATCGTCTTTCGGTTGTTGGCCAGGGCACATACCAGCAGTTGTATGCGACTGCTTCAGTCACGCCTTCATTCCAAATTGATTTTGGACCGTGGACACTGATAAACCGGCTGCACCTTATTTTGACCACACCTCAATTCCCCGTGATTTCCACTACACATTTCAAATCAAATAATAGAGCGAAGTGACAAGAGAGAGAAAATTCTACTATTTAAATCAGAACTTGTGGCCGAATTACATGATTAGAGGCGAAGGGTGGGGGGTGGAGGATGGGGGTGTTATAGCCACAAGTTCTGATTTAAATAGTAGAATTTTCTCTTTTTTGTCACTTCGCTCTATTATTTGATTTGAAATGTGTGTGTACACACACACACACATATATATATATATATATATATACGTATATATATATACGTATACATCTATATATACGTATATATACATCTATATATACGTATATATACACCCCCTAATCATGTAATTTCAGCCACAAGTTCTGATTTAAATAATAGAATTTTCTCTCTTGTCACTTCGTTCTATTATTTGATTTGAAATGTGTGTGTGTATATATATACATATATACATATATATATAAGGTTGTGTTTGTTTTTAAACAGAAGTTCTGAATCCAAGTTCTGATTTAAAAATCAGAACTTTCTACGTTGTTTTTTTTTCCAGTGTTCTGAATGAAGTCTCTATTTAGTCAAAATAATTCAGAACTTTTTTAGTGTTTATTTTTTGTTCTGAATGCTGAATGCAAACAAACAAGTAAGTGATTATTAGAATTCAACATTCAGCAATCAACATTCAGAGTTCAGCAATCAGAATTCAGAATTACAAACGTAGCCTAAGAAGCGGGGTAAAATGAAGACCGAGTAACATGGAGCACGAAATGCATGCATCTTACACCACTCTATTGATATTGATAGGACTAATTATACTAAGATTTTTTTTTTGTGCTTTATTACAGTTGATGCTCTCAAGATAATTGCGACGAAACTGAAATTATCATGGAATTTTGCAGCGGATCCATGTAGTGGAAAAGAAGGATGGGTAGAGACGTATAATTCTTCAGTTGCAAAATATCTTGCAAAGAATCTCACCTGTTACTGCACCCCGAACATTGATATTTGTCATGTCACTAGCATGTATGCCTTTTTATTATTATTATTATTATTATTATCATTGTAGTTTGGCTACATTGTTGGGAACTTACCACTCTTGCTCCTGCTGCAGAAAGTAACATTTTACATCATATGATGCCACATTGCCTCTGAATCAATATGTTTACAATTCATCTAAAACATGGTGCACATAGTGATTTCTTGCTTGGTACCAAAAGTTAGGGGGTTTCATGCGGTTAACCATGTGATTTTTTGTAACCAGTCATAGAAATCATTCACTTTCTGTACATAACTGACATATATTGATAACCCTTAAACATAAAGCTGTGTATATGACTGTAATTTGGTGAAACAGTCAGCTTAAGGAATTGAATCTAACAGGGGTACTACCGGCTGAGTTTGCTAATCTGACTCATTTGACATTTCTGTAAGTTATTTCATATATGTTTAAACTATTGTAATTTAAGTCTATAATAAAATTATTCTGCATTTTGACAGTGGTTTTCTCCAATTTGTTTACGTATTTTCCAAGTAAAATTCTCGTTTTATTTTCCATAATCTATCATTTCTTCCGTTGCATATATATGGTTTAATACCACCAGTAATTTCAAACATATAATTGTATCCAGAATTGTTTATAACTTTTTTTTTTTAATTTAGCGATCTTTCTCGGAACTACTTAAGTGGAACAATTCCTGCAGAATGGGGTTCTCTTCCACTCACCAACCTGTATATTTTCAATTCTATAAATTGGTTTTGGTAATAAGAAAATTAATTTATTTGAATTGTAGAATTGTAATTGATTATTGCTTACAGGACACTTTTGGGAAATCGTATTTCAGGAAAAATACCAGATGAAATAGGAAACATATCAACACTTCAGTCAATGTAATTCTTCTATATCGTCTCTTTTGGATCTAAGTGTGTGCTTGTGTATCTTTACCTCTTGATTTTCATTGTAAAAGTCATTTCCTTGTTTCTATTTTTTACTATTAATTCTTTAGTTCTTTTACTCTTAGTAATCCTACTATTTGGTTATGATAGCGTGATCGATGCAAACCAACTGGAAGGTCCAATTCCGACAACATTTGGTAAACTTACGTAGTTAAATACAATGTCTATTGCTTCCAATAATTTCTCTGGTGAATTACCTGAGTCGCTAGGCAACCTTAAGAATATGTCCATCTTTATCATGGATGGAAATCCAATCTCTGGAAAAATTCCTGCTTTTATTGGAAATTGGACCCAACTACAGCGGTTGTGAGTGCAAACCGTTACTTCATGTCAACTTCCTCCATTATTACTAATTTTGTTTTAGAATATGACAATTGTCAGTTTATTGTTTTGCTTTTGCAACATATTTTTAGATACATGCAAGGAACATCCTTGGAAGGCCCATTTCCTCCCAGTTTTGCTAACTTGAGGTCAATAACTCAACTGTAAGACTCATTCATTTGCAAACGGGTTAAATTCTACAATTATAATAAACTGGCTTTTATACATTATTTCGTTGTTATTTTTTTGATGAAATATAGGAGAGTCAGTGATATGAGAGGGATCACAGATTTTCCACCACTTCAGAATATGACAAAGATGCACCAATTGTGAGTTTCCGTCAGGTGTCAAACCAAAAACTGTAGGCCACATGTCTTTACTCTGAGTTTTTCTAATGCATGGTATGATACAGGGTTTTGAGAAATTTATCAATATCTGATCGGATCCCTGATTATATAGGTCTGACTGATTTGTATTCACTGTAAGTTTCTCATTTAATTTTTATTACAAAAGAAATTTGCCAGACTCAAACTGATTACCCAACATGTAGGGCAAGAATGTACATTTCTCCGAAAGTGTATGAACCTAGGCTAGTTTATCTGGATTTAAGAAGATATATCATACACTTTTAAATAACATGCATTGTAATTTCTTTCCAGGGACTTGACCTTCAACAATCTCAGTGGAAATATTCATGCAAGCCTTAGCTTATTGCCAAAAGCTAATTTTATGTAATCAACATGATTTCTGTTTTTTAAATAAATAGACAAGTATTTGCAAGCTTTTGTCTGCACCGCTACAGTTTATGATTAAAAAAACACCGAACTCTTCCAATATTTCATACTTATGTAGGTATCTTAGCAATAACAAGCTAAATGGAAACGTACCTGATTGGATATTATCGAGGGGTAGAGCTGTGTAGGTTATTGCTCTCAGTACTATCTCAAGTGTACTCTGTAATCATATTACTAATGAACCTCTATACTGCAGAGATATATCATATAATGAATTCACTGGGGATCCTTCTATATCTGATTGCCCTGATGGCCCTATGTAGGAGAATATATTTCATTACTGTATTGATCAAATTCAACCACTCTGACTAAAAGTATATCTGAACTTACATACTTCCTTTTGTATTTGCAGAATTTTAACTTCTAGTTACTCATCAACAAATAGTAATTTGTAAGTTCATCAACCTGTATTATAACAACTCTGCTTTTGTCTGAAGATTATTTTAGTTTCATACCTCAGTGTTTCACATATGTCGCACCACCGTATTACTTTTCGGAATAACTAGAGTTTGCGCATTAAACTTTTGACTAACTTTGAGTTTAGACCTTAAAATGCCCAATTGGAGAGTTCAGATCCTATATTTTAATTTTCTAATAGTCATAATATTTTTTTGAAATGTTTGTTTAATTTTATATTTCAGTATACCCGTATACTATAGACCTAAATATGAATCTCTTTAAAAGAGATGAAAGAGCTACTTGTTGAAATGCAAAGCAATCTTTAAGGCTGCTAATACAAAATCCTTTGGATATATATATATATATATATATATATATATATATATCATTGTTGGGTTTAGGGTACATAAGGGCATTGCAAAAACAATAAAATAAACATCAATATGTAATTCTTCAAACGCTGCAAAATAAAATTTTCAGGGTCTAAAGGCTCGAAGTCTCAAAACTCTCTAATTGGAGATTTCAAGATTTAAACTAAAAGTTAGTCAAAAGTTTAATGGTTCCAATAATTTAATTTTTATCTGCATGAAATTGTTATACTTCTAAGATACCGTGCTTATATTCTGCAAGAGATTTGGAACTTGTTTTCTATCATTGTTTACGTATAAGTTATATAACTGTTTTATGGTGATAGAAAGGATTTTGTGAAATATAGATGTAGTGCCGCAAAATCAACTGTTAATTATCCCATATCTCTCTCATTTTCACAGGATATCACCATGCTTTAGGAGAAATTACCCATGCCCGGAGAAACCAACAAGTGAGTTTTTGTGGATAGTATATTTTCCTTTGATTCAATTTTCCATTAGTCCAATCACAACTACTGCTTCAACAGATTACAAATTGTTCATAAATTGCGGTGGTAGCCAAGTGGTCATTGATGGAAATGAATACGAAGATGATTCAGCTCCAAATGGAGCATCAAGATTTCACTCTGTCAGTCAAAAGTGGGCAACAAGTAGTATAGGCTTATTTACCGATAATAGCAATTCTAATTACATTGCTACAAATAACACGGCGCTAAATATGTCTGATCCAGATTTGTACACAAAAGCTCGGCTTTGTCCACTTTCTCTTAGATATTATGGTCTTTGTTTACAGAAGGGATTCTATAATGTTAGTCTGCACTTTGCAGAAATAATATTTATCGAAGATAAATCATACTTCAGCGTTGGAAAGCGATTATTTGATGTGTTCATTCAGGTTTTTTTATTATTAAGTTACTTCTGAGACTACTTCTTCAGGCTTTATTTTTAGTTTGATTATGCAAATTAAGCTTCTGTAGTAAAACCCAGTAAGAATAACCATATAAATAATCATCATTAGTAGTAATATAGAGGAAGAAGCCTCATTTTGTTTTGATTTTAAAGTGCTATAATATATATGAATGGACCTTAGCAATATCCTAAAAGTAGGTAAGATGCTTTACTTCCATTTCATATGATTGTTTCTTGGCCATTCCCTATGTAAGATATGAATACTTAGGGAAATATTTCTTTCTATTTTATTTACTCGTAATTTGTAGAATAATTAATTAATGTAGAAAAGCAGATTAATTATTGTTTTGCTTACTTTGACCAACCAATTATATACTCTTTTGGTTAAAAATGCTTACTATATACATTTGTTTCGTATTAAATATCTGTTTTAAAGAGTACACAGTTAGTACCCAAAAGTCAATGCGAGTGGATATAAATTCACATACAAAGTTATGATAAATATACTCTTTTGCAACTGCTCTATGTAACCAATATTAGTCATAAGAAAGATTTTGAATGCCTCATGCAGGGAAAAAAGGTTTTGCAAGATTTTGATATAGTCAAAGAAGCGAATGGAACTGGTAAGAAAGTAATAAAGTCATTCAATATCAGCGTGGATGGAACTTTGGAGATTCACTTATACTGGGCTGGGAAAGACACCAACTCTATTCCACAAAGAGGTGTATATGGACCTCTTATTTCTGCCATTTCAGTCATAAGTAAGTTGAACTTAAATAGCATTGTTGTTTTTACTTGTTCTTCTTTTTATAATCCGAACGAAGTTGTAGGGCTAATTTGTCATTCAATTATTGTAGATTACAATCCAGTTTTAGCTTCAGATAAGTTATCAGTTGGAGCCATTTCAGGAATTGTTGTCGGTGCTTGTGCAGCTATATTGCTGATCTCCATCATAGTTTGGATTTGCTGGAGAAGGAAATATGTTGTAGATAGTGGTAAACTAAACTTCTTTTTCTTTATTTGCCTAATTTGTTGACATCAACTTCTCTCCTTTTTACCTTAACTTGCCTTAAAAAGAATCGTTTTTTGGATAATCAACAAAATATAGTTCTTTCCGGTTTGTCATCTGATTTTAAAATATTTTGTTCATTGCTAGTACGAGGTGTTGGATTTTGTTGAAGTGAGAATTGTGAGTAAGAGATGAAAGCTTATTGTGTTGTGGACAAACCACTGTCTTGAAAATGAAATTCGATACGACTATGGTACAAGCTATAATTGTTGTCTGCTCCACGACGATCCTTCAAACTTGTGCACTCAAGATTGAAGGATTCGATGAATCAAAGAAGCCATTGCTCGGGAGTTTTACTTTTATTCAAAAGATGATTTTGTTTTTGAATGAATTTTTGAAGAGAGAGATAAAGAAGGTGGTTACGTTTACTGTGTTGTTTCTCAAATAATAGAAGAAGTGGAAGTAAAAAGGATGGAAGAAAAATAAACATAGATTTTGTTTTGTGTATCTCTCACAAAGATGAAAAAAGGTGTAACCCAGTGCACGAGGCTTCCGCGCGATAGCGGGCTCTGGGAAGGTCGCTAATTTACGCAGTCTTTCCCTCACATTGCGAAGAGGTTGTTTTTGAACTTGAACCTGGACACTCAGATCATCCTGCGGGTGTATTTCTCACAAATAAATTAAAATTAATAAATAAACATTACACAAGTTGAATAAATTAAAATTAAAAAATAAACATTACACAAGTAGAAATGGTCGTCTATTAATACAGAATACACAATATCAAGGAAAATTAAAAGACTTTGAGTTTTACTGTAGTTATCCAATATGAGGTTCCAGACCATAACTATCATATGATTACACAGAAGAATTAATTTTAAATTAGAACAAATGGCTATGTTTATCAACCTTAAAATTTAACTGGGAGATTAACTTAATAATATCACTTCCTATGCATACATAACATACATGAAAATTTCTATGTATTCTGATACAGAACTTAGAGGTTTAGAGTTGCACGCTGGTACGTATACTCTGAAACAGATTAAAGCTGCGACCAACAATTTTGATAACATAAATAAAATAGGCGAAGGTGGATTTGGTCCTGTCCATAAGGTAATGACTAATATAGTGTCTAGATCATACATTTATCATATTTTTGATACATTTTATACACTTCATCCTTTTATTCACATTTTTAATTTCATCTTCAGGGCATGCTGCCAGATGGTTCAGAGATAGCGGTGAAGCAGCTATCTTCAAAGTCAAAGCAAGGGAACCGTGAATTCATTAATGAGATTGGAATCATATCCGCTTTACATCATCCTAATTTAGTGAAACTTCATGGATGTGGTGTCGAAGGAAACCAATTACTTCTTGTCTATGAATATATGGAAAATAATAGCCTTGCACGCGCTTTGTTTGGTATATTCTTTTCCTTTCATTCTATTAACTGATAACTGATATATGAAATACAATAGAGTCCTTTAGAGTTTTCATCCTTGATTTTCTTCCCTGATACTTTTGATCATTCTTCTCTTTTCTTTCAAAATTCTGTAGCTCAAGCGCTACACATTTTTTTTGAAATGTGAAATGATTTGTACCTAAATTAGAACAAGGTAGAGTTAATGTGCAACAATTATAGTAAATCGTAATCTCTTCTGTTTTCTGATACTTGCGAAAAAGGCTTGAGCTGACAATTGTTTCGAATAAGAATTGAGTCGTATATGAAGAAGGAAAGAGGAAGAAATTAATGTGCAACATAAATGTCATTCCTTTTTACATTTGGTAGTGTATTTATAGCACTTGTTACATTGCAAATGCACATGAAAATACTTGTTTGTCGTAAAAGAATATTTTATACATTTTTTTCTTCATGCACAGGTCCTGGGAGGACATGTATGAAGTTGGACTGGCAAACAAGGTATAATATTTGCATAGGGATTGCAAAGGGTCTAACATTCCTACATGAAGAGTCAATAATTAAAATTGTTCACCGAGACATCAAGGCAACAAACATTTTGCTTGACAAAAATCTCAATGCAAAAATATCTGATTTTGGATTGGCTAAGCTTGACGAGGAAGAAAACACTCACATCAGCACTAGGGTCGCAGGTACTAGGTGAGTATGCATATGTAGTACTTCGAGATCCTATTTCTTTAATCTAGGAATTTTGTATGCATAGTTTTTTCATGTTCCATTTTTTTGTGCAGAGGGTATATGGCTCCTGAATATGCATTAAGAGGATATTTGACAGACAAAGCTGATGTCTATAGTTATGGAGTTGTTTTGTTAGAGATTGTTAGTGGAATGAGCAATACAAGTTATAAATCTACCGATGGGTATACTTATCTTCTTGATTGGGTAAGGATAATCTTAAAATTATTTTCTACATCACGAAAAACACATTCAGCACACGCATTGAATTAAAACACTATAGCTTTGAGAACAAAGTATTAGCAAGCAAAGTACCTGGGAAGTGAATTTTCAAAATCATTTACTGTGTTTTGTTTAGCATGAGATTACCAATTTGCTTCAACACGGACTTGCCATGATTAAACTTACATGAAAAAAAAGAACTCGATAATTTTATATTAGAGGGAATTAGGCAAAATGACAAACTTAGAAGAAAAATTTAGTCCGAAGGACACCAAGTTTCATTTTTGGGTTGAAGGACAAACTTTGAAAGAAAATTAAACTGAAGGACAATGCTAGTTATAACTAGCATTATATTCAGTTTTTACATTATACAAAATGTTAGTTTTAACTAGCATTATATTCAGTTTTACACTGTACAAAATATTAGGTATATTTAACACTATCCTTCAGTCTAATTTTTTTCAAAGTTTGTCCTTCAGCCTAAAAATGAAACTGGTTGTCCTTCAACCTAAATATTTTTCAAGGTTTGTCCTTATGCCTATTTTCCACTTTATATTATATAAACAATTTATATTTAAACCCCAACATATAAAACAGCCCATGTCTTAATAGGGTATACATACTTTACTACATCAAACTTTAATCTTAGCCTAACCACATCAGTTCTTTTATTAATTTCTAATACTCCTTTACAAAATAATGAATAGAGTTCCGAAACCCCAATTAATTAATTACTGACGGCTGATCTAGTGCATCTACAATAGCTATTGTTTGCGTCAAAATTGGTCACAAATCCCGAATGTCGTGAAAGCACCAGTGTTTACACACAAATCCTCAATATTCAAGCACAGATTGCAGATCCGGATAATGTAGAGAACAAAATGAAAAAATAACCAAACTAAAATGAGTAAGAAAGCAAACAACACGGTTTATAGTGGTTCGACTATCTCCGGCCCACGTCCACTTTAAATTGATCTTTTTATTACTTTTATATTGAGAATACAGTTACAAGCCTTTGAAATCAGTAAACAAAATGACAGAGTTTCGCCTAGAAAAGCCGAAGAAGATCCCTTTTTAGTTGCCATTTCGCTGCTATTTATAGGTGCAGATCTGAAAATATCCGCCTCAAAACCTGGAATACCTCTTCTCACGCGCAGGTGGGCCCACCAGATCGATCCGGGATCGTTTGGGATCAATCCCGATTGATCCAAGTACAATTCGTATCGATCCAAAATTAGTCCAATCGAGTTGAGATCGATCATGAACATTCTTGAGTGCATAAGCAAGCTTCTGTGAAAATTTCATAGCATTTGGATTCATGGTTTGAGAGTTATGATCGATCCAAGGTTGAGTTTGCAAGTAGGCTGGCGACTTCGTATCGATGCATTCGCATCGATAGGCTTCGTATCGATGACGTGGCCCGAGTATCATGCAGAGATCCATATTTCATGCTTGTAGACCGCTTCCCCTGATTTGATCAATTTCTTCATATCCATCGGTTGCCGAGCTCTTTGTATCGATCCCTATATCCTACCTTCATATCGATGCCAAAGTCCTTGTTTCGTATCCATCCGAGGCCCTGCTCTTCGTATCCATCAGTATATATGATGTTCGTATCCATCCATCAACCCTCCTTCGTATCTATCAGTATCTATGTTGTTCGTATCTATCCATTTACCCTCCTTCGTATCGATCCCCTATGTGTGTCCTTCGTATCGATCAATGAGGGATCGATATGAAATGCTTCTTCCGGTAATCATTACTTCATTCTTCGTATCGATCCCAGCCTTGATCGATATGAAGTGCATTGGCATACCTTGCCATCCAATCGATACGTGTGTATCGATACGAACTCCATATCCATCAATCTGTTTCCTTCCCGAAGCCAACTAATCGATGCAAGGTGCATCGATACGAGATGCATCGATTCGAAGACCGATCGATTCCGAACCAATCATCACCATGATCGATACGAAGAGATTGATCCAAAGTATCTCACCAATATTGATCCATCCATAACTTGAGCATACGAACTCCGATTGACTTGAAATTTGAAATGTAGCTTTTCGTAGCCTTGTTCATCATTTCCAATCGATCCCGCTTTGATTGGAGCTTGGTCCAATTTTGACGGTATCGATCATAGCCTTGTTTTCAGTCGATCTCCAATCCCGGTATCCATCCTTTTTAGCCAATTTATTGATATCCCGGCCTTGTCCATAAGACGAGGTAACATTTGCCTCCGAAACATGTCTTGCGGTAGGAAGGCGTGTTTTGAATAGCTTTAAATCCGACATCCGAAGTCCGTATCCCATCAATTGCCATATCATCCGATCCATAATCCAAGCCATTACCAAGCCATTCTATCCAAGTGCCATAGCCATATCCTTATCCAAATCCGCGACTGCTCCGAGTCGATATCTGATCTCAAATCCAGTAATTAAATCCTTAGCCAATTCCATGTCCATCAACCAATAACCAAATCCATTTCCTCTTCGGGTTGATTTATCCAAGCCCGGGACCTCGTCGGGTCCAAATCCAAAGGCGAGACCTCTTCGGGTCCAAATCAAAATCCATAGACCTTGCCGGATCGTTTTATCCTACTCCGGCCTTGACTCTCCGGTCGAGGGCTTATATTCTCCGGCCTCGACTCTCCATCGAGGGCCTATTTGTGGGGTATCCTTCTTCGGCCTCGATCCCCAGTCGAGGACTTTATGTTCTCCGGCCTCGACTCTCCGGTCGAGTACTTTTATATTCTCCAGTCGATGACTCTCCGGTCGAGGACTTTATATTCTCCGGCCTCGACTCTCCGGTCGAGGACTTTTATATTGCGTTCGAGTCCATTCCATCGCTCTCCGGCGAAAGAACTCGTAACCTGCGATTACTGCTCCGTCTCTCCGATCGGGACCGTAATCGCGTGACCCGTATTATTTATTACATTAGTCCAAATCCAATCAACACAAAGTCCAATTGACAAAATAAAAGTTCGTACAACCAAGAAAATCAAATGTCCATAGGCCAAAAAAGGAAACCAGAGTCCACGGAAAATAGAAAGAAAACAAGATTTCATAAACCCGAGCATCACGGTTTATCATTATCTCAAAGCATGCCTAGGGACCGTCCTCGATCCCGTACATGTGTAAGTGACTTAGCCGCATCACTTCGGGGTTTATTACTTATTCAAAGCCAATTCAGTTGATAACAAGCTGATGACGTTGTCTAGATCCAGTGCCATCTTCGCTTGAGGTGGGCGGTGGTCACTTCTATTCCACTGCCACAGCTCGATTCCTTATGCACTGCTGCAAATGTCCATTCCTCACACGTTCCTCAATGATATCCTTCAGATGCCTGTAGTCGTTCGTGTTGTGTCCATTCAGCTCATGGAATAGGCAATGCTTTTCCAATGTCCGCTTGTATTTAGAGGATTCCCTTTTTGTCAGCCTTCGATACTGGAGGCGCTCTCGAGTATCCAAGTAAATTCTTTCTTGAGTTTCAGTCAAATCCGTGTAAGTAGAAAATTTTGATTCCCTCCGTTGCCTTTTCGAAGTGTTGCCGTTATCATTCATTTTCCTTTTGCCTCTATTATCCTTGTTTGAATCCTTCCTTGGTGGACCTCCACCCTTTGTCGCATAAACTTCAGCCTCTCTTCCCTCTCTCTCAGCCTTCGCATCTTCATGTCGTAGAAACCTGTCTGCTTCGTGGTAAAACTCTCCGAGGTCCATCGGTAGATCCCGTTCCAATGATATCTTGAAATCTGAATCATCCGCAATTCCTGAGACTCCTGCCATCAAAACCATCGACGGATCGGGTCGATCCACTGAAGCCACTGTTGCATTGAATCTGGTCAAGAAATCCCTAAGCGATTCTCCCTTCCACTGTTTCATCGATGTTAAAGTCATCACATTCTTTGATCTCACGATGTGGATCCGAAATTGCCTCATAAATCTCTCAATCAACTTCGTCCATGTGCCAATAGAACCGCTTTCCATTTGTCTGAACCATAGTGCTGCTATATCCGTCAAATACAAAGGAAAGCACCGTGCCATGACTTTCTATGATGCCCCCAGTACTTCCATATGCCTCATATATCTTGTTAAGTGAACAGCGGGATCCGTTCTCCCATCATACATTTCCAGCGTTGGTAGTTTGAAATCCGGCGGATTCCTAGCTTGCCTGATCACAGTAGTGAAGGGACTCCTGTTCACGTCCTTCTGTTCATGTCCTCCAAATCTCTATTCACCAATCCTCCCCTCATAGCCTGTCTGATCATTTCCGCTAACCTATCATTGTCATCAAGTGGTAGCCTCTGTCCGCGATCTCCAACCTGCCCCTCGAGTCCGCGAGGGAATCCTGAAACCTATCCTTCTGGGTGAGCATCCATATCCCGATCAACGCCAAACTGCGCAGCGCTGTCTGGTATCCTTTCTGGAATTGATCTGACATGATCTGTGGGTATGCCCCCGAGTGTAGGAGCTGCTCCTGATGGTTTTGCTCTGTGCTGCATCCTGTTTGCTCCAGCTTCATGATCCCTATTTCCAGCATTTTCTGCAGTTACGTTCTCTTGATTTTGCACTCCATCTTGTCTAACTTGTCGGGGTAGATTCTGCATCATCTCCTCCTGCCTTTTCAGCATCCCTTCCTGCATAGCATCCATCATCATCTCCATCTCATCTCTGGTGATGAAAGCAGAGATCTGATTAGCTCCTGAAGAGGCCTCCTGACTTCATGCTGACTCCTTTCCGTTCTTTATCGCCTTGTTGATTGCTTGACCATGGCTTCAGATCCAATTCTTTAACTTTCCAAATCTGAACTCCAGATCCGATGTAGCGAGTGCTAGTCCTTCTCAGTGAAAGCACCAAAGTGTTTGCGCCAAAATTGATCACAAACTCCGAATATCGTGAAAGCACCAATGTTTACACACAAATCCTCAATATTCAAGCATAGATTGCAGATCCAGATAATGTAGAGAACAAAATGAAGAAATAACCAAATTAAAATAAGTAAGAAAGTAAAGAACACAGGGTTTATAGTGGTTTGGCTATCTCCGGCCTACGTCCACTTTGAATTGATCCTTTTATTCATTTTATATTGAGAATACAGTTACAAGCCTTAGAAATCAGTAAACAAAATGACAGAGTTTCGCTTAGAAAAGCCGAAGAAGGTCCCTTTTTAATTGCCATTTCACTGCTATTTATAAGTGTAGATCTGAAAATATCCGCCTCAAAACCTGAAATACATTTTCTCACACGTAGGTGGGCCCACCAGATCGATCCGGGGTCATTTGGGATCGATCCCAATCGATCCAAGTACAATTCGTATCGATCCAAAATTAGCCCAATCGAGTTAAGATCGATCATGAACATTCTTGAGTGCATAAGCAAGCTTCTGTGAAAATTTTGATAGCATTTGGATTTATGGTTTGAGAGTTATGATTGATTCAAGGTTGAGTTTGCAAGTAGGCTGGCGACTTCGTATCGATGCATTCGCATCGATAGGCTTCGTATCGATGACGTGGTCCGAGTATCATGCAGAGATCCATATTTCATGCTTGTAGACCGCTTCTCCTAGTTTGACCCATTTCTTTGTATCCATCGGTTGCCGAGCTCTTTGCATCGATCCCTATATCCTACCTTCGTATCGATGCCAAAGTTTTTGCTTCGTATCCATCCGAGGCCCTGCCCTTCTTATCCATCAGTATCTATGTTGTTCGTATCCATCCATCTACCCTCCTTCGTATCCATCAGTATCTATGCTGTTCGTATCCATCCATTTACCCTTCTTCGTATCGATCCCCTGTGTGTGTCCTTCGTATCGATCAATGAGTGATCGATACGAAATGCTTCTTCGGGTAACCATTACTTCATTCTTCGTATCGATCCCGGCCTTGATCGATACGATGTGCATTGGCATACCTTGCCATCTAATTGATACGTGTGTATCGATACGAACTCCATATCCATTAATCTGTTTCCTTCCCGACCGATCGATTCCAAACCAATCATCACTATGATCGATACGAAGAGATCGATCCAAAGCCATTTCTCACCAATATTAATCCATCCATGACTTGAGCATACAAACTTCGATTGATCTGAAATTTGAAATGTAGCCTTTCCTAGCCTTGTTCATCATTCCCTATCGATCCCACTTTGATTGAAGCTTGGTCCAATTTTGACGATATCGATCATAGCCTTGTTTCCAGTCGATCTCTAATTCTGACATCCGTCCTTTTTAGCCAATTTGTTGATATCCCTGCCTTGTCCAAAAGACTGGGTAACAGCTACTAATCAATATGTTTGACATTATTGAATATCAAATTAAATTAAACCATGGCTCTGACTTGACAAAGACCCCATAAACCTATTGCCAAAAACAACAAAGAGGAACACATAAAATGATGCGATAGTTCCTTACTGAATTTTTAACTATATACTGAAGTCCAAATCTTTCAGCTTTGATTAACGTTGATCCTGCATTAATTGATTTAATTCACCTACAACAATGCTTACTAGCATCCCTTACCTGATACAATAAGAAATAAGGTTGATTTCAATACTCTCTCATTGACACATTCAACTATATGGAGTCAACATTCCTAATTTCTATATTTGAACCATGAGCCAACTTCACAATATTTGTTTGCTTCTTATAATCCTCTAATACTTCATTTTGTTTGATGAAAAATGATACCTAAATTAAGCATCCATTTCCTAGTATTATCTCCACTGAAGCAAAATACAGACAAATTGTCTTTGTCATCATCGTTAACATTTCACTTTATCACCATGTTTGTTTTTGCACTTTTTTATTGTCTTCAAAAGTAGCTTTTTTTGAGTTTGTTGCAAAAACGTTGTGCGTGACTTCATTTCTGACAAAAATAACAATTGAAATCCTCCTTTTCCTCACTTTTCTTGTGACATGATCCTCCACTTTAGGGGGTTATTTTGATTTTTGCTCATAAGATCTAAACCTTTGCCTTCTTGTACAATATGTTGCACCAATGCCTTGTTCCTTTTCCTTAAAAGATGTCTCGTTTTTCTAATTCCTTATTAATAAGACTACCTACCATTGAGTTTATTAAAACTAATTGACATTACATGCATCTCCAAACATTTTGACAAAAAACTCATTTATATCAATCTTTATATCTCATCATCCACTTTCTATTTGACGGTATCTCGAAATTTATTTAGATCCTTATGGATTGACCCACCTTTCTTTAGTTTCATATTCATCTTTTTTCACATCAAACTACCTTAAGCCTTGCTAACATTTTTTACAGGTTCCCTCCAACTTCTTTCATAGTGGATCAATTTTGTAGTTGCCACAAGAAGATAAATTGAATTGTCCAAAGATTGCCAAATGAATCTGACGCAGCACGGAAGTAGATCTGAACCAGCGGTCAAATCTATCCAGGATCCAATCACGAATTGCGGAAAAATAATCGATGAAACAAGATAAATTGATGAATTGATTATACCCAAGTGCCCAAATCCGTTGATCTCTCGAGATACCGGATTCTAGCTATCTTCAACACGTTGATCGCGCACGATACCGCGTTAGAAGATCTACGATTCTTCGACGTTGATCTCGCGCACGAGATTCCGTAAATCGGTTTCAAAGTCGTTGATTCGAGCGCACTCGAATATCCGAAGATGGAGAAAGGAGATCACACTCAACTTCCAATTTTAATGGAGGCACAAAGCTCTCAACAAATTTTATTCAAAATTCAACTCCTTTTTTTACAAATGACAACACACCCCTATTTATAGGAAATTACAACACATGCGACTCAACAACATACGACATAAGAACAATAACGACATAACAACAATGCGACTTAACAAATACAACACCAACGGCACACGACTTAACAAATGCGACATAACAACATACGACATAAGACTTTGGCATCTAGGAGAGACTTAAAAGAAGCGGCGACATAAGCACTTCGGCATCCAGGAGCGACTTAAAGAAGCAGCGACATAAGAACTTCGACTTACTGGATTTGCTCGCGACATAAGAACTTGCGGCATAGCGACATAAGCTTCGCGACATAAGAAATTCTGGAAGATCTGCTCGTGACCTAAGGAATTCTCGTTCGCGACTTACGGTATCTCGTTCGCGACTTAGGGATTCGCGACTTAAGAATTTGGCAGCGACATAAGCTTCGTTCGCGACCTAAGGAGGAGGAGGAGCGACCTAGGCATTGCGAATTCTGGATTTGCTCGCGACTTACTGTATGTCGTTCGCGACCTAGGTGGAATTCTGGAGCGGCTTCGACCTCGCGACCTAAGGTATGTCGTGCTGCATCATTCCTCCCCTGGTTGAAAAGAATTCGTCCCGAATTCACACCTTCTCCTTCTTTGACATGCTTATTCTCATGATATGGAATCAAGCGTTTGACGTTGAAAACGTCAGCAGTATGGATATGATCTGGCAATCTTAACCGATAAGCATTCTCATTAATTTTCTTGATGATTTCCAAAGGGCCAATCTTTCTAGCAGCCAGTTTGTTGTAAGTACCAATAGGAAATCGATCCTTAGTCAATACTGCATATACAAAATCTCCTTCTTTGAACTCCATATTTCGTCGCTTAATATCCGCGGATTGCTTATATTTCTCATTCGCCTTAAGCAATCGTTCCTGCACAACCTTGTGACACTCTTGCAATTCATTCACAAAATCACTAGCTCGTTTGATCACTCTTTCTGCTGTGGTACTGTAGATAAATCTAATGGTCCCTTAGGCATTGTTGAGTAAACGACCTGGAATGGACTGAACCCAGTGCTACGATTAACTACATGGTTGTGTGCAAACTCAGCTTGACACAGCTTGGAATCCCAACTCTTCAAATTGTCATTTACGAGGCATCTCAATAGATTACCTAGGGATATATTCACAACTTCTGTCTGTCCATCCGTCTGTGGATGATAAGCACTACTGAATTTCTGCTTTGTCCCGACAATTCTCCATAGACTCATCCAAAAATGACTCAGAAAACGAGTGTCTTTATCCGATACAATAGATTCAGACAACCCATGAAGACGATAGATCTCTTTGAAATATAACTGTGCGACATTAACTGCATCTGCCATCTTCTTGCATGCGACAAAATGTACTATTTTTGAAAACCGATCAACCACCACGTAGATAGAATCATTGCCACGTTGCGTTCTCGGCAATCCCAATACAAAGTCCATACTAACATCCACCTATGGTTTAGTAGGTATAGGCAACGACATATACAAACCTGCATTTGTTGCGGTCCCCTTTGAAACTTGACAAATATGGCACCTCTGAACGAACTTTTCAACCTCCTTCCTTACTGACGGCCAAAAATAAGACTTTGAGATCAACTGCATAGTACGGTCACGGCCCACGTGTCCTTCTTCATGTAATTCTTTGATGATTTTCATTCGCAGACTGCAATCTGAAATACACAACTGATTTTCTTTGAATAGAAAACCATCAACCAGCATATATCCATCCATGTTTCCCTGCTTGACTTTGTCTAGGATCTTGGAAAAATATGAATCTGAAGTAAGCAAATCTGGAAGTAAGTCAAAACCCATCACTTCTACTCGCATGGTTGTTAGTAAATTATTCCTCCGACTCAATGCATCGGCGACGCGATTAGTTACTCCAGACTTATGCTTTACGACGAATGTAAATTGCTGCAAATAAGCTATCCACGATGCATGCCTAGCTGCAATTTTATTCTGCCATTGTAAATGTTTCAATGCTTCATGATCCGTATACAAAACAAATTCTTTGTGGAACAAATAATGTCTCCAATGCTTCACGGCCTGCACAATAGCATAAAACTCCACATCATAAATACTGTATCTCATCTTTGCTCCAGAAAGCTTTTCACTGAAATAGGCAATTGGACGACCCTTCTGACTCAACACTCCTCCAATTCCAACTTTGGACGCATCTGTATGTAACTCAAATAGTAACTGAAAATCTGGCAACACTAGAATCGGTGCTGATGTTAAAAGTTCATTGATCTGTTCAAAAGCAGATCCTGCCTCTTTCGTCCATGAAAACTGTTTTTCTTTCATACAATCAGTAACAGGAGCCATCACACTACTAAAGTGCGGTATAAATCTTCGATAAAATGAAGCTAACCCATGAAAACTTCCGACTTCTGTTATAGTTTTGGGCTATGGCCAATTTCTGATTGCGGCTACTTTACTCTGGTCCACTTGTATCCCTTCCCTGGACACGACATAACCCAGAAATAAAACACTCGGCATCATGAACACGCATTTCTTCGTTGCTGCATAGAACTGTTCTTGACGAAGAATCGTTAACACCTTTCGCAAGTGTTGAATATGCTCCTCTGTGCTAGCACTATATATCAAGATATCATCAAAGTAGACTACAACAAACTTCCCGATGTAAGGTCTGAAAATTTAATTCATCACCCTCATAAATGTACTTGGTGCATTAGATAGACCAAATGGCATGACTAGCCATTCATATAATCTTTCCCGAGTCTTGAATGCTGTCTTCCATTCATCATCTGGTCTTATGCGAATCTGATGATAACTACTCTTAAGGTCGATCTTAGAAAAGATTACAGACCCACTAAGTTGATCCAATAGATCATCAAGTCTTGGCATAGGAAATCTGTATCTGACAGTTATTTGGTTGAGTGCCCTGCTGTCTGTACACATTCTCCACGAACCATCTTTCTTTGGCACCAACAGAGCTGGTACAACACAAGGATTGAGACTCTCTCGAACACGCCCTTGCTCAAACAACTCCTCAACCTGTCTCCTCAACTCTTCATGCTCTTTCGGACTCATACGATAATGCGGCCTATGCGGTAGAACGGCACCTGACACTAGATCAATTTGATGTTGTATGTCCCTTAGTGGCGGTAAATCCTTGGGTAATTCCGCAGGAAAGACATCTTCAAATTTATTTAACACCGATCTAACCTCCGCAGGAATTCAAAGATCTTCACTTGTTTCATACCCAATCAACATAAATAATTCAGCACTATCTTCCACTTCTTTAACAAATTCTCTCGAAGATAATAGACTAGTTGGTTCCATTTTCTTCTCTGACTCGCTTTCACTTTGTTCACGCTTCTTAGGAACTAAGGTGATTTGAGTACCTTCGAACATGAAACTGTAGCTGTTGGTGCGACCATTATGTTGTACGACTCTATCATATTGCCATGGTCTTCCCAATAGTAGATGACACACATCCATATTGACAACATCACACCATATTTCATCTTTGTACTTCTTCCCAATAGAAAATGTAACAAATGCTCGTCTTCCCACTGTCACTTCTCCACCTTTCTTTAGCCATGCCAGTTTATAAGGTCTAGGGTGTTTTTCAGTCTTCAACCCTAACTTCTTGATGGCTTCTTTCGAAATAATGTTATCGCAGCTTTCCACATCAATAACAAATCGACAAACCTTTCCCAAGATAGTACATGTAGACTGAAAGATATTGCTCCTCAGCCAGCTAGAATCATCCTCATGCTTTGGCGTTAAACAAGACCTCCTCATCATCAAGTTATACCCTTCGTCTCCTGACACAACTTCTTCATCTTCATCAAACTTCGATGGATGAGAATAATCAATTTCAGCTTCCACATCCTCACACTCATATTCCTCTGCAACTAATGCTCTCTTCTTTGGCTTTGTACATTCATTACTTTTATGGCCAAACTCCTGACAATTATAGCATTTGATACTGTTATTGACCTTTGCTTTAGCGGCTTCATTGACAATTGGTTTATTGACTGCCTTGAAAACATTAGCACTGCTACTAGCACCCTTATTCTGGTTGTTGGAACTCGTAAACACACCACTTCCTCGTCTTCTTTGTTTCTCCCAAGCTAGAGCTTTCTGATGTGCTTCAGCAACAGACATTGGATTAAACATATTAACCATGTCTTGAATTTGCGTTCGTAACCCCCCAACATATCTAGCCGTTAGCTGTTCCTCGGTTTCCATAATATCATTCCTTGCAATCAATTGATAGAATTCATCTACATAGTCATTCACTGTCTTCGTCCCTTGTCTCAAATTCTACAAATGTTGATACATAAGAGATTGATAATTGTACGGCAAGAAAGTCGCTTTCATCATCTTTCTCATCTTCTCCCAAGTGACAACTTTTGATTTTCTCATTCTCTCCCGAGTTAGTTTAGTTTGTTGCCACCAAACCATAGCTCTTCCCCTTAGTCTTGTAGCAATTAATTGGACTCTGTGATTCTCAGGCACATCCTTGAATTCTAAAATTTCTTTAACATTCGACAACCAATCAAGAAATTCTTCTGCTTGCATACCACCTTTGAATTCTGGAATTTCCATCCTCATACCTGACTCCCATTTACGATCATTTTCTGAATCCCAATATTGATTTCGCCCTTGGCCTTGATTTCGATAATGAATACTACCTCCATCACCATCTTCCTCAAAATCAGATGTATTTTGATATCGATCCTGACCATCGACATCCCTACGACCACGCATGTTCCTTCTACCTTGTCTTTCAGCATCACGATATGGTTCATTTTCGAAACCACGTTGAGTTCCTCCCTCTTCATTTCGGTACCCATGGTGATCTCGCGTCATTGAAACTGATGATTCTCTCCTATCTCGATACGACTGGGGTGACATCCTCCTTTCTTCCGAAACTGATGGCGAAACCCTGTTTCCACCCTGGTTCGAAACTGGTGACGTTCTCCTTTGATTATGATTCATGTCGATCATCAATTTCTCCAATTTTTCAATACCCTCATTGAACTTTTCATTGATACGCTGCTCCATTTGCTCAGCTTCTTGTCTTCTATATAAATCTTCAACATTTTGATAGCGGTTAGCACGTCTCGGAGGCATGATCAAATCTTCAACAAATTCAAACACAAACTTCACTTCGATCCAAAAAATCTCGAATTAAAACTTCCAACTTGTTTGAATCTTCACGAACACAAAAGGACAAGCAAACTCACATTCGAATTCCACAAACTTCAAATCACGCAAACTTGAAATCCAACGAACTTGGAAAAGTTCGTCTCCTTGCTCTGATACCAAATGACGCAGCACAAAAGTAGATCTGAACCAGCGGTCAAATCTATCCAGGATCCAATCACGAATTGCGGAAAAATAATCGATGAAACAAGATAAATTGATGAATTGATTATACCCAAGTGCCCAAATCCGTTGATCTCTCGAGATACCGGATTCTAGCTATCTTCAACACGTTGATCGTGCACGATACCGTGTTAGAAGATCTACGATTCTTCGACGTTGATCTCGCGCACGAGATTCCGTGAATCGACTTCAAAGTCGTTGATTCGAGCGCACTCGAATATCCGAAGATGGAGAAAGGAGATCACACTCAACTTCCAATTTTAATGGAGACATAAAGCTCTCAACATATTTTATTCAAAATTCAACTCCTTTTTTTACAAATGACAACACACCCCTATTTATAGGAAATTACAACACATGCGACTCAACAACATACGACATAAGAACAATAACGACATAACAACAATGCGACTTAACAAATACAACACCAACGGCACACGACTTAACAAATGCGACATAACAACATACGACATAAGATTTTGGCATCTAGGAGCGACTTAAAAGAAGCGGCGACTTAAGCACTTCGGCATCCAGGAGCGACTTAAAGAAGCGGCGACATAAGAACTTCGACTTACTGGATTTGCTCGCGACATAAGAACTTGCGGCATAGCGACATAAGCTTCGCGACATAAGAAATTCTGGAAGTTCTGCTCGCGACCTAAGGAATTCTCGTTCGCGACTTACGGTATCTCGTTCGCGACTTAGGGTTTCACGACTTAAGAATTTGGCAGCGACATAAGCTTCGTTCGTGACCTAAGAAGGAGGAGGAGCGACCCAGGCTTCGCGAATTCTGGATTTGCTCACGACTTACTGTATGTCGTTCGCGACCTAGGTGGAATTCTGGAGCGGCTTCGACCTCGCGACCTAAGGTATGTCGCGCTACATCAGAATCCCTCATCTTTCCTATCCTTTTTATTGTCCACTTCTCTAATTCGTTCTACTCTGTTTCTTTTGTTCATTTATTAATGGTTTATAGAGATTCATTAAAACTTTAAAACTAAGTTGTCCTTATGATTGTCATATAACCAAATTTCCACCATTTTTCTATGATTGTCTTTGTCTCGTCCATCTCTATTAAAAAAACATGCGCAACAGGTAAAACGAAAATAGGGTAGTTTTTTGTTACTTTTCTACAAGTGGTAATTAGACTTGGGTCACTATTCAATTCTTGAATTAACTATAAGCTCTCGTTACTTTTCATAATGCAAAGTAATTCAATTTCAATTTACAAACAACAACAACAACAAAGCCATTATTCCCAAACAAATTGAGATCCGCTAGAGATGTAACCCAAAACTAAATGACAAAGTCAATTTAAAAGTCATAATAACAACAACAACAATAATAAAAACTATGATAATAATAATAAAATAAAGTCAAATAAGTAAATAATAATAATAATAATAATAACTAAGTAAAATAAAAATAATATATATATATATAACCTTGATGATAATAATAATAATACTAATAGTAATAATGACACTACTAGTAATATTGACCGAAGATCAAACACTACGTCTTAAGCTTCTATTCACTAGTCCTATAATCTAAAACTTCTAACACTGCCCCTAAACCAACCCTAAGAGAAAAAAACTTCTAACTTATAGTTCTGTTACGTGGATCACTAATTTCCACGCGCTTCTGTCCGACAACAGTTCTTCGGATGTATTCCAATCTTCAGATCTCTTTTTACTACTTTCTTCCATGTCAACCTTGGTCAACCTGCACCTCTCTTTGAGCATTCTACACGACTTATGATTCCAACGCACACAAGTGCCTTAGGAGTCTCCGTTGGAGATATCCAAACTATCTTAAGCGGTGTTGGACTAGCTTCTCCTCAATTGGTGCTACTCCGAGTTTATCACGTATATCATCATTTCTAATTCGGTCTTTTTTGTATGACCGCAGCTCCATTGCAGCATACGCATCTCTACTACACTTATCTTCTGAACGTGTTGACTTTTAGTAGGCCAATCTTCTGCACCATACAACATCGCAGGTCTGATTGCGTTTGCGTTCTGTAGAACTTTCTTTTAAGTTTCTATGAGGCTTTCCTGTCACAGAGAATGACAGACGTTTGTCGCCATTTCACCCATCCCGCTCGAATTCTAAAACTAATATCTTCATTAATCTCACCATCATACTGAAACATTGATCCTAAATATCGAAAGAATTCCTTTTTGGGCACTACTTGTCCGGCCAGAGTGACATCTTCATCCTCTGACCTGACACCGCTGAACTCGCACTTCGTATACTCGGTTTTAGTTCTGCTAAGCTTAAAACCCTTTAATTCTAAAGTCTATCTCTACAGCTCCAGTTGTCTATCAATCCCAATCCTACTTTTGTCAATTAGCACCACATCATCAGCAAAGAGCATACACCAAGGAATCTCACCTTGTATACCCTTCGTAACCTCATCCATCATTAGAGAAAAAATATAAGGGCTCAAAGCTGATCCTTGATGTAATCCTATGTTCATGGAAAAGTCACTGGTTTCACCTTCATATGCTCTGACACTAGTCACAACATCATCGTACATATTCTTGATAAGTGTAATGTATTTTGTTGGTACTCTCTTCTTTTCCAGAGCCCACTACATAACCTTTCTTGGTACTTTGTCATAAGTTTTCTTCAAATCGATAAATACCATATGTAGATTCTTTTTTTGCTCCCTAAACCTCTCCATAAGTTGTCTTATTAAGAAAATCGTCTCTATGGTCGATCTTCCAGGCATGAAACCAAATTGGTTTTTTAAAACACTTGTCATCATTCTTAATTGACGTTTAATAACTCTCTCCCAAAGCTTCATTGTATGACTCATAAGCTTAATTCCTCTATAGTTTGTGCAACTTTGAATATCTTTTTTATTTTTAAAAATTAAAACTAATATGCTGCTCCTCCACTCATCTGACATCTTTTTTGATTTGAAAATATTATTAAACAACTTAGTTGACCGGGCTATCCCTGCATCTTCAAGGCATCTCCATACCTCAATGAGGATGTCAACAAGCCACAATGCCTTGCCTGTTTTCATCCGTTTTAGCGTCTCCTTTATCTCGGACTCTTGAATTCTCCGAATAAAATATCTATTGGTGTCATCAAAAGAGTCATCCAGCTCGATCGCAGTGCAATCACCTTCTTTATTAAATAGTTTGTCGAAGTAATTTCACTATCTATTTTTTATCTCACCGTCTTTCACCAAAAGTCTATTATTGTCATGCTTGATGCATTTAACTTAGTTGAAGTCTCTCGTCTTTATCACGGAGCTTAGCTATCCTATAGACTTTTTTTCGTCCTCCTTCGTACTTAGCTTTTGATATAGATCTTCTTACGCCCGACCTCTTACTTCACTCACCGCTCTCTTTGTGTTCTTTTTTGTCATTTTGTACTTTTGCATGTTGTCCTCGCTCCTGTGATGATGTAAGCACTTATAGCATTTCTTATTCTCTTTGATAGACTTTTGCATATCACTGTTCCACCACCACGAATCTTTAGGTTTGCGTTTATTTCTTTTCGTTATTCCAAACACCTCAGTAGTCACTTTCTGAATGCGCAGTGTCATCTCATCCCACATGTCATTTGCTTCTCCTTCCATATTCCATACCCCTTCTCCCATCACTTTATCCTTGAACACCCATGAGGCGTCTCCTTTGAGCTTCCACCATTTCGTCCGACTAATCTTGGCTCCTTTATCCTGTCGAACATGTATTCGAAGACGAAACTCATATATCAAAAGCTGATATTGTGAGACAACACATTCTCCAGATATGACTTTGCAATCTACACAAGCTCATTTGTCATCTCTTCTAGTAATGACAAAGTCAATCTGGCTAGAGTGTTGATCACTACTGAAAGTAACTAAGTACGATTGTTTCTTTCTAGAGAAGGTATTAGCTATCATGAGGTCATAAACAATAGCGAAGTTCAATATTTCTTCTCTTTCTTGGTTCTTATCACCATATTCAAAATCACCATGCACCCTCTCAAACCTCCCACTAGTTGTACCAACATGGCCGTTGAAATCTCCTTCTATGAAAAGATTTTTGCTATTAGACACATCTCTAACCATGATATCCAACTCTTCTTAGAAATTCCTCCTAACTTCTTCACTTAGGCACACTTGTGGGGCATAGGCAGTAATGACGTTCATAACTATATCACAAACTACCAGCTTGACTAGGATGATCATGTCCCCTTGTCTTCTAACGTCAACCACTCTGTTTTTAAGGTTCTTGTCAATTAAGAAGCCTACCCCGTTCTTGTACATTCTTTTTCCGTGTACCAAAACTTGAAGTCTGTGTTCTCCACCTCCTTCGCCTTTTGGTCCGTTCATTTGGTCTCCTGAACGCATAAGATATTTACACGTCTTCTAGTCATAGTATCAACTATCTCCATTAACTTTTCTATCAAGGATTCTACATTCTAACTACCTAACCAAATTCCACTTTCATCGACTAGCTTCCTTGCCTCTCGCATCCGCCGAGTAAAGTGCGAAGACCTTTGCTCATTTATCACTACATCGGGGTATCGATGTAGCGCACCACTAAGGTTCCATTTTCATAAGAGAGACTATGGTTTTTATGTTGGCTCGCCAAGCCTATCACAACACTCCTTTTTTATTCTAGCTTGGGACATGCTGCATTGAAAACTACACAGATGGAGTTGATTTCAATTTACAAACATCTTTCTATCTTCTCTATCAAAATTATCCCTCACTAATTCCTTCCTCCCCAAGTGACAATCAGCACAAAATAAAATAAAATTCCATCTTCTAAAATTTGACCCTCCAAAACTACAATCCAACCACAAATCAATTCTTAATATAGTGTGAGTGAATCAAATATAGTGCAAGTGAGTTTGGACATGGTGCAACGAATCTTGGTATGACAGGGCAAACCAATTTTGAATAGAAAACAAAATTTTGATATATTACGAGATCCAATGGCACACGCTTCGCATGTGCAAGATAAAATGATTAGTACAAATGATAGACACAACACACGAAAAATGAAAAAATAAATAGTACAAAATACATTGTGCATGTGAATGATATAATAAATGGTACAAACAAAACATGCTTCACGCGTGAAAGATGAAAGGTTATAATTTAAAGTTAAAAAACCTAAATGTCAATTGCTGACATCATAACATCATTTCAATATATGTAAAGCTTATAGAGAAGTTTAATATAAGCTTAGTATAGTGGTTCAATACATATTATCTTTTTTTTTTCTTTTGAAGTCCAAAGATATCAATAGCAAAAAGATTATATATGAAGGAGTTGAAAATGTTTTTAAAGAGTATTTTGAAGTAACCCACAATGTTAATCAAAATATTTAATTTAACAATTACTATTCATTCTATTAGAATTAGCTCATAGTTTTCATTGTTTATTGATTTTAAAAGAAAATTTTAATTTGATTTGAATTCATTTACGAATGAGATTTAAAAGCATGTTGATATTTTCTATTAGGTTGTAAATACTTTTTGGCACGTGCATCGTACATATGTATAAAAAATATATTTGAACAAAATATTTAATTTATCAAAATAATCGAACTTTTACATGTAGTTCTTGTAGCTTTTAATTTGTTATATTTCCGTTAAAAATGATTTCAAAATATTGGGTTCTAGACTTAAAAAAGTAAAACTACAATATAAAGTCTTAAAGTTAAGTTTTGACTACTTTCTTTCTTTTCAAAAACCTTTAAGTATGAAAACGGAATCGAGTGTCATACAAAATGTTACTTAAAAAAATGAGTATCTATCTATGATTTAATGAAATTGTCTTTTGTTTTAAAATGTTTAAAAAATATATATTCTCCACCTAGTAAGCTAAGATATATAAAACTCGAAATAAAGAGTGCATTCAGTATAACTCTAAAGTAGAAGAATAATGAATATAGGTTTATCAGTACTTGAAAGAGAAGAAACATCACAGAAGCATGCAAAACATAAAAAAATATATGTGAAAAACTGTCATCATTGAGATTCGAAGCTATGACCTTAATCAAGTTCCAAACTATACTAATAAAAAAGATGATTAATTTTTGTCTCATTTATACATATTGAGGGTATTTAGGAAACTTTGCAATCAAGCCAAAAATTGTTACTCTAACTACTAGGTAAGATAAACAAATGTTAATCTACTTCAACCAATTTTAATACAGTGCAAGTTAACTTAATACAGTGCAAGTCTATTATGTATGCAGTGCAAGTCAATTCCAAATAAAATGCAATCCTGAGTTGAAACAATGCAAATACAGTGCAAATCAGTTTCAATATTATGCAAGTCAATTTATTAAGGATCAAACACAATATTGAATACAATGCAAGTTAATTTGGTACAATGCAAACCAATTTCGAATAGGATTAATTTTAGTTTTAGGCTTCTAAATAAACTTATCTCAAGTTTAAGTCTCGTTTGAAACTTATTATAAAAATAGACATTTTTTTCGTAATTCAGCATTTTGCACATGCGCATTCCATAAATGAGCATGTACAATGTGCAAATATATTAATTTTTCTTTTTTTGTACATGCTCATTTATGGAATGCGCACGTATAAAAATGATGAATTATAAAAAAGAGGACTGTTTTCATAATAAGTTTCAAACAATGCCTAAACTTGAAGTAAGCTTTTTTCGAAGGTCTAAAAATGAAAATTTGTCCTTTCGAATATATTGTTAGAGAATCTGGATATAATGCAAGTGAATCTAGATATAGTGCAAATGAATATGTTTCAATGTCAAATCCAGTTCAGTCGCGATTTTTTTAGAAACTTTGATTTTTCTTTTAAACTTTTTAGCTTTTTTATAAAACAATTAAGGAAATTAATTGAAATAAAAAACTCAATTTTGGTCATTTTTACAAAATATGGATTTGATTTATATTATGATAGGTGAGATGTTATTTGATCCTTTAATATTTATCTTAGAAACCTTTAACAGAAAGCCTTTGAGACTATAAAATCCTATTCACAATAGACAATAAGATTTCTAAATCCTATCTGTTTAATGGTGGCTGGCACTAACATATTTTATTCAATGTAGTCACAAATTAATACAAGCTATTTGATTAGATCTCAATTAAAATAGAAAAGTAGAGAATGAAAAGATACAATGGATCCTCACAAAAATTTGGACATATGCTGAAATTGTAGGTATTTCAATCTTGATGAACAAGCGATTTCAATCCCGCACTAGCATCACTTATTTAATGCATTAAAGAAATCAAAATATTATAATCGAAAAAGAAAATTTTAATCCAGAGTATTACATCACTTATTTCAACAATCAGATAATAATTTTCAGTACATCGATTTAAACAGCAACACAATGCATTCAACTGATTTCTTTGAACTCCACCGAATCTTATTGCCATGAATTATTGATGTTTAACATTTCTGTGGTTCCTGTCTGAATACAGGCACAACTTTTAGACACAAAAGGAAAGCTTATAGAGCTAGTTGACCTGAAGCTTGGTCCAAACTACTCTATGGAAGAGGCGTTGCTTGTTTTAAATCTGTGCATCAAATGCACAAATCCAAATCCATCTCTACGACCCTCAATGTCTACAGTAGTGAGCATACTTGAAGGTAATAGTCCAATGTGGGTTCCAACCTTTGGTATCCAAGATTCTAATTTCATTAATTCCGAGAGTCGAACACAAAGCATCACAGCTGATGGCATCTATTCTGAGTCATCCATGTCCGTTCCTAGTACTAAAGAGGAACGAACCTTCACTTCTAGCAGTATTACTTCTGAGACAAGTCCCATGTCTGCAAGTCGTAGGTAGGAATTTGATATATATCATCAAATATTAATGGATATTATTTCTATATCTTGCCTTATTTCCAAAAGTTACCGCTAAATTAGATACTTTTGCAAATACATAAGTTTCTGCCATGCTAACAGCAGTCAAAATTTTATATTAGCGCGATTTCGAATTACACTGATGTATCTTTTTTTAAAGATTGCACTAATGCGATTTCATATCGCGCCAATCTAAGACGAAAAAATGATGGTATTGTATTGACATGATTTTAGATTACTACAATGCAAATTGTTGAATCACGCCACCGGTTATAATATTGGTATATATCATTTGAAAAAATAAAAAACTCCAATATTATTTGGTATATATTGTTGTATTTTGGTGATGCTATATGTCAGATTGAAGAAAATTGAGTTAGCTTCATATCGGATATGTTGGTTCGCGATTTGGAGTAATAGAACTCATGTTATCATGTGTTGAAGTAGTAGTATAGACCAAGGTATCAAAGTCCGGCCGGCACGCCGAAGTTCCGGCCATCTCGGCCCGGTTCCGGCGTGGACCGGACCGAAACAATGAAATAAAACCGGTTTCGTCTTAAAAAAATTGCAGAGGTGAACAATCGCACGTGAAGCAAAGCAACAAAAACAAAACTTTATTCACGTGAATCAATTTATGCTGTAAAATCAGAGACAAATTCAATCAAAAATTTATTCACGTGAATCAAAACTTTGTCTGCCATATACAAGTGAATCAATTTATGCTCTATAAAACTAGACATTTCAATCAATATACGCAGTAAAACTTATCTCCTCAGCTCGCGGCAGAAACGAACGGCGACACCGGCAGCACCACTTCGCGGCAGCAGAGATCCTTGCTCGAGCTCGATCTCCTTCAACAACAAGCGGCGACCAGGTTTTTTTTTCCTACCCAATTTGATTTACTGCATCGATTTTGATTTGCTCGAGCTCGATCTGTTTCGTCTATTTGATTTGCGTATGAAGAGGGGAGATAGATAATGGGCCGGTTGTGAATGATTTAGGTTTAAATGTACACTGGAATTTAAAAACAAATTGTTTTAATGGGCCAGTTTAATTGCATTATTGATATACATGACCAAATCCCAATCCAAATCTACAAAAGAATATCATATAGCATAGTTTTAAGTTTTTAACAAGTAATTCATGCTTAAATATTTATTATTTATGTCAAATTGAATTGTGAAGGTTAACATTTATTCTGCATATGCATATATACTTTAATTTGATAATTGAACAACTATGACTGGAAGTTCTATAATGCAAATAATATATTGTTTAGTTTGCATTAAAATGTATTAGCGTTAAGTAATTAAACATTAAATTATTTTGTTTCTTATTTAGGTGGCTGATTATGACAAATCGTGATATCGTTTGGAATTATTGTACGGCCGTTATTGGTGAAAAAAGAAAAAACAAATGTAATTATTGTCATAAAATAATTTCTGGTGGTGGTATGACACGTATGAAAGAACATTTAGCAGGACAAACAGACGACGTGGCAGTATGTCCGACTGTTCCCAGAGAAGTCAGAAAACTTATACGAGAACATCTGAATAAAAAGAGAAGTGAGTGAAATCAAGGGAAGCTCGAAAAACAACGTGTGCAAGAAGAGCTAATGAGCATGCCCGAACAACAAAATGAAGATATCGACAGTGATGGAGGTGAAGATGACAGAGAGCTAAGATGCGCCTTGCAAGAAAGTAAAGAAAGTTATATGAACTCAGGTGTAGGATCTAGTGGAACAGGTATACGATCTAGCGGACTAAAGCGCAATGACCGTTCTAAATCAATCAAAATAGATGACGATTTAGCAACACGAACAACTGGAAGGATTGATCCCTATGTATAGTTAAGTCGTGTCTTCCAGCTATGTGGTGGTCAATAATTGGTAGGGAAGCTGCTCCAAATTTAACATGCATAGCTATGCGTATTCTTAGCCAAACAGTTTCTTCTTCAAATTGTGAAAGAAATTGGACAACATTTGCAATGATTCACACGAAGTTAAGAAACAGAATAAAAATGAAAAACTTAGAAAAATTGGTATTTGTACATTATAATATGCGATTAAGAGTACGACATGCTAAACGTCAACAAACAACCGACCAACTTATTGATTTAGATTACATCTTTCATGAGGAGGATCCACTTGCAGAATGGACTAGAGAAGCTGAGAATCCACTACTTGATAATGCAAGCGATAATCCTTGGTCGGACAATGATAACGTATCTGCAGAAAATACTGAAAATGATAGTTCATCAAATGATGATTAGGTAATGCTGGTGGTGACGGTATTGGTTCTAGTGGTTATGACGTTGGTTTCACTTTTTATGAGTCTCAAAGACATATCCAAAATTATGAAGCAGATGACTATAGTCGACGAAGAGATAGAAATTTGAACGTTGTACATGAAGATCAAGGGGATTATGATGACAGATATACTTCTAACAATGTCCCCAGTTTTAGGTATTCTACATCTGACTATACCGGAGGTTATTCGTATTGTGGGTTAAATCAACCGTATGCTGCTGAGTCATCAAGTAGCCAAGATGAACCCTCACCCTTTAATAATATGATGACGACATTTTTAAGTTCGGATCAGATACAGCAGTATGTTTTTCCAACATATTATAATCCGACACAAAATGAAGAGATCGATGGGCAAAATTTATATTATGCTCAAAGAAATAGCTTTTGGTATTCAATTTTTATGTTGTATGTTTTGTAACTTCTATGTCACTTGAATAATGTAGTGTAACTGACTATCAGTATTGCATATTTATTTGTGTATTTATAACAAAAATGTACCGGAATTCACAAACCGGATTTAAAACGGAATTTCCGGAAATCCCGAAACGGGACCGAAATTTTGAATTTTTCATATGACCGAAACGGAAACGAAAATCGAAACTTCGAACCTTGGTATAGACACATGGGCATCAGCTATTTAGACATTTGGAAAGGGAATGTCTCACAAGGGGATCAGATGTTTGAAAATATCTGAGTTTTAGGGTTTTGTTTACCGCGTGTATTCAATCCATTTTGACATGGTTGAAACATCAGAATTTTAGTTCAAATGCCTGAATTTCAGCTCAGACGTAACGTTTGGTGTGGTCTTAATTGTCCTTTTCTGGGTTGTTGTAGTGTGCTATTCTTTAGGGGTAAATTTGAAATTTGTCTATAGCAAGATTTCTCCTTATGAAGATGGATTTTAGATCTATTTTTGCGAGTTAGTTATTTTTTGGTTATAACAAGGGTTCTTCACTGCTCATTTTCTTCATTTCTCTAATCTTCACACAAATCAAATTTTAGTGAGAATTTGTTAATCAATGATCAATTGTAATCGGTCTCTTGTACTCTTTCCTTGGATATTAGTAAAACATCTCTCTTAAAGTAGACGCACACTCACAAGACATGAGTGGAACCATTATAAATAATGTGTGTGATTTATTTGTACTATTGTTATATATTACCTTGTTCTTGTGTTTGGTTTTGCACTTGGATTAGTTGAGACCGGGTTAAGAAATTGATTCATTATTTTTGCACATCTTTTAACAATCCTAAGATTTCCACCGTGTCGCTTTGGTTATGTGTTGGTGTTTGATTGTTGAATCCAAATTTCAATAAGCTCACTGGTGTTTATAAGATGTTTGTGAAAATGTCGGAATCAGTTAATGTCTCGGAAAATCCCTCAATAGTTAGTCTAAGTACTATAACACCGTATGTATGTGGATTTATGCGGTTTCAGGATCATATTTGGTTATAGAGAAGATGAATGGTGATAAAGAATTTGAGAAATGGTAATGGAATATGACAACGTTTCTAAGACAAAATCAGATGCATCGTGTTGGATACGCATTTGTTACCGATGTATATCTCAGATGTTATGAGAGAGGAGGTGGAAGTGTGGGCATACACCATATTTTAACTTGCTTTAGGTGAGAATGTAATTTCTAAAATTAGTGGTGAGACCACCGCTAAAGCATTTGAGACAAATTAGAAAAATTGTAAATGAAAAAGTCACTTACAAATCGTTTGATACCATTATGAATATTCTTCACTATAAGATAAAGGAGAGACTTTGCTAAAGGTGCACTTGAATACCTTTAATGGATTGCTAATAAAGATGAAGGTGGTATATTTGAAATCAAGGATGATAAAAGTCGATGAATTTGTTGTGGTTATTATCGAAGCGATATACGGGGTTATCGATAGCTTAATCTATAGATGAGATACTTTGACACTCAGTGATGTCTAAACGGGTCTTCTTAGTCAAGAGTTACGGGATCAAATGAAGGAATTGAGTGATAGTAGTGGTACAACGAGTAATGCTCATAGCTGCTTGTGGAGAGAGGTAGAAGCGAGAATAAGGAAAACCATGGGCATTTGAAATCAATAAAGCCCAGAGGTCGAGGAAAAATCGAAAGATAGGGATTTAAATGCTTTATTTGTAAGAAGTCTGATCATTGAAAGAATTAATGATCCAGAAAGAAGAAGAATGTAGTTGCATCTTTATCGGTGGTGGTGGAGAGTATTGTTAGTGAGGTTGATGAGAACGTATTGACAACCATAGCACCAGGTGTTTTGGATAACGAGTGGGTGCTCGATTCGGTAGCATCTTATCATATTATGTTGAATATGATTTTTTTCCTCTTCTGTCTATAAGAAGGAAAATGCAATTGTTATGGTTAGTTGTGCTTTTTGTAACTCGATGGGCGTTGTTTCCGTGAAGATTCAGATGTTTAATAGAGTAATTTGCATGCTTACTGATATGCGCTATGTTTCGAAACTTCAGAAGTTGTTTATTTCTTTAGGACAGTTGGATTCTTGGGGTTGTAAAATCACTATTGAGAGTGATAATTAGTTTGCGGGTTTCCAAATGTGCATTTATGGTGATGAAAGATGTTAGAGTTCATGGTGTTTACTTGTTTGATGGTATGATTATTAAAGGCAAAACTTGTGTTGGTGTTGATAATTCTTGTGACTTGGATGCGACATGCGACTCGGTTCTCGGATTTGAGATTGAATCATGTTTTGAAGAAGAGTTTAGACATTGTTGTCAAAAATCCTAAAATCCTACGATTTAAATCGTGATTCGGATCGGATCTCTCCCTTAACGATTCGATTTACATTCCGATCCAAACTTAGTCAAAACCGTAGATAAAAAAATATTCTATTTATATACTAACATACTTAATATGTTTATTTGAATTCAAAATTCAAAATACAATGTTTTCAAAATAAAATAAAAATATAATAAGAAAGGAAATTGAGTTTTATGTTTAATTGTAGAAGTTCAAACATCAAAATCAATTTCAAATTGTGCGCAAACCTTCAAATACGAATCTTTTAACTCTACGATTTACGATTTGAATCTCGTTTCGATTTAAAGTTTGAACTTTATGATTTACGATTTAAATTCCATTTTGAAAACATTGAGTTTAGATATTCTTCGAAAGCAGGAGATGATAGAGTTTTACATAGAATATGTCATGGGTAAGCAAACTAAATTTTCAACCGGTGATTTTAGAAGTATACTTGATTATGTTCACACAAATTTTTTTAGGGCAAGCACCGGTAGCTTCTTTGGAAGGAGTTCGATATTATATATCTTTCATTAATGATTTTTCTCTAAAGGTTTGCTTATATGTAATAAAAGCTAAGTCGGAGGCATTTGCAAAGTTCAAAGAGTGAAAGACTCTTATTGAGAATGCGATGATAAATCTTTGGAAGTGTTGAGATCCAATAATGGAGGGAAGTATGTTACTGGAGAATTCTTGAATTCTTGTAAGCATCATGATATTCAAAGGCATTTTACTGAGGATCCACAATCAAATGGGTTGCAAAGATAATGAACTGTATTCTATTAGAGAAAGCTCGATGCTTGAGATCGACAACGGGTTTGTCGAAGGGATTGTAGGCCAAACTTTGTCAACTGTGGTACAGATTGTGAACCGAATTATGTGCCCCACTATTGGTAACAAAATTTTGAAAGAAGTGTGGAAAGGGAAAAGCATTGATTTGAGTTATCCTTTTGTGTTTGTTAGACCTATTTATGTGCATGTTTCGAGTAACGATAAGCTGGAGCCAAGAGCTTTCAAGGGGATTTTGGTTGGTTATGCGAATGGAGTGAAAATGTATCATATTTGGAACTTATAAACGAAGAATATTGTTAACTCACGTCATGTAACTTTTGACGAGTAAGCTTTATTCGAGATGACTGAGAGCTCATCAAATACTTCGGTTTTGATTGGAGATGAATCCAAGAAGATGGAAGTTATCCCCATTTTTCGACCTAGTAGTTGAGTAGAAGATGATACTTGGTAAAGCGGTTGATGTAACATTACATAAATGTCGACGCGGTTGCTCTAATAGTGTTGGTAATGTATATGATTTTAGAGAGGATTCATTTTAAAGTGGAACCGAATGAGGTTTAGGTGATGGTATTGCCAAATGGGTGAGTCGTCTTACTATAAGGCCACCTGAGTGTTATGGTGATCAGAACTTCCTTAGATTTAGTGATCATTTAAAATCTTCCTGTAATCCAAGATGAGCCGATGGACCTTGATGGCGTCATGAATTCGAGTGATAGCTCGAAGTAGATTTGTATCATGTAGGAAAAGATGCAATTTTTGTCTAAAATGAAACTTGGGAATTATTTCTTCTTCATAAAAAAAACCGAGCGATTGGAAGATACAAAGTTAGATTAGTGGTCAAGGGTTTTGCATCAAGGAAGGAAAATAAATACGATGAGATTTTACACCGGTTGTGCGATATACATCAATTCGGATCTTATTGGCTACATTTGTTATTCATGACTTGAAGTTAGAGTAACTAGATGTGGAAAACCATTTTCTTGTATGGTGGCTTGTATGAATACATCTACATAGAACAACCACGTGAATTTGTTGTAGATGGTAAGTCAAATTTGGTTTGAAAATTAAAGAAGTCGTATATATTAGAAATCGCTTAGACATTGGTACAAGAGGTTTGATCATTTTATAACTGATATTGGTTTTGATGGAAACATCAAGGTTGCTTATGTGTATTTCAAACGATTGAAAAATGATTGTTGGGTGTATTTACTTTTGTATATTAATGATATGCTCATTGCATCTAAAGTCAAGGATGAAATCAGAAAATTGAAATTGTGTTTGAAATCAGAATTTGATATTAAGGATCCTAGTGAAGTGAAGAAAATTCTGGACATGAAATTATGCGGTGCTTTGAGTTGATATTGACTTAGAGAGAGTACACTAAGAAAGTGCTTGCTCGGTTTAGCATGGTTCATGCAAAGGTGTTTAAGACACCATTACCTTTGCATGTGAAGCTTTTGATTAATGATTCGTTGATATTGGGGAAAGACAAGGCTTATATGACACGTACCATTGCAAGCATGGTTGGTAATTTTGATGTATGTCATGGTGTATACAAGGCTTGATATTGTAAATACCGTCAGAATGGTTAGTCAGTATATGACTAATTTGAGAAAATCACTTTGAAAAGCCATGAAAGTTATGTTAAGATATTTTAGAGGTACTTCATGACATGTTCTTGTTTTTTTACGGTAGTGATGGTATGAACGACAAGTTGGTTGGTTACCATAATTCAGACTACGTTAGCGATAGAGATAGGAGGAAATCAACTTTCAGATATGTTTTCACCCTTGGTGGTACTACCATTAGTCGAAGATCTAGATTGCAAACCGTAGTTGTTTTATCTACTATGTAGGTGGATTTGAATTGTCGTGGTGGAGGTGGCGAAAGAGGTACTTTACGTAAGACGATTATTGTGTGATTTGGGTAATGAATACAATAGTATCGATGTTCAAGGTGATAACAAAAATGTTATACATTTGGTGAACTTGGCATTTTGTTCTCAAATCAAGTATATTGAGGTGATAGAGTTGTTCTTTGTTAACATTGATGAGGATAAGGTTGTTCATCTACGGAATTGCACACAAACGGTAATGCGAAGGATATCTTTATGAAGCATTGTAAGTTGAGAAGTTAGAGCATTGCTCGAATGAATGTTAGATGTCACGAGGTGACATGGTTGGGGGAGTTGTTTAATTTTGTTATTGATGGTGAAGTATATCAATGAGAGATTATGGTTTTGGTTTATCCTTCACTGATTTTGGTTAGTTTCAACATTTTATTAATGAGCGATTGTCTTGCCATGGTTCGTTAGTAGAGTGTAATGGGTGGTGGACGAGCTCATTGAAAAATATTCAAGTGGAGTTGGTTAAAGGTGGAGTTCGATATTATGGCTTGATAGTCATTGGATGTATCTAGTGGTGTTGGAGATGGATATAGTGTTGAGTTTCGGCATTCCCGCGTTCCGTACGCATTCGCTTCACCTTGTCTAGTGTCATCAACGGTCGAAGTCTCCTATGCCGGCGTCCCGATTGAACATCCTTTCATCGTCTCCCATCGAGCATATAATCTGGTCTTGACAACACATTGTAACAAAAGGAATCTCCAATGTTACGTGCCACAAATCTCATATATATACCACGATAATTCCAAATATCCTACGATGTGAGACTTTAACTAATTCAATCCACACACGCACTCCATTTACAATGCGAGCCACACCTAACATATAGTGTCGAGGTGAAGTGTTGTATTTTGACGACACTATATGTCGGATTGAACAAAATTGAGTTAGCTTCATATTGGAGATATCAGTTCACGATATGACATAACGGAACTTATGTTATTACATGTTGAAATAGTGGTGTACGCATAAGATTTGGACTATATGGTTGTGGACTGGATGGTGGAAGGTTGGAGCATCAGATATTCAGACGTCTAGAAGTGGTTTTTAGACGTTTGAACAGGGATCAGACATCTGATAATCTTTGAATTTTAGGGTTTCTTTTGCCGTGTGTATTCACTTCATTTTGTTATGGTTTAAGACGACTAGATTTCAGTTTAGATGTCTAATTATAATTTCAGATATATGTATAGTATAAAAAGCCCTTCTCTGATGCAATGTGCTATTCTTCAGTGGCAATTTTAGAAATTGTTTATTGCGAGATTTCTTCAAATTAAGAAATTTTCAAAATCTATTTTTATGACTTAGTTATATTAGCAATAATAATTATTCTCCTCTATTAAATTCATTTATTTTTCTAATCTTCACAGAAATCAAATTTTAGTGAGAATTTGTTAATTGATGATGGATTGTAATCAATCTTTTGTATTTTGCGTTGCCTATTAAGAAAACCATATCTCCTAAAGTGGATGAACACTCACAAGATACGATTGGAGCCACTATAAATCTTGTGTGTGATTTATTTGCATTGTTGATATATATATATATATATATATATATATATATATATATATATATATATATATATATATATATAATTTTATTCTTGTGTTTGATTGTGCTCGGATTAGTTGAGGTTACGCTGACATACATATTGAATGGTTATTTTTGCACATCTTATAATGATTCCAAAACTTTGGTTGTTGAATCCAAATTTCAATGACACAAATCTCTGACAATTCTCATTGTACAGTTTTTCTTCATTGCAGGCTTCTTGATGGGTCAGACTCATAATATTCCTGGGAGTGCATGTTTTTGTATTCTATTATTCCTACTTTGTGCAAGCATAGCTAAAATTCCTGTTGCTATTGCATGAACTTGATAGGTTGAAATTCATAACATTAAGTTCCCCGCAATATTTTTTAGACAAGTAATTTAAAAGTAAGATAGATGGAAGCAAATGCATCTTTGTTTATATTTGTTTTTTTGCTTATTATTGCTAACAACAGTCTTGTTGTATATAGTTATCAAGGCGGGGACTACCCTCCAGAATGCAAGAAAATGTGAAGCTTCAACTTTTCTGTTGCAGATTATCTCTATTGAACCTGTGTTTTTTTTTCACCGTAGTTAGTAAAAAGTATAAAGAATTCTGCAAGCTTTCAGTAAAACATTAAAATTTTTGTATTTATTCGAAACTGCACGAGCAATGAGCTTTTGTCTATGCCTTGTATGTGGTCTTATCATTAGCGCGAGTGATCATAGAATATTTATGTATGTTCCAAGAAAATTGACACTTCTTTTTTTCTTCAAAAGAAATTTAGAAATATGGTACTTTTTTTTTTGAGTTAACAACAACAATTATATGGGACCATGGATTTAAAATCAGTGTTGATTTTGTTTGTATACGGTGAATTGAGTAATGTACACTTGTGCCGTGAGCATATTCAAAGGATGATTGGTGGGATTATTTAGTGGGTCGTTGCAGAAGGTCAATGCACAATCTAAACACGAGAAAAAGGTAGAGTCGGTATACCTGATTGCTGGCTTTCGTTTTATGTTTTAAATTATTTTATTTTGCATTCATTGCAATCTATGACGAGAGAATGTGTACAAGTTTGCATACCTGAAAATCAGCTTTCTTATTGTTTATTATCCTGCTTAGCGTACATGTATTAAATTTGTGTAACACGCCGATATGATAAAAGAATTTGTGTGAAGGAAGATTGAACGAAGTTTGATAATGCCCAAGAGTTGAAGAAAATAATAAATTCAAGTTTTGTCTATAGAACATCGCTTGCATGCATGAGACTTAGGAAATGGGCTTATATCGATTTGATCCTCTACTTTTTGGACGGAACTAAAGCTACAAAGTAATTCATCATTTGGATTTCTTGATAGAATTTTCTATGTTCTTAAATAATCTTGGTGTTTTATCGATCGTCGAATGAATTGAATTGTGGATGTGATTTCGGGCTTTTATCAAGGTTTGACGAATAGTTGAAACAGGAAATTTACGTAAAGGACAAAAATTAGGGCTTTTTTAATCACAAGGACAGCCCGCTAAAATTTTATCCTCAAGGACAAATCACTGCAACTTGTCTCTCCAACTTCAGATCTTGCTACAAAACCCACACATCGCTTCCTTCTCCAACCCAATAAACTCCGACCGAGACGTCGACCTCTCAGATCTCGACAACACCTTGGCAGAAATCAAGGACCTGCGCGCGGAGTTCGAGCTCGAGAGGCGAATTCGGAAGAAGATGGAGTCTGTGAAAAAATCTAAGACGAAGGAGCTCGCGGAGAAGAAAAGAGCACGCGAGGAAGCGGAGAGCGACCGTGAAAAGTTAGGGATGGAGATCAAGCACGTGAGTGAGGATTTCGAAATACTGTGTTCAGTTTTGTATGCGATGTGGTATCAGTTTTAATAAAATAACACAGTATCAGTTTTTTGGTATCAGTTTTGTATGCGATGTGGTATCAGTTTTAATAAAATAACACAGTATCAGTTTTGTATGCGATGTGGTATCAGTTTTAATAAAATAAATAGTATGGATTTGTGGTGGAAAATTTCTGATGGGTTATTGGTTTGACGAAACGGTGAAGGTGGTGGTATAGTGTGTGGTATTTGAAAGCGAAAGGTAGGGTTTGCATCATAAAGAATTTCAAAACTGATATCTAAAATTTCAAAACTGATACCTAAAATTTCAAAACTGATACTTAAAAACTGGTATCAGTATCAGCTTTTAAGAGCATGGTGCTGGTGAGGGGGTGGCGTTGGCGGGTGGACGAGGTGACATGGGGTAGTTGCACGACGCTGGTGAGGAGGTGACGCTGCGGCGATGCTGAACACGAAACGGATGGAGGAGGTGGCACGAGGTGGTTGCTCCAAAACGTATGAAGGAGGAGGTGGCAATGGTGGCGCTGGTGAGGAGGCGGCGGCGTTGGTGAGGAGGTGGCGTTGACGCGGGATAAGGTGGTCGGAGCTGAAAACGGGATTGAATGGGCACGGGAAAGAGAGATTTGTGCATTTGAGAAAAAATGGACTTTGGGCCTGTCCTTGAGGATAAAATTATAGGCATGTGTCCTTGAGGATAAATTATTTGGATATTTTGTCCTTTACAATAAATTTCCCTAGTTGAAATTAGTTGAGAGTCTAATCTAATGAGCAAGTGTAATTCAATGAACGGACTATCTAAGTATTCTAACACATACTAACCCCATTATTAGATATCTGAAAATCTCTACATAAATATTAAAAAAACGAATAAATATCCGATATCCCTAAAAGCAAATACAGATGCGGATACGAAAATATTCGCATCTGAAATTATTCATACGATTTTTGTCAAAAATATATACTATATTATGTGTATTTTATATTATGTATATTTTAGTAAAATGAAAGATATGTATTTATTATTTCATTAAATCAATAGTTTATATTATATCATTTAATGCAAATTGACTATTCGAATCGACATATTTGTTTATTTTCATACTTTTATGATCGATGGGATCGTTTTTTTGTGTTAAACCCAAAATTCTCTATTTATGTTTCTTAATTTATCTATCATTAACAAATATTATATATTCATCCGTATCCGCAAATGTGGAGATCCGATATTCAAAAATAATTTCAGATAAAAATGCGGATGCAGATATAATATTATTTGCATCCGAACGTATTCGTTGGCAGGTCTAACATCTACCTTTATCTAACAACAGCGCTTCACTAAGAAGTTTACTAAAGGTAGATTGTTATGATAATTTACTAAGGAAATGCTTATTTTTGTGAGGGAGGGTCAATAATTTTTTGCAAGGCAAGCGGGGTTGGCTGGTCCCCTACCAGTTTATTGAGAACAAAAAAAAGAACATGATTATGAACATGCTCATAATCACCAGAAAATAAAAATAAAAAAAACAGAAAAAACCACACAAAGGCTAGCTACTAAGAAAAACACACAAGATGAAGAAGAAAGAGGAACATAAACATGGTCAGAAGCTAAAAGCAAATTTCAGTCAAATGACTACTGAAATCATAAAGGCTTTCCTTCATACCATAGATGATAACATGCTTAAGGATTTCCCATAGCTGGTCCATACTCCTACTCTTATTTTCAAAACATCTTAAATTTCTTTCTTCCCATACCAAATTCAAATATTTCTTAAAGGAGAAGAAATAAACTGTTCTGTCCTACTTCCTCCACTTAGTTGATTTGCTTATCATATCCCACTCTACTGAAGACAAACCATGCACATGATCTCCATTTATTCTTCTCACCAATCTGCCCCAAAGACTCATTAAGTCAGAGCACTCAAAGTATAAATGATCCACAGTTTCAGTCTGCAACTTACAAAAGACACAAAGGGGATCAACTACCATACCATAATACAACATTTTACTCTTGGTCAACAAGGCATTCATGATAACTTTCCACATCAGTAAGTTTTCCCTGGCAGGAGAGTATCTTGACCATATTACCTTATGCCAAACTATTTCAGGGCTGCTAGTCACATTAGCAAGCAGTTCATAAGTTTCAGAGATTGAGTGAGGCTTTCCATTCCAAAGCATTTTGTCAGTGGAAGCTATATGGTAGTTATTACTCTGATATATATTCCAAACAGCCCTAATTTCCTGATTACTAGTGTATGGCAGCAAAAGCTTTCCATCAATCAAGTGATCTATAGCATGAGCAGCCCTACTTATTTCAGACTGAGCAATCTGATGTGGAGTAAATATATTCCTAAGCAATAAGCCTTCAGCCATCCACGGTCCATTCCAAAAATTAATTGTACTGGATTGTGAGAGAACAAATTTTATAAAAGGAGAGAAAGTAGTTCTTAAGTCCAGCAACTTCCTCCAAGTCCAGCTACAATTCTGGGGAACAGACATAGTCCAGAAGTTCCTTCTACCCAGATTATAATTTTTGTTCCATTCAACCTATAAGCAATCAACACCACTTAGCAAGGCATTAAAGTGAGCACTAAAGGCTGCTTTATTCCATATTTGCAAATTAAATATTCCAAGGCCACCTTTCTTTTTAGGCAACTCCATTTTAGCAAAGGAGCACGGGATGATTTTCTTAGAATAATTGAGCCAGTCCAGAAAAGTCTCAACATTGCATTTCTAACCATTTTCACTAGCTTAATGGGAAGGATATACACTCTTGACCAATACACCATCATAGATGAAATAACAGACTTGATGAGCACAAGTCTTCCAGCTTGTGAAAGAAATCTATTAGCCCAGCAGGTCATTAAGTTACAAAATTTTGAGAACAGAGGAAGGCAGTTAACAGTTGTAATTCTTGAAGTGCAAAGTGAAAGCCCCAAGTAATTCATGTTATTATCCATAGCTTGTAATCCAGTAATGGCAATTAAACGATTAGCTACTTCAATAGATATACCAGATGTGAGAATTTGAGATTTATTAGCATTCAACTTCAAGCCAGTCATATGGCAGAAATTGTGTAGCATTGATATAATATTCTCCAAGGAGCTCTGGTCAGGCTTAGTAAATATCATGATATCATCAGCAAATAGGAGTGATGAAATATGTGGGGACTTACATTTTGAATGAAACAATATTTCCTTTTGTTCATATCTCTTAGTCAACATAGTGGTTAAAACTTCCATAACAAGTATAAATATATAACATGAGATAGGATCACCTTGCCTGATCCCTTGATTACTTTTGAAAAAACCAGATGTGAAGCCATTGTATTTTATTGAGAAGGTGGGAGTTGAGATACAGATGTATATCCAAGCCACATAAACTTTTGGAAATCTCATCAAAGCCATAATTCTCACAATTGATGACTAGTGTATGCTATCATAAGCCTTCATTAAGTCTAGTTTTAACATGGCATTTTGGGTAGCATGAGCACGACCATACCCTTTTAATAGTTCATGAGAAAATATAATGTTGTCAAGGATATTCCTCCTTGGTAGAAAGGCAGACTGATTCCTGGATATTAATCTGCTAAGAACCACAACAAGTCTAGAAGCTAAGATTTTTGATATACACTTATACATTACATTACAATAAGAAATTGGCCTAAAGGATGTAACAGAAGAGGAGGGCTGGACTTTAGGAATAAGTACCAGATTAGTAGCATTCACTTCCTTTAGCAGTTTGAATTTGGTGAAAAAATTATGAACTGCTTTTAAAAATTCTTTCTTGATTATATCCCAACCGTGGATAAAGAATTGAACATTGAACCCGTCCGGACCTCCACTTGATTGCCTATTCATGGAAAAAAGAGTTTCTTTTATTTCCTGATCTGTTACCCTAATGACAAGATTGCCAGCTTCCTCAGGCTGCACTTCTGGTAATTGTAAGTGGGTTAGATCATCAATTTGGGGGATGAAATCATCATTGTTTCCTAGCATATTTTTATAATAGTTAAGTAGTGCTTTGTCAACTTCAGATGGGTTAGAGTGCAGGACCCCAAACTCATCAAATATGGTAGAGATATGCTCCTTTGCATGTTTAACCTTAATGGCTGCATGAAAATATGCAGTATTGTTATCCCCCTCAGTTGCCCATTTTTGCCTCAGTTGCTGCCTCTTTATATTCCCCTCAGTTCTCAAAGCTTGATTTAACTCATCAAAGTAATTTCTCTTAGTTTCAGCAGCTGCTAAATCAGCAGGATTGCTCATCATTAAATCTTGTGCTTCCTTGAGTTTCTTCCTTAGCAAAGTTGATTTCAAGGTCCCATCACCAAACTTGTTCCTTGCCTAATCTCTTAATGCATATTTTATTGCTCTTAATTTCCTGCAAAAAATAAACATAGGGTTTCCATAAAAAAATTTAGACCATGCTTTATTTATTATACTAGTATACTCAGGTTCAAGGACCCAAGTATTATAAAATTTGAAGCTTTTTTTTCTTTTAACAACTTCTGACCCGAAGAGAAAATTATAGGAGAGCGATCAGATAAGACTGGTTGGGGGATAAAGGAAGACATTGTTGGCCAAGAGGATAAGGCTTGGAGGTTAGCAAAAGAGTGATCTATGTTGGTAAATGTTCTGACTCCAGTTTGACTCCTGTTATTCCAAGTGAACTTAGCACCAGATGTGGGAATAGGAAGCAAACTAGAATCCTCAATAGCTTTATTGAGAGGAAAAATGTCTTTTGGGAGAAGGGGGGTGCCACCAAGTTTGTCATGTAGGGAAAGACAGCAGTTGAAATCCCCAAAGACAAGCTAGGGGTGGGAATTTTGCCTAAAGGCTGGAAGAAGATCAAGAAGAGGTTGCCTTGAGTTCAAAGAATTGCGAGCATAAATAATAGTAAGGTAGAAGGAAGTAGTTGAATCATTCAGCTTGGCTTGGAAGTGCATTACTTGATTAGAACTTAGGACAGAGGATAGAGTCAAAACAGTTGGGTCATGAATAACCATGATACGACCATAAGAAGCTTGGTTCAGATTATGGTTAAGAGTCCATGCAGGATTAATGTGCCTAATAGCTTTATTAGTTAGGGTTTCATTCAGTTTAGTTTCCAGAATAGCAAATAGTGATATTTTGTGATGGTTGATGAGATACTTTACTTGATCTAACTTAGTTAGTGAATGTGCTCCTCTTATATTCCATATTGCATAGGACTGCATCATTTGGTATACTTCAATGATTGGTGAATTACATTTTTCATGCTCCTTGTTGAAGGAGAACCCCTATGGCCAGAGGTATGGTCAACATTGTTATCTTTTTTAAGGTTTAGTCCTTTATCACTTTTCTTGTCTGCCGTAGGATTGGGAGGAGTGATTCTTGGTAATGGTGGCGAGGAGATCCATCCAGGCAAGGTGCCAGTGTATGAGTAAAAACCTGTAGTGGGGATGGTGTTTCCTTTATGCACAGTCATGCACAAAAAATATATTTCATTTTCTAGGGCTTCTCTGAACTAAGTTTCTGCTTGATGTGAAGTTGTTGTTGTGCTTCCATTTTTTACAATCTGAGCCCGACTTTCACTTAGTGGTTGATAATTTCCTCCACTGTTACTGGCATTTCCATGTATATTATTGTCAGTGTGCACATGTGTATCTTCCTTATTCGTACTTTGGGTCTTACTTCGAGTCATATTCAGCTCTGCTTGTGGTCCAATGGATGATTTTGGTGATTCTCTCCTGTATTTGTTAATTGCTTGATCCTCTATTTCAGTGTGCACAAGTAAGTTTGTAGGCACATGGTCAACATTAACCATTAAATCAGTCTGCATATTACTTAAGATTTCTCCCTCCTCACCCTGCTCTTCATTATCACTGATTACATAGCATGGATCAGTCTCATTATCTTCCATCAACACATTAAATCTATTACTAGCTCTATTGATTTCTTCATTTATTTTTGGTGGGTTACCTTTTACCACAGAGCAAGTTTGTGCTTCAGGTAGCTTTATACCCATGGCAACATCTGCTGTATTTCCTGCTCTATTTTTAAAGTTTTCATTTTGCATATTTCTTTCCTCATCTCTTTTCATTTTTGTTCCTCCATGTTCAACCTTTCTCCACTCCTGCTTCTTTTTATTGACCCTTATATGTTTTTCATTCTCAACTTTATTCACCCTGCATTCCTTACTTATTTCTTCTTTTGTTCTTGCCTTCTCTTTATAATTCAGTTTCATTTTCATACACTTGTCAGTCATATGGCCAAATTCATTGCAACATGTACATATTTCTGGCCTCCATAGGTAGTCAACTTTGATAATCTTCTCTGATCCATCAAGTAACCTCACTGCAAATTCATCCAACAACTCTACTAATGGTGAAATTTCTACCATACATTTGGCATATCCAATTCTTTCTAACCTTTCAGTTTTCTCATCCATACACATGAAAGTTCCAACACGTGAAGCAAGCCAATTAATGCCCAGGTGAGACCATGAATATAATGGTATATTAGAGAGCTTAATCCATACTGGAACTGTTCTAATCGTACTGCAGCTATTACCAACATTTGGATCCCATTGCTTAACAATGAATAATTTGTTCCTCATGATTATTGGATCAGAAGCAATAATTTTCCTTCTGTCTTCCTCACAAGACAGATTGAATAGGAACAGAAATCCATCCGATTTGACTTTAATAGAACCCTTTAATTTCCATACTCTTTTAAGATGTGCTATAACCGTTAGATACGAAAGAGGTTTATCAAGAAAAAATCCTACCAAGTAGTCGCCCCAAACTTCATTGCCTGCTTTTATAACATTCTCTGGTGGAACCAGTACTTCACCATCAAAGACCAGTGGCACTTGTATAGGGGTGTGCTGCCCTGCATTACGAGGTTTTGCTTTGAAAAGGGAATTCCATTGGATAGAGGGAGCTGATTGTGTAGAAGTGCAGATCTGAGAGGGGTCGTTTGAAGAAAGGTCATACGAAGGAGGTGGAGGAGAAGTGGTTGAAGAAAGAAGAGGAGGGGTTGGGTCAGGTGGGTCAGGGTCAGAAGGTACAAGAGGGGACAGGGGATGAACAGTTGGAGGGATGTTTGAAAGTACGGGTGGAGGATGGAGGGAACAGAGGCCATTAAAAAAAGGAAAAAACTAGGGATGTGATTAAAGATGATAAGAAACTTGAGGGTCAATAAAAATTGTTCCTAGTAGTAAATAATTTGATTTCTCAAAATATCATCTTCTTCCTTCTTTTTATAGCAAAATCAAATTAATAATTTTGTAGGTTTTCTCATGAAACTAAATTAAAATTTAAGAGCTTGTTTGGCAACAACTTATTTTGAAACTTCTTAAATGCGGTTTTGAGCAGTAACTTTTGAGTAGTTTTAAATAGTGATTTATAGGTAGAACTATTTGGATGGAATTTTATTTCTAAGTAGAAATATTTGATCAAAATCGCCTATGTAATTGCTTCATAAGTCATAAGCAACAAATAACCGCTTTTCAAATTTGTACTTATTAGCAATATTACCTAATTTTGCAAGCTATGTATAAAAATTCTTAAACATCACAATTGAAATAATTTACTTGTAAGTAATTTATATTTTTAAGGAAAAAAGTAAAAATATGAACTATTACTATCGCATCCTTCGCCTCGCCTTTCCTACCCATCGGGACACTTCCCTTCTTCTTGAAAGACCTTCTTGGCTCTCTCTCCTTCAAATTTGGTTCCTTTTAACTGCGTAGATTCCTCCTCCATGTCATATAAGAGATCAGGTCATCATCCCGCATCAACCTCTCTGATTGAACTTCGATTTCTCCTTTAGCGATAGTCAAGGTGTCACTCAACTGGAAGCTATACTATCGCCTCTACTCCATTGTCATGGTGCTTGAGATTAGTATTGTTGTTCAAACCTAGAGTGGCACTGGAAGTATGATGTTTGCTTTCTCATTAGGTTTGTTGGGTATGTTGATTACTCTGGGAGGGGGTTCCTAAAGATAAGTTGGTTATGGTATTTGTTATTGAGTTTCGACGGTCGGACCAAGCTCCCTCATCTCCTACATGTGGCATACATATATGAGTTGGTACATACTAGCGTAACAAAAGGAATGTTTAATGTTATGTGCCTACCAATCCATATTTATATAACACATCTAAAAGTTATTTAGTGATATGCGACTATTCCAATTCCAAACCATCATTCCAATTTATAACATACGAGACAACCCTAACAATTTTCCCATTGACTCGTAGCTGCTTCGAGTAGTACTATCAGATAATACGGATAATGATGCGATATGGGATACACACGTGAATATTTCCTTGGACTAAGACTGGTACATATCTCGTATCATATAAAAATCCACCATAGATGTACATGATCTTAGTACAAAGCAATAAACACGTGTGCCTCCAAGACAGAATAATATGCAATATATATAGTAATTACATGAAGAACATAGAGTCAAAACGCAACGATAATATATAATAAAAATGTATACATAAATTCAAGATATACATTAGATATATATACAACTATCAAAACATCAAACACAATACAATAATGTATAATGAATGTATATAATGAAATCCTATCATTCATCTATGCCCACCATTCATAAATCGTTCATGCTATTCTCTTAACTTGAAATGTCTCGAATTGACCAGAGTATTATAAATAACATACGGGTCAGACTATGTCTATAATGACAACAAACAATATCGTGGCATATGTAATATCGGATATAATATGAAAACAACATACGTAATAAGATATAAAGTGAGATAGCCTATAGAATCATCCATCAAATCCAACATTATAAAAATCACAAATATGAATCCATCATAATCCAAATCACATCCAATAAACAAAGGCTGTCTCAAAAATATCGAATCATCAAACAGTATAGATATAACGGGGACTGACTACACTATAGACTCATACAGTCTTTAATATAGCCGGCTCATCATAGGAACAAGACATATATGCCAATTCACTATACACACATATCCTGAACCAGATAGGAGACCGATGGCCGCCTACCACAAGCCTGCTCCAGGAACCCAGGTCTAATCGCCTAACACAAAGTAACCATCTATTCATATAGTCTTCAGTTACATCGACGGACATCGTGACCTCATCCACTAATGACTTGTCTATGTGTAGCCTTTGTCACGACCCTGCTTTGCCCCTAATGGTAACAAACTACTGGCCTATGCAACACAAGGGGCTACCAACTACCAATCCTACGATGTGCATTGAATATAATATAAAACCATAGTGTCGTGGATTCGGGGCTTGACCCCACGACCAGGCCGCCAAGATGAATACTGGCCAATTTGGTTCACTTTCGAAAAATAAACAAAGTTGGACACAATATGTATGGTCATATCGTACTTGTACCCTATTACTATGCATATCTCTAATAGTAGGCTGATACACGACTCTCATAAGTCACCACCTGATTATACAATACTCCTCACCGAGTATCACATATACACATGAGTGTAATCCTCGTTTGAGTGACATTTACTTATAATGAATAATCAAACAAACAACATAACAACACCCCATACCACGCATGTTATTCGGATAATTATTCAAGGTTTATAAAATACACCCAGTCCATACTAAATATCTCTATATGACAAGTCCGATGAATAACAAAAAAAGTGTTACCGAAATTCTCATACCAGATGGTATCTCTAAACAGTTTATTCAAATTTCTCGTCACACAGAAATGAAAACTCACAAATTACATAGAAGGATGTCAGCACCGTATCATCTTAAAATATAACTCAAATCAATATCAATGGTGAATCATTCATAACAAATAAGTTAATGAGAAAAGAATAAAAAATAATAATAATGTAATACAATAAGATCATAAGAATATAGTGAAATATTATAAAGCTAATATTAGAATAAATACTTCGTTCGCTAAATCATTATATTATACCTTTGAATTGTAAAATAAAGTGCTAATACAAATGCTTATTTATATACATATAAAAAATTTAAAATCACTTTATAGATTAATCACAACTTATAAAAGTCATTTCCTAATTTTCTATATTAAATACTTCTTTAAAATAAATAATAAATATACATTTAATAAATTCAATTACTAAGTTTTAAATAAAATATTTCTACATAAAAAATTATATGTTTACTCTATGTAATTATTCACATTTATTTCCAATGCAAATATAATTTATTTTCCATTAAAATATGCTCTTACAAATATAGGACAACGTGGGACTCGAACCAACGTGGGATGGCTAAGATACACAAGCCTTACCACTAGGCTGCACTTGTTTTTGGAATAAGCAAGTGATCAGTCGACTAAAACACTTCACCAGTTGACTAATAAGCAATAAACAAGCCAACAGAATTTGATTTTATCTCTCGAGTTTACATTTTTCACTAGTTCAGTTGACTGAATTATAGCCTCAGTCGACTGAATTACCGAAACACAGAGATATGATCTAATTTTATACATGTATAGTCGATTAAATCTTATGCCTAGTTGGGCTTTCAGTCGACTGAATATATATTTCCTTCAGTTGACTGAATTGCCGAAGATCGGAAAAAACATCTAAATGAAATTAATTCAAACTCCATAATCGCATTGTTAAAGAAAAGCAATCCAAGACCAATCAACATATGATGCATATGAGAAGAATATACATGAAATCCATAAATGTCAACATATTAAAAATGTAATTTACGCATATGTGAGTGTATAGAAACACTCACCTTAGCTTTAGTTTATCTAATTTGCTTCCGATCCCTACATTGCCTCATACTTGAAAATCATTATAGTCCAAAAACATGTTCAAAACCTTAAATTCTTCATGAATATAGGTGTATCTTGGTGTTGAGGGCATCATATATTTATCATGGAATTTATTGAAATTTATTTGATTTTATTTTGATTAAATGAAGAAGAGGGTTTTGTTATTTATTTATTTTTCTTATGAAGCTTGAGAAAGAAGGTAAATGAATAAAACGTGAATTGTTTTGAAGTATGAAGATATCTGCCACACAAAAATAAATATGAAGATAAATCTAGATAAAGAAAGATCTAGACCCAAGTTTCATGAAAGCAAATATAGATTTGGGCCTTACACAATTTCAAGCCCATTCTAGTTCCTTTTCTTTTCTATTTCTTTGCAAAACTATTTTACTTATAATTCAAAACTCTATAAAACTTCAAACAAAATCATATACATCACTAAAATGTTTACTCAACATTTTGTAATTTTCATAGAATTTATATTTCATGAATTTCTTTATTTTATTTAATAAAATCAAAAGCTACTATCTTAAATCTACCTTGATAAAGTCATTTCTATTAATTGAAATCAATTTAAACCTTTTAAAAAAATTTAATACTAACACATATCTTCATTTGTTATTCGTATACAAGTTTATAAAATATTGTTTTTCGTATTTTAACTAATTTTATTTTGAATCATATCTTAATTGCATTTCAAACTCGATTATTAGATAATTTCCAATCCATTCATTTAAATAAAATAAAACTTCTTTTCTTTTAAAATATATTTCTAATCACATTTACCAATAATACTAGATTTTATCAAATAAATATTCGCCTTTATCATCTCAAAATCATTTTAAAGTCATAAATATACATATAAATGCAAATCATTCTTTAGAAATCCATTTTAATTAATTAAATCACCATTTTTATTAATTACAGCTCAACACCGGGTTGTTACACAAGCAATCCCGTCTCCATCACCTAGCGTACAACTTATGAGTTGGCACACTCTAGTCCAATAAAAGGATTCCTAATGTTACATGTCCATCGACTCATATTTGTACACCACACTTCTAAATTATTTAGCGATGTGAGACTATTCCTCTAAACTGTTACTCTAACTTACAACATGCGAGACAACCCTAACATTTGTAGCCTCGCAGGATATAGTATTTACTATAACCTCAAATTCTATCAAATTAAGACTCCTTCTCCCCAAACTTAGTGTGACTTTAGATTTCTTGACTTGTCTGTGCCCCATGTTCTTAAGGATGCCATTCTAGCTAAATCTATGTGGTCATCACTTTTAAAAAAACTAGAAACACAAGGTCATACGTGTTTAGAAAATTTGAGTTGAAATATGTCGATGATGCTTGGTTCCTCCTTAGTAAAGGGGTTTTTTCTTTTTGGAAAAATCATTTAGTTATTTTTGAGAGAATTAAAGGGTATGACTTGGGGATAATTATGTAATTAAATTATATAACTTAATTATTATAGCAAATTTTATTTGAAATAAAAAAATCTTTTTATTTTATTTCCTAATGTATATATTGTTATATTGGGATATATTTCACGTTTTAAAACATTAAGTATATACAAATAGAAAATCATTATGAAAAGTATTTACTCGATTGAAGCTATGAATGTGTTCACAACTTTGAGTATTGAATCGCGTCAAATAAAACTTGTAATTAAATGTTTCTAGTTAAGATGTGTTGAGAATTGGATTTCGATACATCTATTGAGATTAGCGTAATGCTCTCTATAAGATGGAGGGTGAATCACTCATGATCGTTGGGGTGCCAAGGGTTACGTATGTGTAATTTTTTGGAACAATTACAAAATAACTCTTCGAGAGTCTTATATAAATTAGTTATAAAGTCAAATAGAATATCTCATGTAATGATGTGCGGTAGTGTTTTACTTGAGAATGTTGTGTCTTAAGTGTCTAGATCATACTTGACATGGTTAATCACATGATAACGATGATCATGTTAAGGCTATATTGAATAAAATTGAACCCCTTGAAGTGAAACTCTATTCAAGAAAGGATTTATGTCCTTCAAATAAATGGTTGTATCACCACGATAGGTAGTCAAACTTAAAGTCAAAGTCTTTGGCTAAAGAAAATCGTTTGAATGACAAATGTTATCCAATTGAACCATGGACTTTAATATTGGACTTTACAATTAACTATAAATATTATTAGAGTTTTGATCATTGACTAATCTTTAGACATCTAAGTGACATAGTGATGATGAACAAAAATGTGCACAACATATCTTGCTTAGGGTATAAAATAATTGAGTAATAATATGATTTTACTTAGGTAATTAGTAAGCAGTTAAACTCATACTACAACTATGCCTCCATAAAGCCCGTACAAAATTTAGTGTTCAAATTGTTTAGATACCACTGGTGGATGAGTTCATACAAGAGAATTGGATAATAATATTTACCAGCATATTTTTGTCAATTTATAGATGTTACAAATTAAAATACATAAAATTAATATAAATGTAAATCAATATTTTAGGTTATTTATTTATTTAAAACCTTAAAATTAATTAATGATATATAAATTTTATATATTGATTTATTTACTTAAAGGGGATAAGGTAAATATTTAAATAATTAATAATGGTTAGTAATCAGGCTCCAAATTTACAATCTTGTTGTAATAATATATGGCAAGCCATAAAATAGTGTAAGAGGATTTTTATTTCATTCGAAAAAGAATAATCGATAAATAGTTCATTAAGGAATAAAAGGAGTAGAAGGTGAAAATATATTAGATATTTATATCCATTTTGAGGTTATAAATACCACATTATCCACTCGTACTTTCATCTAGTTCTACAATAAAACCTTAGCCACTATTAGAGAAAAAGTAGAAGCCTATAGCTTAGTCTTGCAAGCAAAGCTAGGAAGAAGGAAAAAGAGTTCTTCAAGGAGGAAACAGCTCTCAAAATGATTTGTAATCGACCATCAATTTTTGTTCGAGAAAAATTATTTTCAAACATTAAATTTTATGTAAAAATAAATTATAAATATATTTGTATTCAATTAAAAAGATTTAAAATGTATACACACACTTCTATTCCCCGTAGACATTATAATAATATAATTATAGACATACTACTTTCATTATATATAATTATATATAATTTAACTAAAAAAATTATGTTAAAATTTAATTAAAAGAATTCTCAATATGTCAATTCAAACATTAAGTACGATTTAGGTGATCTAATTATTCACGATAACACGTTAAAATGATCTGGTGTATAATGATAAAAGAAAAATCTTGAAATTGACCTCATTTTTCATCGCTACCCGATGCACCTAATCCAATTGAATTTTCATTGATGTAATTTGTCCTACACAATAGTATATGCTTATTTGAAATATGTTTGAATGTTAAAGGTATGATTCAAGTGAAATATTATAAGATCACGTTCTTTTCTCGATTTTTGGGATATTGAAGAAAGACGTGGGCATTCAAAAGCTAATGTAAGTATCATAATTAAAAAGTTTTTATTTGGTAATAGAGCTTATCTATTTCTTTGGAAAACAAACAAGTGTTATTTACCTTTGGTTAGCTTCATTTTTCTGGTATTCTGATTATGTACTAGTCTTTAGTCGAGAACTATTTGCTGCTAGGGAACTAGTTTATTAAGCCGAGTATAGTGAGAGGATGCATCATTTGAATACACAAAGACTATGCTTGAGGACAACCTAGAAAAAACAATGCCATTGAAGAATAACCAAGCTAGTTTATGACCAGTTTATCTACATTGATGTTTCTTACGATAGGACACCAAAAATACGTACTACACATAAATCCTTTCATTATGTGGCCACAAGGTGCATGCATAACCCAATATCAAGCTTATGAGAAGTCCCATCCTTCTTGCCTAAAGCCCATGTCAAATTTTTCGTCCACTAGTCTGGTATAGTTTCCTCTTGATAGTCATACTTCTCATGTATGGAGATCCTAGGTTCCTAGTAGCTTTGCATGCTTATCGCCTATTATAAAGGATGTCACCGAGGTCGCTACATATCAGTTATCCCTAGCGAAAACATCTTCCCATCATACCACCATAACCATTCTAATCATCATAGTCTGCAATCGTGCATAAACGAGTTATAGTATCTTCTCATCATTACAAATCAATGCCCTAGTCTCCTTTGACAGTTTATTCAACTCACCCTCTGACATTATCTTCTGGTCCTTAGAGCTATAGATTGTCTATGGCTACCTTGTCCATGCATTTCAAGTAGTAAGCCAGAAGACACCTTATATAGGTAGATTCTCTGATTGATATGATGATGGCTTTGGACGCCATGAGAAAAGTGGGATTTTCTTTAAGCTCACGCAAAACTCCTTCTCTAGATGGATCTCAAATTATAGAAATAACTACCATATAAATATGAAGGTGACTCCTTTGGCTTTTCATGGAAGGAGAGTTGGGAATGTTAAAGTTAGGGGTGTGCCCTAGGAGAAATTATGTAACGTGATTATATAGACCATTTGACACTTATGTATACATCTTGTTTGAAATGAAATTATTTTTGGTTCTACTTCTATTGTGTGTACCTATAGTTATAATTAAATGTTGAAGATTACATTTTATACATAAAATAAGAAATCCGTAGAAGTAAAAATTAACCAATGAGGAATCCCTAGAAGTTTATTTATCAAATCCAAAATGAAATTTTAGTAATTTAATTTAAAATGGTCCTTTCCTTTTTCCTTCAAATCAACTTTTCCTTCAAAGCCTTTTCACAACAAAGATTTTAATCCTTAAAAGTAGGATTTTTAATTCAAACCATTTATTAAGTTTTATTTTTGAAAACCCAATTATTATACCAAACCATTTTTCAAAAAATGTACCTTCAAAGGGTCTCTAAGACATCCTTTATAACTTTTACTAAAAATTGGAGTAGACATGAACAACTTCCATCCTATTATTTTTTTAATACTCATGCTACTTCCACTTTCAACCTTAACGGAGATTATAATAGCATATAAGGGGGCTTGTAAAAAGGTATGTGCAATTACTGCACATATTTATGGAAATTGTTCGTTTTTTCTTTTAATTTCTTATATTTCTTCTAATTAGTTACATTATTTTATATAAATTTCTAACATTATCTCTATTTATATTTCATGATGTTACTCCTGCTTTTTAACTTTCTTCTACCTAAACTACTTTTTTTAAATTGCTTCTCTTTATATAGCTTCTTTTTATGCATAAACCTATCTCAAATGTTTTTCTCCTTATTTCCTTATACAGGAATATCCTTTCTATGTTCACTATAGGGTGTTGTTCTTACCCTTCCATTTTATTTACCTGATTTAAATCCAGTACCACTTCTTATTCACCACCGATTCTAAAAGAATTTTAAAACTTTGTATTTACAAAATCATAAAAATCACCGAGCTATACCTATGCTATATTTTCCATTTATTTCAAATGAAATATCTTCAGTAAAACCCCTTTTTTCTAAACAGTTTTAAATTTCAACTAGCAATTCTGCTTAAAATATAAAATGATATTTTATTTTGTGGACAACTTTTAATATGTACTTATTTTCCAAAATAGAGTTCTTTACTGTTAAATAAATCCTTTGAAAATCATTTTCAGATATATTTTTCAAACCTTTTATTAAATTCTTCTATATGGGGTCGAACTCAGAGTGGGCTTTATTTATCCCTTTTTTTGGACTTTTCTTTTTTACCGCTTACTTTCTGACTTATCTTTCTTCAAAATATATGTTAAAAATCTAGCTATCATCTTGAAGTGATTTCTACACACCTTCTTTTAGGATCTAATTTAATTCTTCTTTGGGATATCTGCAACTTATAGATTCTCATTTTTTCCCTTATCTGGATCTAATGTACATCATCAATCAGTAATCTTGCAGGGATCTACAACCATTAAGCGATCCAAGCCCAACAAGAGAGTCAAATACCATCCAGCTTTAGGGACCCTTCTATATGTCGTATTCATGCTCTTCTTAAGTCAACGCCTTCCAATACGACCCACTTCCCATTGGGTGATCGGGACAGGCGTATATTTCAACTTCATATTATTTTCTAACTCATAGTCACATTGTCCATCTTCTAGAATATGGTTGCAATTACTTCTATAGTCGGAGTTTGTAGAGTTTGGCATATAATATATATATATATCTATGTGTGTATGTACGTATAATTATAGTACGTAAAAATACAAATACGTTCACTCAACATATCATAATTCTTACGATCGATTAGCCTAAGCTTTGATACCAAATGTAATAACCCGCACCTCAGTGGGCCTGAGTTTTTGCTAAATTGAAAACCCCAGTCCACCAAAGTATGGATCGTTAGTGTTGGTATGCTGTAAATAACAAAAGCATATTAGAACACTATCGATATAAACTTATAGCGGAATAGTAAAGTACAATAAATATATAATTACTGACCAAGTCTAATACTTCTGATGTCTAGTGCACTTGTCAGTGTCGAGCATGCATGTCCTTCCACCATTCCCGCCTTGTACCATTACATGTCCCTCTAATTCTATCCTATGAGTTGTAATGAGGAGGGGTTGGAACGATATTCTGGTGACTGCTAAATTACCTACTTTATACATAACACTAGTTTTGTCGATTGCTTTCCATTACATGTTATGTTTACTTCTTAAACTTAGTCGGTTTGACTTCGTATACACATACGATATGCCCCACCTACTCGATGTATACAATAATTAAATACGTATATATGGGATGGGTGTGTGTGTATATATATAAGTATCATAGTCCCCCTTTGGACCAAGATATTTTCTCCGCTAGTATCCGTAACTCAGCACTTCATCGGGATCCATCGTCAACGTAGTATCACATCCTCACCGCCGATAATACCAAGGAACTCCCGTAGTCGCTAATAATGCCATTACAACTATTTATTGGTATTCTATCTTGTTTTAAAAGACCCCCATTAAAAGGTTGTCTAGCTTTGCCTCCTAACAACAAACTACTACGAGGCGGTGCATGTCCTAAACACGGTCTATACTAGTAGGAGGTATAGCCCGTTTAGGTGTAACCCTTATCTTTCCATTGACTGCTCAGGACCGATAACGATCTCGACCTAGTAAACAGATCATACTCCTCATATATATGGTACCAACCTCACTATCATAGTGTCGAGCCTACGCTCACCATCCCATTTAGATTGCCTAATGCAATCAAATTAATGCCCATTTGGTTACTTAACATATACCCCCTAAAAGGTTGAAGCAGACTTTACTTGACCCTGGACACTTCAACCGGACGAACCACCCTACTTTTGTATATTCCCTTCACCTATACGCGAACGTATAATTCCACGGGTCCTAGTGTAACGATCTGGAATTTTATCACTTTGATATTTGAAAATATTTAATTGATTTTAAATATTCAACTTGTGATTTTAATATAAAAGAAATAAATTTGGAAACAAAATAATTTGATTTCAAATAAAGAATTTTTATTTGAATATATAGAATTTTTCTATAATTTTTATTTCATAAAATATTTAAATTTTCGGTTGATGTAATTTACGTCGAACGTCGGTATTTTCAAAATTTAACAGAATTCAATAACCAATGTGTTTTAGTGTTGCTTTGAGATCGCATTACAATGTCGTAAGTGATTATATTTTGTTTTCGGTCGATTCATGCCTCATACGCGAACGCGATATTGTGTGATGGGTACCAAAATCTATTCAAAATTCAAATCAAAACCAAATCTAAATATTCACAGCACTTTTTTCTCACCACCATACATGCACTATACCTAGAATCCTCTAGCCATGTTTTAGCCAACTCCTGCTCCATACCTGTCCACCTCTTCCCTTGATCCTTGCCATAATTGTTGCCTAAGTTAAGGACTTGGTCTTTTGATTTTTGGAATAGTTAAGTATATAAATATGTATACACCGATCAATGTTTTAGTTCGATGCTTCTCTACTTACTATTTTCCAGTGAATGAAAAATCTTCCGATACAAACTTCAAAAATCATTTACTCTCAATCCATCCACTATTAGCCAAAGCGACGTGAATGAAAGTTGTTTGGTATCTCATTAGCTATTTTTAGAAGTTGATGACGCTCGATTTTGTCGAGAAATGACAGAGAAATCCTCATTTTTCAATATGTGGCAAAATTATGTTTGAAAGCTTGGAAAATTATTTCTCCTAATTTGGAAAGAATCACACAATGCCTTAGGCGTCGTTGAGTTTGTATCAAAGAGTAGTTTTTTTATGGAAGTTCGACAAGATTATGTGATAGTCAATGATGGAAGTTGAAAGCTAGGCTTTGATTTAGCTCTTAATTTAGGCAATGATTTTCAATTTGGAGCTTGGATTAGTGATCGGGATGGCGAGGCACTCGAACTGTGAATTTTTAGTGGAGATAGATAGCAATTTTTGTCGCATGATTTTGGAACTGGACGTGACCTCGTTAGGTCAGAAGGTGTTACAGGGGACTAGATGCGAAGTCTTAGGTGGTCGTGTGATGAGCTCGAGACGAGAAGTTGATTGGAGGTGCTAGTTCATGGGTTTGGAGGTTGGTCGTGTGTGCAACGTGCACACGGTGCATGTTTTCTTGTTCTAGGTTTTTGAAAGAGGAGGAGAGGAAGTTTGGGGAAGAAGGGGTTGTGCGGGGTAGGTTTGAAGAATGATGATGGGTTTGGGCCCATTAGTTTGGGTGAGAAGCTTTCTTTATAACTTGTTTAGTTTTATAAATAAAAGCCATTAACTTTGGAGTGTAATATCTCGACCGTTTTAAACCCAATCGATCCGAGAATTTTTGCGTTGGAATCGCGATGATGAGCACGACATTTTTGTGTAGTGTGTTGATAGCTTCGGCCTTGTATAGATTTATGACAGATTAAAATGAACAGAATTTAAATTATGTTATTTTAATTAATAACATCATTTAAATTTATATACATTAATTAGTGATGTTTATTTGGCTAAATAAAATACTGTTGAGTTAAATTGGATTGAATAGAGTAATTTAGACATCTATTAGCGGAATAAAATACCGTTTCGCTACTTAGATTTATTATACACCTGTTAGTAGAATAAATCATAGTTCTGCTATAATTAACCAGATATGTTACAACTGAGCTTCTCTTTCGCAGAAAGAAACACAGTTCTGCTATTACATTAGTGTAAGCATCTATATATATGCCAGTTGATTAATATTGGACAAGTGTTGTATTAACAAGTAGTTGTTAATTATGGGTTCAATTTACACATATCTACTTGTGTAAATACTAAGTAATGTAACTTGAAAAGTTATATTGAATGTATTGGTAACTTGTTAAATACCATAGTGGTCGCTAAGCCTCTTTCTAATTTGAAAGTAATTATTGATCTAAAGTTATTTTAAAAAGACAATTACTATATGTTAATAAGATTTAAAAGATAATTATTATTTATAAATAATGTTTTTTAGATAATTAATTAATCAATGTTCTAAATAAAGATATAAAATTAATTATTTTATTAATATGATTCTTTAAAGTTATTTAGAGTATTTAATTTTTGTTTTAAAGTTTTTTAATTATTTATTTAAAATATTTTAAATTTATTTTAATTATTTATTAAATTTATTTAAATATATTGATATAAGTTAATTTGTTATATTTATAAGTTAATTAATTACTCCATTTATATTATTTTAAAGTTCAATTAATTATTATATTAATAATGTTTTGAAATCAGTTAGTTATTTTATTAAAGATGTTTTGATATAAATTAATAATTATATTAATATTGTTTGAAGCTAATTAATGAATTGTTTTATTATATTGGTTTGAAGTTGAATTATTAGTATAATAATATTATTTAAAGTTAATTTAATGAAAATTAAATGAAGAATGTTTTAATTATAGAATATGCTAGTGTATGATTTTTGTTTGATGATAATAGATAAATATATATTCGTTTAAATGTGTTATTGTACTATTTTATTTTTCACATAATTAAATAAATATTTGTTGAATAAAATAAATAACTCAGAATTCATATTTAAACAAATATTTTATCAAACATATATTTTATTACAAGTTCAAATAGTACAAATTTTAGCTCTCACTACATTTATACATTTTCAATTGCAATACAACTTCGATTACAACACATTTTCACTTTACAGTTTTTTACACATAATTCATCTCACTACATATTCACTCTCACTCGTATTTGATCTTCAACTCTGTTCCAGCCTGAATCCAGCATCTGAACTATCTGCAAAATAAACACCGACGTGGTAAAATTGAAAAATAAATTATTTTGCAGTGCACAATAAAGTGTGTGTTTTGAAAATATTATTTACCTCAGTTATTTGGGTTGTTCGTCGTCATTTTTGTTAATTCATCTTACATGAACAACTTGTGACATGCATAGTGTATCACTGTACATGCCACAAGGTCGTGCACACCGATATCTACTTGCTTGTCAAAATTGCAGGGACAGGTGAGCACAAGGTCAAACCTAAGCAAACACTGGATTCAACTCAAGTTCAATATGTAAAACACTAGTTCAAACATCACATGAAACCGACAAGGGCCAAGAACAGAGAGAGCATCAACATGACTTGCTCACAAATTCAACTGGACAAAGTGCACCATATACATATACATACTTCAATGGAACCAGACCATTCTAACTCGAAACATAGACAAGACTATAATAAAAATTGCACTAGGAGTTCAGAGGCATACAAACTCAGTGCACACACAAAAAACCAGCAACTCAATGAATGCAGCAACATAAGAAACATAATGGTCGATATACAGTGACATCAAGTATGCAAATGCACAAGAGGCAAATTTAACTCGAAGCAAATTGACCAGTGTGGATGTGTACGAGCAAAACAATAATACAACCAGACAGAATGAAGTGCCTAGGGGCTCGAAGCAAATGAAGACCAACAGACCGGTACAACCAGACCAACCACATACAACAAGCTAGCATACATATATACATGCGTGAACACACATGTATACATATATACATGCAGTGACAGCCATACAGAATCAACTTGAAACATACTTCAAATGAAAACATGTGGAACCATACTACAATGACCAGGGCAGTGAACCAGACATACTCCAATGGAACATGACATATACAAAGTGCAGACCAACCATGTGCAACCATACAACTAGACAACAATGCACCTATTTTAAATAAGCAATAGAGGTGACAACAAAGCATTCAGTTTTCAACACGAAAACAATAAACAAGTGCATATGCAAGATAAGTTTCAACATGTTCAAAGTAGTGCATCATATATTTACATACATATGCAACAGTGCAGACTCAAAGCAACATGAAGACCAGACCAATGAAGAATACATTCACATGTAACCCGAGAAGACTACAAGATCAGAGGCAAGTCAAAACAACAAGCTTCAAACATGAACAAAGTCAACATGAATGCATACAACATACAACATGAAGTGGACAAACAAGCATATGCAATAGAGAAATAACAAAGTCAGGGTCAAGATCATGTTTCAAAAAACAGTGAAGCAGTTTGCATGTTTCAAAAAGAAACGATCAAACATTTGCAATTCGAATAGTTTAAATGTATCAAAAATAGTGAAGGATCCATGGGAAAGTATATGTAACAGTTCGAACAAAGTCAAGGAACTGTTTCAAAAAGAAGTGACAAAACGAGAAACATTGAAGAATCGTTCATTAAAGAGTCGCTGATGAACAAGTCAAGCATTGAATATATTAGAAATATATTTAACAAATACAAATGCCAGCCTATAATCAAGGAATGAACAAGTTAGCAAATATCATCACCATCGTTCAAGCACAAATCAACACCGAGCACAGAATTCAAACCAAAAATATACAAACGAAAATTTAGGGATTCGATCCCTATAAATTCAACCCATATCATCATCGACAAGATATCGAGTTGGAGTTCAAGCAAATCAACAGAGAAGTAAAGTATAAAATCACATACCGATTGTATTTCATTCAAACTCGATCTTGAAGCGGCCGCAAAGCAATTCGAAGAAGCATCGAAGCTAATTGAGGAACAAGAGCATGCCAGCAATTAATTCGAACGTCTAATTGAAGCAGAGGCTTCAATCATCAAAACACTAATTTGAGAAGAGGAACAAAAGAAAAAAGAATGGCCAGAGTATACGAACCGAAAAGTAAAGTGAGACAGTTCTCTTTTGTTATATTTAGGCCGGTCTTCATTTTTATATTGGGCTTTAGTTATATAATAATAGGGTTTTGTTTTAGTTTTAATTTTTTATTTGTAATTTCCTTTTACATTTGTGTAAATTTCTAGTTGTGTAACTAGGTACAAACTACGGTGCGTAGTTTGAGAATTCGCAACTTAGTGGCTGAGTTGTGGTAGGGTTTTGAGCATAGAGTTAGGTTAATCAAGTTAGAAGGTGTCGCAAGTTTACGTATTTTTGTAAGCGTCTGATTACCTAATTTCTCGTAGAAACCTTGGGGGCAGCACGTAGGCAGGTTATTGCCGAAGTTGGGTAAATCTATGTGTGATCTCTACTGCATTGCTTTCTGTTATTATTTATATTTCTGCATTAACTTTTAGTATCACCCTATTCACCCCCCTCTAGGGTGAAAACGATCATACAAGTGGTATCAAAGCAAGCTTAATAGCATAAATGTCTAACCCTAGTTGCAAATCTAGCAAGAGTCAGTCCAGTATTATTCCCCCTATTTTTGATGAAACAAAAATTTTAAATTGAAAACTAAAAATGGAATTTTATTTAAAATCTGTTAATTCTAAATGTTGGGATATCATTAAAAATGGACGTGATATAGTAGACAAGGAAAATACTTCGATTAATTCTCTTGCTATGCATATACTATATTCTCATATTAATCGAGATAATTTTAACCATATCTCTCATTGTGAAAGTGCACAGGAAATCTGGAATATTTTTGATGCAATATATGGTGCAAAAGTCAACAACGGTGAGAAATCCTCCATAATCGACTCAGTTAAAGATACGTGCTTGATAGGATTTGAAAAAGACAGCAGTGATAAAGATTCAACAGCCGATGAGATAAGTGATTTTTCATTCAATGATTTAGTTCTCTTATGCCAAAAAGTAATTGAAAATAATGAAGCTCTTGAGATGAAAATTAATAAGTGGATAAGAGAACAATCTAAACTGCGTTAGAAAAATAATGATTTGGAAAATGAGCTTAAAAATATTAAGAAAAATAAAAATTGTAATTGCAAAAGGTGTTTGGACTATGAAAAAGAATTTGCCTGTTTTCATGAAAACTTTCAAAAGTTAGAAAATGAAATTTTAATTCCGGAGAAGAACAAAACTGAGTTGATTTGTAAAAATAATATTTTTCAAAAAGAGTTGGATAGTTTTAAGAGGTCGAAAAGGTCTAAATGTGTGATTTTTGAAAAGAAATTAAATGAGGTCAACGAAAATTTCAAAACCCTTGAAAAAGAAAATGTGATTTTAAGCAAATCTAAAATTATGATTAAATCACGAGTTTGAAAAGGAGATTGAAAAAATCAAGGATTTTGAAAAAAATGGATTTAAAAAACTCCAACTCTTTGAAACCAAGATGCTAGAAATTGAGACTAAAATTCGAGAGCTTGAAAATGAAAATATGGGCTTGAAAATGAATAATTTTGAAAAGAGAGATAGTACCATTAGTTGTTGTTTGGAGCTAATAAATGAAAATAAACTTTTAAAATCCAAAGTTAATAAACTTGAGTTGATTACTCGAAAAATTTTCACTAGAGAAAAATCATTTAATATGCTCTTAGAAAATCAACTCTTCGTGAATAAAAGGAAAGGATTTGGATTTGTGAAAGTGTCAAAATATGAACAAATGACTAATAACACTGTTAAGGGGAAAAGTGTGATACCCAAATGCGTAAAGTGTGAAAATATTGGACATGGTAAGAATAATTGTCGAAATATATGCAAACACAAAACCGTTAAACAAATATGGATTCCAAAAAGTACGAATATAAATGGTTTGAAATTTAAACAAATTTGGATTCCCAAGGGTACAATTGTAGGTGCTAACAGTTTGTTATATAGACAAATTTGGGTACCAAAGATTTCAATAGATAATAATAGTGGTCCTACATCCTTAGTTAGACCACTTGCCTTCTCCAAAATTTAGACACATAAGTGGGCTAAGGAACAAATTTGATGGAGATAGATTTTGAGTTGTTCTAGGTGATTGATAAACTAAAATTTAAATGTTCCTTAGCTTATAAAGATTAGATGGAGATCATCGCATTTTGGATATCACGGCATCGAAGGAAAGCGAGGTATGATCTCTTAACTTAATTTTGTTCACATATTATAAGTTATGTTTTCATCGACATTGTTGAAGTATTTCTGCCAATACTTGAGCTTCTTAACTCCGATTTGTAAAATTCAAGATGTTCTAGAAATTTATTTAAAATGCTACAACTTTTATTTTTGTGCTTTCCTAGAACCTAAACTTAAATGGGTGAAAAACTGCAAATCATTTGGAGTATCGTTTGAAAATAGTTTCAAAACTTTCTTAACATAGCTGCAGTAATTTGATCATATCTTGAATATCTCAACTTTGATTTCTGAAATTCTTGAAGTTCTGGAAAGCTAACTAATAATGCTACAACTTTTCTATTTTTAGTTTTTATTGATTCACTTTCAAATGTCATGAAAAACTGCAATAAATTCAATAGATAACTCAGAAAGCATATCTATTTTACACAAACAAGTTGTGGTATTTCAAGTATAATTTTTGATTGATTTGACAAATTGACTTGAAACCAATGTTGGCAAGTAGCATTTTTGAACATCTAAAACTCTCATGTTATGAGCCAAATCAAACTTCAAACTTTTATCAGCCAAATAAAGGTTTCAAATTGAGCGAGTCTTCGAAACAAAGATTGTCAAATACTTTGAAACAACAATCATTATTGAATCTCTTCATGTCTATCAAATCAATTTTCAAAACTACGTTGACAAATTCTTTGAATGTGTGTTTTTGCTCAATATAGATTGCTTTACTTATGCTTGATATAAATGGACGTGCTAAAAATTAAAAAAAAAATTCAAGTGTTGAGGAGTACATGTTTTTCATATATACCACTATATATCACCATGAATATCTCAAATACAAGTGTTATCCGATATCGTCCCATGTTGAAATCATTTGCAATTATTTAATTATTTATATTGATTTTCAACTAGAAGTCATTTTTACAAAACCCCCTTACAGAAAATTGACTTTCACTTATTTTAATTTTTGAAACTTGGGCTTTCATCATGATAAAAATACACTAGTTTATTTCGGTAAAAGATTTACTCTAGAAAGGATAACCATTGACTAATTGAATATTTTGGAACCTATCAAAATTATTATAGTGCTTGAAAAGTGATGGATAGTGATTAAATTATATTTTTTTTTGAAAGGCAAGCGGGGTTGACTGGTCCCCTACCAGAGTTTATTGATAATAATAAAAAGACAAAAGAAGACCACGACAAAAACAACTTTTTTGCCGTGAAAAAAAATAGAAGACATGCATGAGAACAGGACATGCATGCAAAGAACAGACGAAACACACAAAAGGACTAACAAGCACAACAAAAACAAAAAATCCAGACATGCACAAAAGCATGCACATCCAGACACAAGCACACAACATTACCCAGAAAGAAGAAACCCAAAAATCAATTCCAGAACTCATGATCATGAGGAGAGAATCCATGCCGAGAAAATCTGATCCCAGTAGCTATTTTCGTCATGACTTTTACCCAAATCTGATGCATTGTTAAGGCCTCGTTTCTAAAGCAACGAGAATTCCTTTCGAACCAAACAGATCTGAAGTAAATTTTAAGAACAAAGAAAATAATGTCCCATTTATTTTGTCTCCACCTCGTAGCTCTCATAAGCTCAATCCAGTCAGAAATTGAATTGCCATAAAATCTCGAAATGCCAACTTTATTCATAAGGGTACAAATCATGTTGGATAAGTATTCACAATTAAAGAAAAGGTGGTCAACAGATTCCGGGCATATATTGCAGAATACACAAAGATGATCTAAAACCATACCATGAGACACCAATTTATCCCTAGTTAGAACAGCTTTGCATATTATTCTCCAAAACATCAAGTTATCTTTAGCACAGGAATGAGAAGTCCAACAAACCTTAGCCCATAGAAAGTTTGGCAAAGCATCAGAATTTAAGAGGAGATCATACACTCGACCAATCCTATGAGGCCTACCCTTCCAATTTAATACAGTCCCATGATTCATAAGCACCACATGGTCACACAAACTCCACCACAAAGAGTTGACAACCTGGTTACTAGAAGTTGGAGTCCGCAGCTTCCCATTGACAATGAAGTCCACAGCACGAGCATTATTACCTATCAAAGATTGCAGCCTTTCTTGATCACTCAACAAAGTTTCCAACACCAAGCCATCCCCAACCCAAGGATCCTTCCAAAAACTCACCTGACTATCAGGGGACAAGGAATATTTAACAAAAGGAAGGAAAATACTTCTCATACTCAGAATTTTCCGCCATATCCAACTCGAGCCTTGAGAGATTTTCATAGACCAGAAGTCCTCATTCTTAATACGATAATTCCATATCCATTGCACCCAAAGACTATCCTTTTTAAGTAATAATGCATCAATGTGGGTACTTACCGCTGATTTATTCCATAAGCTGATGTTGATGATTCCAAGACCACCCTTTAATAGAGGCTTTTCCAAACTGGAGAAAGACAGAGGAATCAGCTTCCTATTGTGTATTGATCCTGTCCAAAGAAATCTAAGCATAGCAGCTCTGATCATGGAGAGCAGTTTACAGGGCAGAATGAAAGTTCTAGCCCAATACACAGTCATGGAAAAGCAAACAGACTTTATTAGCACCAATCTTCCGGCCATAGAAAGCATTCTGGTAGACCAAGAGTTCATCGTTGAAGTGATTTTATCATAAAGGATTATGCAGTCAGCCTTGGTTACTCTGGACGTACAAAGAGGGAGGCCAAGATATGTCATCTTATTATCCATTGGCTGAAGACCAGATAGAGCAACCAACCTAGCCATGGCAGACGAGTCAATTCCCGAGAAAAGAATCTGAGATTTGGAGTGATTAATCATTAAACCGGTAGCAAGATGAAAAGTATGGAGAGTCTCAAGAATGCCAACAATGGATTGATCATTAGGCTTAGAGAAGATCATAATGTCATCCGCAAAGAAAAGCGAGGAAATTTGAAGTTGTTTACATTTAGGGTGGTATGATATAGCCTTCTCCTCAAATTTCCTAGACAACATACAAGTTAGCGCTTCCATTACTATTATGAAGATATATGAGGATATGGGATCCCCCTGGCGAACCCCTTGCTTCCCTTTAAAGAAACCCGTAGTCTTCCCATTATAGCAAAGAGAATAAGAGGGGGTAGAAATACAAACATACAGCCAAGCTACAAAAACCTTAGGAAAACCCATTAATGACAGAACACGTACAATTGAGGTCCAATGCAAGCTATCATACGCTTTGCTTAGGTCAAGCTTAAGCATAGTTCTTGGGGAGATCTGACACCTACCATACCCGTTAATTAATTCATGTGCCATCATTATGTTGTCAAGAATATTCCTCTTAGGGATAAAAGCAGACTGGTTCGTAGAGATGATGGAAGGTAGCACTAAAACAAGTCTAGAGGCTAGAATCTTGGAAACACACTTATAGACAACATTACAACATGATATAGGACGAAAAGAGGAAGCATTTTTGATAGGCCTGACTTTAGGAATAAGGACCAGATTGGTTGCATTTATTTCACCCAGTAATCTAAATTTATTGAAAAAATTGTGAATTGCTGCTAAGAATACTTGACTTACAACATGCCAACTTGCCTTGAAGAAGACAACGTTAAAACCATCAGGCCCTCCACTTGAAGTAGAATTCAGTGCAAATAGAGCTTCTTTAATTTCTTGATCAGAAACCTCTTGAACAAGCATGTTTATCATTGAGGTGTTTAACATAGGGAGGGGTAAGGAATTCAGACTATCAAGGTCAGGTTCAAAATTGTCAGAGTTACCTAAAAGATTGGTGAAATATTGAAACAAGTGATGGTCGATCTCTTCTTCAGTAGAAAGGTGAACACCATGATCGTCATTAAGAGAGTGGATATAATCTCTAGCTTGTTTTTCCTTGATAGAAGCATGGAAAAAAGCAGAATTCCTATCTCCCTCGTTATCCCACTTTTGGTGCAGTTTTTGCTTCCTCATGCTAGCTTCAGAGTTCAAAGCATCATTGAGTTGTTGAAAAAGGATGGATTCATTCTGGGCTAGAGTAGGATTGAAGGGATCCTCGTCTAGGAGCATTTGCGCCCTCTTAAGCTGGACTTTTAGATTCATGGAAGAGAGGGAGCCATTTCCAAACTTGAGGGAAGCCCATTTTCTTAAAGCAAGCTTTGTAGCCTTCAGTTTCCTTTGCATGGGAGTTAAATAATCTTTGATTTGATTGGCCAGAGGGAGAGGTGCTAATGATGCTTGCTCCAGTTGTCTTTTTAGATTTCTGCTGATTGTTATCAACTGAATTAGCTGATGGATTTTCTATTAAGTGCAAGGGGTGAGTTGCAGGATCAATAGATTGGTCAGGGACCTTCACATCAGAGGGACAAAACTCGCCTTCCTCGGTATCACTAGTTGTTACATCGTTTTCATAAAGTTCTGTTACATCAGGCAAAAGCACTGAAAATGGATTTGCGTTCAACATTACGTCGGGTAATAATGGAATTTCCTGCGTGCTTGCTTCGCGATTGTTGGCTACTATCTTGATACCTCCTTCGATTTCTGCGTGCACGGTGCTAACTTCGAGCTCAACTGGCCTTACCTCGGAACTTGCTTCAGGATTCAGAATTGATTCTGATTTCTTTGCATTCGAAAAAACTGTTCCATTAACTGTTAATTTATCAGAAGCATTCCTATCCCCTCTCGTATCATTGGGATATTTATCTTTCCTACCAGGCACTTTCTTCCACCCTCCCTTGGGAACAATTTCTCTGTCCACTGTGCTTCCAGTCAGATTGCTTACAGTACCCTTACCAGTACTGTTCAAGTTCCCCTGCTCAGATGGTTTATCCACTACAATCTTGTCATTTTTGCATTTCAGCACCTGGCAACCATTTGTTTCGTGCCCAAAAACCTTACAGTCCCCACATATAAGTGGTTTCCACAAATAATCAACTCTGACTAATTGCTCCGAGCCATCCAGAAGTTTTACCTTGAAGGCATCAGGCAACTCAGCTTGTGCAGAGACCTCTACCAAACATTTGGCATACCCGATCCTTTCCAACTTTTCAGTGTTATCATCCATACAGAGGAATTTCCCTAGCCTTGTTGTTTCAAAACAAGAGGAAGTATGATTTTATAATTTCATGAAAATTAAACAAATTTTATAATATTTTTAGATTAGTACTTATTCCATGATCATTTCTATCACTTTCACCTTTCTGTCAATCCATACATCATAATATAGTGTACATAATTTGGTATTTCAAAATAAGGAAATATTTTTTGTAAAATATTTATATCCTAAAGTATCACTCTCATTTAAAAGTCCTTGTGGTTATACATAGGTGAATTACTTGAATTTCTATATATGGACTTCCGTTCTCATTTAAAAGTCCTCGCGGTTATACATGGATGGGACGCATATAAGAAAAGGATAAATATCAAGTATATTCTAATCTTTAAAAGTCCTCACGGTTATGCATGGTTAGAAAATACTTGACATGTTTTTTTTCTGGAAAAAATAGGGTAACTACTAACCTCATTTAAAAGTCCTAACGGTTATGCATGGTTAGTAGGTGCTTTACATTTTTTTTTTGTATAATACTTGAAAAGGGAAAATGCACAAATTATTCCTTTATTGAAAATATCAAACTCTTGTCACTATATAAAATTTTCCATAATCCTACCATTTCTCTAAAGTGGATTTTGTTTCTAATTAATAAAATATTATGATTTTTGTTTGATTAATTGGAATTTGAAATTAATATTTCCCTCTTGATTTGATTTTTTATATTTTTAATCAAAATCGTAGCTATTTCAATTACTATTATTATTTTTGATGATAACAAAAGGGGGGAGAGAGGTTAAGATTTTGATTTTTGAGCGATATCCTTACTAATGTTCGAGAGTGTTTTATTCAAAGTTATCTTTAATTAATTTTTCAGTTTTAACTACACACATCTGTGTAGGGGGAGCTTTGTTGTAGGGGGAGCATTCAAATAGAGGGAGCTAATAGAATTCATCAAGATCAAATACATTTAATAAAGTCAAAATCTTAATATATGTTTGTTAACATCAAAAGGGGGAGATTGTAGAATATGCTAGTGTATGATTTTTGTTTGATGATAATAAACATATATATATATATTCGTTTAAATATATTTGTTGTTGTACTATCTTATTTTTCACATAATTAAATGAATATTTGATGCATAAAATAAATAACTCAAAATTCATAGTTAAAGAAATATTTTATTCAAACAAATATTTTATTACAAATTCAAATAGTACAAATTTGAGCTCTCACTACATTTATACATTTTCAATTGAAATACAACTTCGATTACAACACATTTTCACTTTACAGTTTTTCATACGTGTAACGACCCGTAAATTTTAATTATTTAATAACGTGTTTACCTGATTTTTTGTGAAATTTTAAATAAAAAAATTTTGAGATATAAATTTTGATATTTGGAATACGTCTTCTTAAACATAGCAACTGGTAAATTTTCATCAGATAATATAGAAGTTTATTTTCTTGTGTAATTCTATTTCAATTTAAATCAGTTAATATTTGATGGTAATTAATGTTTTTCAAACCTGAATATTTTTCTATAGAAAATTTGTAAATCATCTTCTAAGTGAGACGTCATCTTTCTTTTCATCAAATTTGAACTGCTATTGCTCCGTTTATCTTATTTTCGACAGATTCGCAGCATTTTCGATATCGATATCGATTTTTTGATCGGATGATCGTACCACTGATATCTGTATACCATTTTGATCGTCTCGTCGTGCTGATCTCTGCGGTATATTCATTTCTATGTTTTGAAGTCTGGTACATAGCGGAATCCATGAAAAATGGCAACCGTATCGGTAAGTTTCTAAAGTCTTTTGGTTTCCAGTGCCTTTTATTTTCTATAGTATAAATCCAATAGTCGTAAACTTTTAATATTCCTTAAATCAAACAGTAGCGGCTTTACATTTTGCATTTATCTTTGTCTGTTCAAAAACCGTGCCACTTCATTTGCATTTCCTATTGTTTCATGTCTGTTCTTTTCTTTTATTTTCTTTGCCATTAAAAAAAAGAGAAGGCTGCAGCATCTTCTTACTCCTCCTTTTCACGCGATCACCACTCCATCTTCCCACAACTCCACTTCGCAGTCAATCATTCACGAGCGACCTCTCTTCTGCCTTCCACCATTTGTTCAACCTCACCGCCACATGCACCCAGTTGCACGCAGGTCTACACCGCATACCTCCCTCACACAGTAGCCTCATCGACCACGTTGCTTCACTTTTCCACCCTCCGGCCTCGACCGATCATCAGTTCTTGTGAGGTCCGCATATATTTATATGTAAGTTTTATATAAGTTTTCAAAGAAATCTATTGATATATATATATATATATTAGTATATATATATGTTGCCTATACATGTATACAAGAGATATTATATATATTTTGATTTAATTGGGCGTATGTAGATATATTGTACTGTATATATATTTTATTTCATAGCAGTATGGTATTATATGACTTTTATATCAATATGGTTTTCTTTTCAAATAGTTTCCAGTAACTAAGTTATGTTTGTTTATACTATTATATATATATATATCAGTTATAGGTATGTATAAGTGAACTCGGGTTTTAATATATATGTACATTTTCGTATCAAGAAGTATTATATATAATTTGTACACATATCTTATAAATATAATACTGGGTTATAATGTATATGTTATTTTATACTGCTATTATTTATATAAGGGTGTACACGATATATATATATATGGGTTTAGTAATAATAATAACAAAGTAAATTACATTGACTTTATGATATGATTTTCAAATTTTAACATATATATGTATACTTTGCTTTCCAATAGGTTTTGTTCGCATATATCTAGTTTATAACATGAGTTAAAATATATTGTTTGCATACTGAGTTATATATATATTTGTTTATATAATTTATAATCTATTCTGTTATATTATACATATACATGTTTCATATATGTATCTTGTTTATATATCAGTTTAAATATATCGGTTAGTCTATATATATTACCGTTTGTATGTACAAGTAAGCATTGTGTAAAGGTGTTGTTATATACATAAATTTTATATCTGATTGGTTTTCAAAAATTGTATGGGTTTAATATATATATATATATATATATGTTGGGCTTTTATATGATTGACGTGAATTTTATATATATACATCTATTTAATAAAGTAAGTTTATATTAATTCTATCAGGAACATTGATTTTTGAATTTTTAATACAAAGATTTTGCTTGTGTATTTGATTTAAAATATATGTGTTTTAAATTGAATAATAGAATTTGAAATACATATACATTCAATATAAATGTGTTTGAATTTAAAAAAAATATGGTTTATATATATATAGTTATATATAAGCTCACTTATACCAATTTTACTCATCTATCCAGTTTCGATTTGATTTTGTCGGTTCCTTGTCATCAGCTTTGCTCGTCAAATTTGTGCCCATCTAGCTTTGCTTTGGAATTCGTGCTTGGATTCGTAACTCAATTTCAGTGTCAAATATCTCTAGCCTCGAAAGGTGAGCAATCACTCACGATTAACGTTCTTATATTTATTAAATTTGATTTCAATTGAAACGACAATTGAAATATGCTGCTGTTAGTTATTTACATTGTTACATATATGCTATTATCTGTATCTGTTCACCTGTGACATCTGACACCATTTACTGTTATTTATATTGTTGATATATGCTTATTATGTTATTATCATATCTGTTATCACTCTGCAAGTTCCCTGCTAGTATAGAGTTCCCTATGGGTTGAAATGATACATACCCGAACGATCTTGTAGAATAGGAGAAAATCTTTATGGGTTGAAATGATAAACCCAAGTGATTTTCATTGAATTGAATTTGGGATTGCGGGTTGAAATGATATATACCCGTATATATTTAAATTGCGGATTGAAATGATAAATATCTGTATCACTTGACCATAAGATAGAAAATTTTATACAGACACCGTTGGTCTATATATAAATATTTTGAAAATGATTTCTATGGTTTTGGAAAGGAGTATATGGTTTATTAAATATTGATTTTTAAGATATTATATATATATATATATAAAGTAGCTTCATGAACTACTATTCTTTTGTTTCCGCTGCTTATTTTTATATTACTCTATGTCTGTGATTCTATGATTATTTTATTTACTGTATATGCTGAGTTTTGCCAAATATAAATTAACAATCTGATATTTTAAGCAATTCAAGTCCGTATTGATGCGAATGGTTGAAAATTTCAGGATGTTACATGTGATAAGAATCGGAAAAATAATTCTTAAATTTTATGTTGAAGATGATTTCAATTATAAAATGAAACCAGAATTTTGAATAAATATTTAAAACTTGAAATAATTGAATTGGGAAAGTTTTGTTTGTATAATACTCAATTGCATTCCAATATAACTTACCTAAATTATTCAGAAGTTGAATATGTAATTGGATAATATACATTGAATAATAGATGAGATAGATTAAATAAATTTTGCTTTGAAGGAATTAATAAATTAAACCAACTAAATGCAATTACCTTGAATTGAAATCAGTCAGTTGAAAATTAATTAATTTAAAATTGAAATTTATATGGTTTTGAATTAATTGTTTTATTTTATACTTCAAATCTATTTTTCTTTCTGGTTGTTTCTATTATCCTACCGCGTTTCTTTTCGGGGACGAAAAGTTTTGAGTGGGGGAGAGTGTAACGACCCGTAAATTTTAATTATTTAATAACGTGTTTAACTGAATTTTTGTGAAATTTTAAATAATAAAATTTTTAGATAGAAATTTTGATATTTGGAATACGTCTTCTTAAACATAGAAACTGGTAAATTTTCATCAGATAATATAGAAGTTTATTTTCTTGTGTAATTCTATTTCAATTTAAATCAGTTAATATTTGATGGTAATTAAATGTTTTTCAAACCTGAATATTTTTCTATAGAAAATTTGTAAATCATCTTCTAAGTGAGACGTCATCTTTCTTTTCGTCAAATTTGGACTGCTATTGCTCCGTTTATCTTATTTTCGACAGATTCGCAGCATTTTCGATACCGATATCGATTTTTTAATCGGATGATCGTACCACTGATATTTGTATATCGTTTTGATCGTCTCGTCGTGCTGATCTCTGCGGTATATTCATTTCTGCGTTTTGAAGTCCGGTACGCAGCGAAATCCGTGAAAAATGGCAACCGTATCGGTACGTTTCTAAAGTCTTTTGGTTTCCGGTGCCTTTTATTTTCTATAGTATAAATCCAATAGTCGTAAACTTTAAATATTCCTTAAATCAAACAGTAGCGGCTTTACATTTTGCATTTATCTTTGTCTGTTCAAAAACCATGCCACTTCATTTGCATTTCCTATTGTTTCATGTCTGTTCTTTTCTTTTATTTTCTTTGCCATTAAAAAAAGAGAAGGCTGCAGCATCTTCTTACTCCTCCTTTTCACGCGATCACCACTCCATCTTCCCGCAACTCCACTTCGCAGTCAATCATTCACGAGCGACCTCTCTTCTGCCTTCCACCATTTGTTCAACCTCACTGCCACGTGCACCCAGTTGCATGCAGGTCTACACCGCATACCTTCCTCGCACAGTAGCCTCATCGACCACGTTGCTTCACTTTTCCACCCTCCGGCCTCGGCCGATCATCAGTTCTTGTGAGGTCCGCATATATTTATATGTAAGTTTTATATAAGTTTTCAAAGAAATCTATTGATATATATATATATTAGTATATATATATGTTGCCTATACATGTATACAAGAGATATTATATATATTTTGATTTAATTGGGCGTATGTAGATATATTGTACTGTATATATATTTTATTTCATAGCAGTATGGTATTATATGACTTTTATATCAATATGGTTTTCTTTTCAAATAGTTTGCAATAACTAAGTTATGTTTGTTTATACTATTATATATATCAGTTATAGGTATGTATAAGTGAACTCGAGTTTTAATATATATATGTACATTTTCGTATCAAGAAGTATTATATATAATTTGTACACATATCTTATAAATATAATACTAGGTTATAATGTATATGTTATTTTATACTGTTGGTATTTATATAAGGGTATACACGATATATATATATATATATATATATGTGTGTGTGTGTGTGTGTGGGTGGGTTTAGTAATAATAATAACAAAGTAAATTACATTGACTTTGTGATATGATTTTGAAATTTTAACATATATATGTATACTTTTCTTTCCAACAGGTTTTGTTCGCATATATCTGGTTTATAACATGAGTTGAAATATATTGTTTGCATACTGAGTTATATATATTTGTTTATATAATTTATAATCTATTCTTTTATATTATACATATACCTGTTTCATATATGTATCTTGTTTATATATCAGTTTAAATATATCGGTTAGTCTATATATATATTACCGTTTGTATGTACAAGTAGGCATTGTGTAAAGGTGTTTTTATATACATAAATTTTATATCCGATTGGTTTTCAAAAATTGTATGGGTTTAATATATATATATATATATATATATATGTTTTTTGAGCTTTAGTATGATTGACGTGAATTTTATATATATACATCTATTTAATAAAGTAAGTTTATATTAATTCTATCAGGAACATTGATTTTTGAATTTTTAATACAAAGATTTTGCTTGTGTATTTGATTTAAAATATATGTGTTTTAAATTAAATAATAGAATTTGAAATACATATACATTCAATATAAATGTGTTTGAATTTAAAAAAAAATGGTATATATATATATAGTTATATATAAGTTCACTTATACCAATTTTACTCATCTATCCAGTTCCGATTTGATTTCGTCGGTTCCTTGTCATCAGCTTTGCTCGTCAAATTTATGCCCATCTAGCTTTGCTTTGGAATTCGTGCTTGGATTCGTAATTCAATTTCAGTGTCAAATATCTCTAGCCTCGAAAGGTGAGCAATCACTCACGATTAACGTTCTTATATTTATTAAATTTGATTTCAATTGAAACGACAATTGAAATATGCTGCTGTTAGTTATTTACATTGTTACATATATGCTATTATTTGTATCTGTTCACCTGTGACATCTGATACCATTTCCTGTTATTTTTATTGATGATATATGCCTGTTACATTATTATCATATCTGTTATCACTCTGCAAGTTCCCTGCTAGTATAGAATTCCCTATGGGTTGAAATGATACATACCCGAACGATCTTGTAGAATAGGAGAAAATCGTTATGGGTTGAAATGATAAACCCAAGCGATTTTTATTGAATTGAATTTGGGATTGCGGGTTGAAATGATATATACCCATATATATTTAAATTGCGGATTAAAATGATAAATATCCGTATCACTTGACCATAGGATAGAAAATTTTGTACAGACTCCATTGGTCTATATATAAATATTTTGAAACTGATTTCTATGGTTTTGGAAAGGAGTATATGGTTTATTAAATATTGATTTTTAAGATATTATATATATATATATAGTAGCTTCATGAACTACTATTCTTTTGTTTCCGTTGCTTATTTTTATATTACTCTGTGTTTGTGATTCTATGATTATTTTATTTACTGTATATGCTGAGTTTTGCCAAATATAAATTAACAATTTGATATTTTGAGGAATTCAAGTCCGACATGTATGGATGCGAATGGTTGAAAATTTCAGGATGTTACAATACATAATTCATCTCACTGCATATTCACTCTCACTCATATTTGATCTTCAACTCCGTTCCACCCTGAATCCAGCATCTGAACTATCTGCAAAATAAACACTGACGTAGTAAAATCGAAAAAGAAATTATTTGCAGTGCATAATAAAATGTGTGTTTTAAAAATATTATTTGCCTCAGTTATTTAGGTTGTTCGTCATCATTTTTGTTAATTCATCTTACACGAACAACTCGTGACATGCATATTGTATCGCTGTACATGCCACAAGGTCTCACACACCAATATACACTTGCTTGTTAAAATGGCAGGGATGGGTGAGCACAAGGTCAAACCCAGAAAAAACTGGATTCAACTCAATTTCAATATGCAAAACACCAGTTAAACATCACATGAAACCGCACAAGGGCCAAGAACAAAGAGAGCATCAACATGACTTGCTCACAAATTCAACTGGACAAAGTGCACCATAAACATATACATACTTCAATGGAACCAAACCATTCTAACTCGAAACATAGACAAGACTATAATAAAAATTGCACTAGGAGTTCAGAGGCATACAAACTCAGTGCACACACAAAAAACCAGCAACTCAATGAATGCAACAGCATAAGAAACATAATGGTCGATATACAGTGACATCAAGTATGCAAATGCACAGGAGGCAAATTTAACTCGAAGCAAATTGACCAGTGTGGATGTGTAAGAGCAAAAAAATAGTACAACCAGACATAATGAAGTGCCTAGGGGCTCGAAGCAAATGAAGACCAACAAACCAGTACAACCAGACCAACCACATACAACAAGCTAGCATACATATATACATGCGTGAACACACATGTATACATATATACATGCAGTGACAACCATACAAAATCAACTTGAAACAGACTTCAAATGAAAACATGTGAAACCAGGCTACAATGACCAGGGCAGTGCACTAGACATACTCCAGTGGAATAGGACATATACAAAGTGCAGACCAACCATGTGCAACCATACAACTAGACAATAGTGCATCTATTTTAAATAGGCAATAGAGGTGACAAAAGAGCATTCAGTTTTCAACATGAAAACAATAAACAAGTGCATATGCAAGATAAGTTTCAACAAGTTCAAAGTAGTGCATCATATATATACATACATATGCAACAGTGCAGACTCAAAGCAACATGAAGACCAGACCAATGAAGACTACATTCACATGTAACCAGAGAAGACTACAAGATCAGAGGCAAGTCAAAACAACAAGCTTCAGACCTGAACAAAGTAAACATGAATGCATACAACATGAAGTGGACAAACAAGCATATGCAACAGAGCAATAACAAAGTTAGGGTCAAGATCATGTTTCAAAAAAACAGTGAAGAAATTTGCATGTTTCAAAAAGAAATGATCAAACATTTGCAATTCGAATAGTTTAAATGTATCAAAAATAGTGAAGGAGTCATGGGAAAGTATATGTAGCAGTTCGAACAAAGTTAAGGCACTGTTTCAAAAAGAAGTGACAAAACGAGAAACACTGAAGAATCGTTCATTAAAGAGTCGCTGATGAACAAGTCAAGTATCGAATATATCAGAAATGTAACAACCCTGTATTTTACAATTATTTTTAAATTGATATTTCCAGATTTAAAAGCTTTATTTATGAAAAAGAATAAATTTTGTTATTTTAAATATAAACTTTGATTTTGATATGGATTAGAATTCCAAATATGACTGAATAGAATAATTTTCCAAAAAGTGAATTTTGGTTAAAATAGTCAAACTTTGACTTTTAAATTTAAATTTTAAATATTTGAAATTTGAAATTTTATCTTTTATTTTAAAATTATATTTAATAACTTGGATACTGCTTTTCGTTTCGTTGAAAACGGAGTTAAACTGCAAAAGTTATGTACATTTCAATTTTGAGTATAAACTGTTTATTTGACAATTTTGTTTATTTTAAATTGTATAAATTACTTTTTCTTTCTTATATTTTTGTTTTAATACGTGTTAATATGTTATTTTATGTATATTTTTGTCTTTTTATATTTTTAAAATAATAATATAAATTTTCCAACATTTACTGTATTTATTTTTCATTTTTAAAGGCTGTTTTCCTATTTTCTACTATTTTCTTCATTAAAAATTATATGTAAATTTAATTTTAAATATTTATTTTGTGAATATATTTTTATTTTATGTTATTAATTATGTTTAAAAATATATTACAAGCTCATATGAATTTTCTAAAATTTATTCTATTAAATTTCAAATTTTCTAGACTAGTTTACTATTTTTAGCTATTTTCTTAATTTAACTTTATATAATTGATAAATATTTATATAAATTATTATATTTTGATAAAATTTCGAAATTTTATCTGGGATTTTTTTTTCCAGAAATATAAAGTTATAAAAAAGGAATTAAAGATATATGAAGAGTTTGATACCTTTTGTGTGCTTAGCCCTTTTGAATTCTACCGTTTCTTTTTCAATCAATACATCTTTTATTTTATTTTTGCCATTCTTTTTCTCATTCATTTTCAGCCAACTCCCTCATCTTTTTCACGAGTTTCCAAAGCTTCTAAACCCTTAAAAAAATTATGGCCTCCATCTTGCAAAAAATTTTGGTAATCTCCCTCTTTTCTTTCTACTTTTTTCTTACTTTTCTATGCACTTTTGCCTTGATCTCTTCACATGTTTGCTTGGCCTAGCCTCTACCACCTTCATCCCCATCATCACCTTCACCATCTACTATAGTAAACACTCCCTTCCCTCTGACCAAGACAGGCCATGACTTTCCACTTGAAGCCATCACCACAAAACTCCACAAAACATTGCCTAGACCACACATATCATCACCTACCCTCCATATCTTGCTTTGGCCACCCCTTAGCCACCACCACCACTTGCTGCTGCTACTCATCACCCAAACCTCTGTCCAGACCTATACCAGATGATGGCCGAGCCATTTGACCCATAGACCGAGCCAAAAGTTGAACCAAACTCCACTATGTTGCCTAGTCTCTTGATATTCTTGTGTTGTAACTTCCTCCACATGTTCTAGCCTTTATGCCATGCATTCCTATGATCAAACCTGAGCCAAAGTCATGTCAAACCTGACCTAAATAAACCCCTAGGCCATGCAAAGCATTGTAGAAAACAAGGCAAAAGATTTGACATTCAAATCTCTTTTCATTTCAAAGTTATTTCATTTTAAAGTCGTATTGAATTTTGTTGTTTTGATTGTTTGTTTTGGGTTGTGCACAAGAGTTGTAGCTTGGATTCGCTCTCCACTCAAGTCCATAGTCTTGTCATCGTGCTTTTGTTTCCATTGTGTCATTGGTTTTGATATCTCCAGCACAAACAGGTGAGTTATTCTCACCAGACAATATGTACCTATATAACTAGTAAATTGACACCCTATGAATCTGTAGAAATATATTATCATGTTATACTTGACTATGTTATGATCATATGATGTTTATACACCTGTTATATCATATGTTACTGTTATTTAATGTTATTCTATTATTTATATCAGTTATCACCATTGCAAGTTCCCTGTAGACTAGAATCACTATGGGTTGAAATGATACATACCCGAACGGACTTTAGAATAGGGAAAAATCGTTATGGGCTGAAATGATAGGTCTGAATGGTTTTTATTTAATTTATTTTAACATGGGATTGCAGGTTTGAAATGATAGAAACCGGATTTTTTCTTTTTAGGCTGCGGATTGAAATGTTACATATCTGTATCACTTGACCTAGGCTAGAAAACTATATACAAGCCCGTGGTTATTTTATAAAGTGTTTTGGATATTTTTAAGTATTTTAAAAATATAAATTTATGAAATTTGATTTAAACAGATTTTGAAATATTTTGAATTAAAGAAATTATGATTTTTCTATGTGTTAAAAATGTAATTAATGAATGGTTTAACTGGATTTTTGAAATATAACTTAAGTTGGAAACTTGGAATTTTGGTTAAAAATGATATTTAAGTTATATAAATAAAGTGGATATTAAATTTTATTTGGAAATGGTAAATATGATAATTTGATTAAAATTGAATTTAAGTGATTTATTAAAGTATTATTGATTTTTCTATGAATTTAAGTGGTTAAATAAATGAATGTTTAAAAGTGATCTTTTAAAATATAACTTGACTAGGAAATGTGAAATTTGGTTCTAATTAAAGGTTTAAGTTAATTAAATAAAATTGGAAATTTAGTTAAATTGTGAAATGGTAATTTAAATTTGAAGTGTTAAGTTTATTTGTTGAAAAGTGAAGAAGTGGACACTTTTACACTTAAATTTATTAAGTAAATTGTTGAAATTGGATTTGATTATAAGGAATTTATTGTGAAAAGATATATGTTAAATGATATGTAAATGAACATTTTAAATGTTAAAATATGATTTTTAAAATGTTTATGTGTTTTAAATTAAAGTTATTTAATTGCTGGAAATACACTAACACCTGAAATTAACTTTTAATAGCATTCAGAAATGCTATAGATTCTGTTTTGAACTAAAATTGTGTAAAAAGGAGCTATTACAGCATTTCTGAAATGCTGTAGTTGAACTTAGAGGCTAATATTGAACTCAGGCCTATTATAACATTCTCTGGAAATGCTATAATGGTCTGCAGTCTATGTTGAAATCAAATTTAACCCTTGTTTTGAAATCTGAACTACCGCAGCACTTCTGAAATGCTGTCTTTTCTGTTTTGAACTATAATTCAACTAAAACTGAGTTTTAACAGCAGTTTTTAGTGCTGTCTTTGCTGAATTAAAAATGTTTTCAAATACAACTTATAGCAATTGTTTTTAAATGCTGTGAAAGGCTGAAATTTTAATAATTATGGTTTTTGACTTAGTAAACGAACTCAGAATGGTTTGAAACTTTGGAAATTGAATACTTGATTTGAAAATATAATAATTACACTTTTAAAAGGTTTAAATGAATTATTTTGATTGGAATATAAACTATTTAAAGGTGACTTGAAATGATAATAAATGAATGATATCTTTCAATTTAAAAAGTATTTAAAGTTAAATATTTAGATTTGAACTCAAATGATATTTTGGTATAATAAAATGATTTGAAATGAAGTTTTGGAAAGATATGATATTTTGATATATTGAAATGATTTGAAATGAAGTTTTGAAATGATATGATATTTTAAATATATTAAAATGGTTTGGAATTGATTTAATCTTTATTTTGATAAAGATTTGGATTTGAAATGATATTCTATTTTGAAGTATAAACTATTTTTAAATTATAACCACGGGTTATAATAACGATTGGTTGTTAAAGAGACCAGGATCAGATATGGACATACTCTCTGTCGATGCCGAAAACCACTTTGACAACTGTGTACGCGGTGGAGTTTCCAGAATGAAGTAGGATGGTGGCGACGATCCTAAGGTATATACATGGACCCAACTCCCGTGAGTTGGCATAAGGTGGCTAAAACAGGAGCGATTGACGGACCAAGGAGGTAGCACCTCTTATCGGACACACTTCTTCGATACCATTCTATTACTTGTGATTGATTTGGTGGCCACCCTTGATTGGGAGTGTTGTTCGAGGTGGGAGGTAGTGGCTGCTATGCGTCACCACTAGTCCGGATGCGTAATTGGTATATATACCCTGGCATTGCCTAGTTGTGCCGTGTCACCTACCATATCGAGCTTTACTACGATTATGATTTTAAGATCCGACCGCGTTAAGGTTCTCCATCCCCTTAATGTTATTTTCTATATGATTATACTTTACTAATTAGACACTACTGTATATAGCGTATATTACTACATAGTAAATAGTTTAACGGATCCTTAAAGAATGGGCGATCCCAAGCATTCTTTAAGTTACTTGTATCTTATTACAGTTCACTTGAGTTGGTTTATATTATATAAGTATATATTGTCCTGACTCGAGTGTGTGTGTTTTGCTTTACGCTCGGGTCAGCCTGAGTATTCACAGATTTGGATTTCCACCTTCTAGAGATTTGAATCGCTGGAGATTATCTGCTAGTCTTGTTCTATCTACTTTAGTTATGTTGCTCTGTTCAGCTTGTACTTGGTTATCTTATTTATACTTCTGTTGTACTCTATTTCTTCTATTGTATCTTATGTACTCTGATATATTTATATAGTAGCTTCATGAACTACTATTTCTTTTACTTCCGCTGCATTATTTTACTCTGTGTCTGTGATCTGTGATTATATTTATTTACTGTATATTCTGAGATTTGCCAAATTTTAATTACAACGCGGTATTTTGAGCAATTCAACTCCGGCATGAGTGTCTACCTATACACTTATAATGGATGCGAATGGTTGAAAATATCGGGTCGTTACAGTTGGTATCAGGGCTTTGGCTTTGAGGCAAAACTCAGCATATGGAGTAGATTTATTTACAGAATCACTTTCGTTCGAGTTTGAATCTTTTCCTCTTGATTCGAATTTCCTTTGAATTTTTGGAACGTTCCCTGCGGTTCCAAAATTCATTCTTGTCCCTCACTATTCATCTTCTTTTGATTTTGGAGTATCACATAACTCCACTTCGAATGATCTTTATAGTGAATTGGCTGTCTCCCCAATACTCTAATTTTCTAGTAAAGGGGGGAACTCCTTTACAAATTTGCATCGATTCACCAGAGATTTATATCTATCCTTGGTTTAGATGCTAATATCTTTTGTTATTCCAAACTCTATCTTTTAAGATCGGATGTAGATTTACCCTAGAAAAAATCCACACTTGATCTTATTCATTAAGTCACGGTTGACCCGGTTAAGGTTGTCCGCGATTTATTTAAGCTTGTCCATCTCCCTACTCTGTTATTTAATCATCTTGTCTTTTGTTCCAACCTACCTTCAAAACATTTTGAACTGTACTTGTAAATTAATGTTTTGTTTTATATATTGTGTTGTTTGGGTTGTTGATGTTGATTTGGGTTTCCGATCGATTCGTCTGATCGACGCTATCGATAGGATTTCTAAAACACTTTGACAGAACAAACTGACACAATATTATTTTAAAATTTGGTTAATGAAATAAATTTTTGATATAAGTAAATTTTATGGAACTTAATAAATTGATTTAAATTGATAATTTGAAATGATAATACTTGATTTATCATTTATTGTTCTACAAATGAATTTATAAATAATTGTTTATAAATTTATTTGGGAACTTAAATGAATTTAAAACAAGAAATTTAAAGAATTTAATTTCCGATGGATTTCAAACCTTGTGTTTAAAATTTTTAAAAGGATATTATTTAAAGTATTTTTGAATAAAAATTTGTCTCTAGAGGATTTTAAAGTTTAAAAATTAAGTGCTCTTCTCTTTGTCGCTAGAAAATAATTTCGGTGATGACTGCAGCATCATCGACGTTCATTTTCGAGCTTCGAAGTGAAGAGACTGTTTTGTAGTCTTGCTACAGCTTTATTTTGGGGAATTTAATTGATTTGAATTTCTAAAAGATGATTTGATTTATAAAATATATAGATATATGATTTAAAATTTGATTTGACATATTATGTATGTATAATTACTTATCGCTAAATGGTTTGAAAGGAATCAGAGGTTTAATTCTTAAATTTTATTTTAAAGAATAATTTCAGTTATAAGAAGAAAACCAAATTTTTGAATAAATGATTCAAACTTGAGATAATTGAATTGGAAAGTTTTATTTGTATAACACACAATTTCATTCCAATATAACTTACCTAAATTACACAGAAGTTGAATATGCAATTGGATAATATACAGTACAGAAATGATTTTATAAATAAAATTTGAGTGGTTATAATAAATGTTATACACTTAAATTTTAGTTATAAAAGATTAACAGAGGTAAATAGTGAAAAAGGAATTTAAAGAGATTTTATTTAAATAACTTAATAATCAAATTTGATTTAATATTGAACCTTAAGTCTAACATAGGAATTTTAATAAAAGTTATTTTCTGAAATGAATATGTTGTATAATAAAAATGTATCTTTGAATAGATAAAATAAAATACATTTGAATTGGACTTTTGTAATAAAGTTTATTTAACTTGAATTCATAGTTTAATTGATGTCTAAATGAATAAATGTGTAAAGAAATTTGATTGTTATATTTGCTATGATAAATATTTTATTTATGAAATAGATATGTCTTAAAAAAATGAATAATTATGATTTAAATAGTTAAAATGTATTTTAACATCACTAAAATTTGATAATTGAGAATTTGGTTTTCAAATGGAATTTTTAAGTGTAACTTATTAAAGGAATATCTATTTATGAAATGTGTATTTTAAATGAAGAGTTAGGTTATGTGTTAAATTAAGAGGTAAGTAAAATAGTGAACTTTTGACTTAATAAACGAAGTATAGTTTAATTTGGATATTCCATTCATAAAAGTTTGTTTTAATAAGTCATAAGTTAAATGATATCCAAATGAATATTTCTGAAATTGAACTGATTTGAAATACTAATATATCTACTGTAGCATCTTATAAGTGCTACTATTTTGAAAATACTGTTTTGGAAATTTTTATAATTGAATGAACTTAGAAATGTTACAACTTTAAAATGAATATTATTTGACCTTGAATTACATTGGTTTAAATAAAGATTATTTTTAAAAGGTGTTATGATTTTCTAAGTATTATGTTTTTTTAAAAGAATAACATTTCCAAAGTGTTATGATTTTAGTAGTATGATTTCCAAATGATAAACATCCCTAAATTGTTATGATTTCAAAGCATTATGGTTTCAAATTTATTATCTTATTTTGTTTTTTTCCAAACTATCTTTTGGTTGTCCTTATTTCCCTTATCTTGTTACAAAATGGGAAGGCTATTGCTTATACCAGTCCGTTTAGAAATCTTTCTGTAATCTTTGATAATCTTTGTTACTCATCTGGATCTGAACACTGTTTTTCCATTCATAGACCGTCGGTCAAGTGAAAAGGGAGATTCAGACTCTAGAGGATCTTTTTCGTGCTTATATTCTTGATTTGATCACCTCCATCTTGTTAAACTTACCTATAACAATAGTTATCAGGTGTAATTCCAATCTTCTTATCATCTTGTCTTAATTCTATTTCATTCTATCTTTTTCTGTGCTTTCCCGTACCTCGTTCCTTTTCGGGGACGAAAAGTTTTGAGTAGGGGAGAGTGTAACAACCCTGTATTTTACAGTTATTTTTAAATTGATATTTCCAGATTTAAAAGCTTTATTTATGAAAAAGAATAAATTTTGTTATTTTAAATATAAACTTTGATTTTGATATGGATTAGAATTCCAAATATGACTGAATAGAATAATTTTCCAAAAAGTGAATTTTGGTTAAAATAGTCAAACTTTGACTTTTAAATTTAAATTTTAAATATTTGAAATTTGAAATTTTATCTTTTATTTTAAAATTAGATTTAATAACTTGGATACTGCTTTTCGTTTCGTTGAAAACGGAGTTAAACTGCAAAAGTTATGTACATTTCAATTTTGAGTATAAACTGTTTATTTGACAATTTTGTCTATTTTAAATTGTATAAATTACTTTTTCTTTCTTATATTTTTGTTTTAATATGTGTTAATATGTTATTTTATGTATATTTTTGTCTTTTTATATTTTTAAAATGATAATATAATTTTTCCAACATTTACTGTATTTATTTTTCATTTTTAAAGGCTGTTTTCCTATTTTCTACTATTTTCTTCATTAAAAATTATATGTAAATTTAATTTTAAATATTTATTTTGTGAATATATTTTTATTTTATGTTATTAATTATGTTTAAAAATATATTACAAGCTCATATGAATTTTCTAAAATTTATTCTATTCAATTTCAAATTTTCTAGACTAGTTTACTATTTTTAGCTATTTTCTTAATTTAACTTTATATAATTGATAAATATTTATATAAATTATTATATTTTGATAAAATTTCGAAATTTTATCTGGGATTTTTTTTTTCCAGAAATATAAAGTTATAAAAAAGGAATTAAAGATATATGAAGAGTTTGATACCTTTTGTGTGCTTAGCCCTTTTGAATTCTACCGTTTCTTTTTCAATCAATACATCTTTTATTTTATTTTTGCCGTTCTTTTCCTCATTCATTTTCAGCCGACTCCCTCATCTTTTTCACGAGTTTCCAAAGCTTCTAAACCCTAAAATAAAAATCATGGCCTCCATCTTGCAAAAAAATTTGGTAATCTCCCTCTTTTCTTTCTACTTTTTTCTTACTTTTCTATGCAATTTTGCCTTGATCTCTTCACATGTTTGCTTGGCCTAGCCTCTACCACCTTCATCCCCATCATCACCTTCACCATCTACTACAGCAAACACTCCCTTCCCTCTGACCAAGACAGGCCATGACTTTCCACTTGAAGCCATCACCACAAAACTCCACAAAACATTGCCTAGACCACACATATCATCACCTACCCTCCATATCTTGCTTTGGCCACCCCTTAGCCACCACCACCACTTGCTACATGACCTTTGGCTGCTGCTACTCATCACCCAAACCTCTGTCCAGACCTGTACCAGATGATGGCCGAGCCATTTGACCCATAGACCGAGCCAAAAGTTGAACCAAACTCCACTATGTTGCCTAGTCTCTTGATATTCTTGTGTTGTAACTTCCTCCACATGTTCTAGCCTTTATGCCATGCATTCCTATGATCAAACCTGAGCCAAAGTCATGTCAAACCTGACCTAAATAAACCCCTAGGCCATGCAAAGCATTGTAGAAAACAAGGCAAAAGATTTGACATTCAAATCTCTTTTCATTTCAAAGTTATTTCATTTTAAAGTCGTATTGAATTTTGTTGTTTTGATTGTTTGTTTTGGGTTGTGCACAAGAGTTGTAGCTTGGATTCGCTCTCCACTCAAGTCCGTAGTCTTGTCATCGTGCTTTTGTTTCCATTGTGTCATTGGTTTTGATATCTCCAGCACAAACAGGTGAGTTATTCTCACCAGACAATATGTACCTATATAACTAGTAAATTGACACCCTGTGAATCTGTAGAAATATATTATCATGTTATACTTGACTATGTTATGATCATATGATGTTTATACACCTTTTATATCATATGTTACTATTATTTAATGTTATTCTATTATTTATATCAGTTATCACCATTGCAAGTTCCCTGTAGACTAGAATCACTATGGGTTGAAATGATACATACCCGAACGGACTTTAGAATAGGGAAAAATCGTTATGGGCTGAAATGATAGGTCTGAATGGTTTTTATTTAATTTATTTTAACTTGGGATTGCGGGTTTGAAATGATAGAACCCGGATTTTTCTTTTTAGACTGCGGATTGAAATGATACATATCCGTATCACTTGACCTTTGATTTATAAAGTGTCCGTGGTTATTTTATAAAGTGTTTTGGATATTTTTAAGTATTTTAAAAATATAAATTTATGAAATTTGATTTAAACAGATTTTGAAATATTTTGAATTAAAGAAATTATGATTTTTCTATGTGTTAAAAATGTAATTAATGAATGGTTTAACTGGATTTTTGAAATATAACTTAAGTTGGAAACTTGGAATTTTGGTTAAAAATGATATTTAAGTTATATAAATAAAGTGGATATAAAATTTTATTTGGAAATGGTAAATATGATAATTTGATTAAAATTGATTTTAAGTGATTTATTAAAGTATTATTGATTTTTCTATGAATTTAAGTGGTTAAATAAATGAATGTTTAAAAGTTATCTTTTAAAATATAACTTGACTAGGAAATGTGAAATTTGGTTCTAATTAAAGGTTTAAGTTAATTAAATAAAATTGGAAATTTAGTTAAATTGTGAAATGGTAATTTAAATTTGAAGTGTTAAGTTTATTTGTTGAAAAGTGAAGAATTGGACACTTTTACACTTAAATTTATTAAGTAAATTGTTGAAATTGGATTTGATTATAAGGAATTTATTGTGAAAAGATATATGTTAAATGATATGTAAATGAACATTTTAAATGTTAAAATATGATTTTTAAAATGTTTATGTGTTTTAAATTAAAGTTATTTAATTGCTGAAAATACACTAACACCTGAAATTAACTTTTAATAGCATTCAGAAATGCTATAGATTCTGTTTTGAACTAAAATTGTGTAAAAAGGAGCTATTACAACATTTCTGAAATGCTGTAGTTGCTGTAGTTGAACTTAGAGGCTAATATTGAACTCAGGCCTATTATAGCATTCTCTGGAAATGCTATAATGGTCTGCAGTCTATGTTGAAATCAAATTTAACCCTTGTTTTGAAATCTGAACTACCGCAGCACTTCTGAAATGCCGTATTTTCTGTTTTGAACTATAATTCAACTAAAACTGAGTTTTAATAGTAGTTTTAAGTGCTGTCTTTGCTGAATTAAAAATGTTTTCAAATACAACTTATAGCAATTGTTTTTAAATGCTGTGAAAGGCTGAAATTTTAATAATTATGGTTTTTGACTTAGTAAACGAACTCAGAATGGTTTGAAACTTTGGAAATTGAATACTTGATTTGAAAATAATAATTACACTTTTAAAAGGTTTAAATGAATTATTTTGATTGGAATATAAACTATTTAAAGGTGACTTGAAATGATAATAAATGAATGATATCTTTCAATTTAAAAAGTATTTAAAGTTAAATATTTAGATTTGAACTCAAATGATATTTTGGTATAATAAAATGATTTGAAATGAAGTTTTGGAAAGATATGATATTTTGATATATTGAAATGATTTGAAATGAAGTTTTGAAATGATATGATATTTTAAATATATTAAAATGGTTTGGAATTGATTTAATCTTTATTTTGTAAAGATTTGGATTTGAAATGATATTCTATTTTGAAGTATAAACTGTTTTTAAATTATAACCACGGGTTATAATAACGATTGGTTGTTAAAGAGACCGGGATCGGATATGGACATACTCTCTGTCGATACCGAAAACCACTTTGACAACTGTGTACGCGGTGGAGTTTCCAGAATGAAGTAGGATGGTGGCGACGATCCTAAGGTATATACGTGGACCCAACTCCCGTGAGTTGGCATAAGGTGGCTAAAATAGGAGCGATTGACGGACCAAGGAGGTAGCACCTCTTATCGCACACGCTTCTTCGATACCATTCTATTACTTGTGATTGATTTGGTGGCCATCCTTGATTGGGAGTGTTGTTCGAGGTGGGCGGTAGTGGCTGCTATGCGTCACCACTAGTCCGGATGCGTAATTGGTATATCTATCCTGGCATTGCCTAGTTGTGCCGTGTCACCTACCATATCGAGCTTTACTACGATTATTATTTTAAGATCCGACCGCGTTAAGGTTCTCCATCCCCTTAACGCTATTTTCTATATGATTATACTTTACTAATTAGACACTACTGTATATAGCGTATATTACTACATAGTAAATAGTTTAACGGATCCTTAAAGAATGGGCGATCCCAAGCATTCTTTAAGTTACTTGTACCTTATTACAGTTCACTTGAGTTGGTTTATATTATATAAGTATATATTGTCCTGACTCGAGTGTGTGTGTTTTGCTTTACGCTCGGGTCAGCCTGAGTATTCACAGATTTGGATTTCCACCTTCTGGAGATTTGAATCGCTGGAGATTATCTGCTAGTCTTGTTCTATCTACTTCAGTTATGTTGCTCTATTCAGCTTGTACTTGGTTATCTTATTTATACTTCTGTTGTACTCTATTTCTTCTATTGTATCTTATGTACTCTGATATATTTATATAGTAGCTTCATGAACTACTATTTCTTTTACTTCCGCTGCATTATTTTACTCTGTGTCTGTGATCTGTGATTATATTTATTTACTGTATATTCTGAGATTTGCCAAATTTTAATTACAACGCGGTATTTTGAGCAATTCAACTCCGGCATGAGTGTCTACCTATACACTTATAATGGACGCGAATGGTTGAAAATATCGGGTCGTTACAAGAAATATATTCAACAATTTCAAATTCCAAGCTACAATCGAGGAATGAACAAGTCGGCAAGTATCATCACCATCGTTCAAGCACAAATCAACGCCGAGCATAAAATTCAAACCAAAAATATACAGACGAAAATTTAGGGATTCGATCTCTATAAATTCAACCCATATCATCATCGGCAAGACATCGAGTTGGAGTTCAAGCAAATCAACAGAGAAATAAAGTATAAAATCACATACCGATTGTATTTCATTCGAGCTCGACCTTGAAACGACCGCAAAGAAATTCGAAGAAGCATCGAAGCTAATTGAGGAACAAGAACGTGCCAGCAATCAATTCGAACGTCTAATTCAAGCGGAGGCTTCAATCATGAAAACCCCAATTTGAGAAGAGCAACAAAAGGAAAAGGAACGGCCAAAGTATACAAACTGAAAAGAAAAGGGAGACAGTTCTCTTTTGTTATATTGGGGCGGTCTTCATTTTTATATGGGGCTTTAGTAATATAATAATAGGGTTTTGGTTTAGTTTTAATTTTTTATTTGTAATTTCCTTTTAAATTTGTGTAAATTTCTAGTTGTGTAACTAGGTACAAACTACGGTGCATATTTTGAGAATTCGCAACTCAGTGGCTGAGTTGTGGCGAGCGTAGAGTTAGGTTAATTGAGTTAGCGGGTGTCCCAAGTTTACGTGTTTTTGTAAGCGTCCGATTACCTAATTTCTAGTAGAAACCTTAGGGGCAGCACGTAGGCAGGTTATTGCTGAAGCAGGGTATATCTGTGTGTGATCTCTACTGCATTGCTTTCTGTTATTATTATATTTCCGCATTAACTTTTAGTATCACCCTATTCACCCCCCTCTAGGGTGAAAACAATCCTACATTAAATAATAGTTGGTTTGTTAATGGTGTTTAAAATAATAGTTATTGTTATCAAAAAGAACTTTATTGATTAAAGTTTATTAAAGATGGTTTGTTGTAAATAAAGAAAGTTTATAAAAGGAGTTTATTAATTGGAAAAAGATTTTAGAATTGGGAAAAAGAGTTTGGTTTTTAAATGATTTCTAAAAGGAGATTTCAGAATGGGTTTAGAGGTCTAAAAAAGGGAAATTTTATAATAAGGTTCGAGATTTATAAAAGAGTATTTTAAAAATAGATTGGAGATTTGTAAATAAATTTTATAAATAGATTTGGAAATTTATAAAGGAGATATTTATTTATAAAATAAAAAGAGATTATGGGAATGATTGGTGTTTTGGGTTATTTCCATTGTAATGACATTTGGGTTTGTTAATATAATTTTGGAAATAGAAAACCTTTCTAAATGTTTTGTAATTATACTTATACCATTTTATAAGTATGGGAAAAGTTTTTCCTAAGTTTGAAAAAGAAATGGTTTGTGAATATACTTATACCTGTGAGATAAGTATATGAATATTTTAATAAATATTTGAAAAGTGATTCCAAATTAATGAAAGATTAATTTCGAGAGGTTTAGTGATTTCAATGGGAAATGCAATCCATGTTTGAATGATTATTATTTGATAGTTAAATAACCGACTATCAAATCTGGATCAAAACGTAATTTTGAAAATATCTAGGTGAAACACGTGAGTTATATGGCATAGTCATCTTCGATGATGTTGTACTGTGCAGGTAAATCTCGTTCGTCCTCCTAGGACAAACGATAAGGAAATTCGTCCATTAATAGTTAGGAGGTGATCTCCGCTCTTATCTTTTGTCTGCTTATTTCCTAAAGAACATGGTTGAGTTTACCGGAGATTATCGAAAGTTGTTTCGAAGAGACCGGGATCGGATATGTTATCCGAAAACCACTTCGATCCAACTCAAGAATTTTGAAGTGAAGACATCTTGAAGATGATGGAATTAAAGATGGAGCTCTTTGAAGTGTAAGGGCTGCTTACTACTAATCCTGAGGGTGATTCCAAAATGTATGTAGTAGAAGTAGTGCCTTCGGTTTGCCATCTCCTGGACAACTTCTATGGATGAAACATTGGCATTGCATTGCTGCCTGGAGGGCAGTGTTAGCATTCCATGTGGGAAGTGATGTATAAGAGGTAAAACGTAGCCTCAAGCCTCGTCAACTGGGAAATGACAAAAATCGGCCATGCAGTAGGGCCATGTGAGTTGCTCCGATCAGGGTATGGTCATTCCAAATCTAGATCGATTACTACCTACTCATGTATGCTTTGGGGCCCAAGGTGGGGTGATCATATTCAGTACTACTAGTTATATGGTAGGCCAGTCCTGTGTGGCGGGGGTATAAGATGTTCTTGTCAGACCCTGGTTAATTTTATCTAGAGATGTACCATCCGAAGGTAGTTCCTTACCTTGTCATAGTATGGAATCCATTCTCCAATACACACCTTTACAGATTTAGATATGCCCAATTATGTTGGAATGTGAGATGCAAGCATTTTGGCTATATTATATATTTACTTTCAACCTCTAGACATTATTATAATATAACTAAATTTTATATAGAAAGTTTTTTGGTTATCGTAAGATTGTAACTCGTCAGTGTTTATGTGCGGCGTGGTCTTACAAGATACCTTTGGTTTTTAAACGAGTTTTTAAGGAAAACAATTGTTTTCAGTTTCTCACACCAAACCCATGTCTAGCCCAAAGTTTTTATTTTTCTTTCCATAAAAAACTCTTGGGTGATCAAATTTTATGAGCAGCCAAGTAGTTCAGGTTTCCCACTAATGCATTTTGGAGGAGCTTGGAGCAGAAGGCTTCATCGATAGCTAGTTATTATCTTGTTTTCGCTGTATTATATGTATCATATATATCAGTTAGGAAGGGATAGACTGTTATAACTGTCCTAGGGTAGAATTTGTATTAGTATGACTCAGATGTATCATTTTGGAAATGATTAGTAAAGAATTATGTTGATTAATATATGTTATTCCGTTGCGTTGTGAGATTTTGTGATTGTTTAGTTCTTCTTATCTTCTATCTTCTTTGTTTCCCCTAACAATCTGTCTTTTTAACATCTAGTTGTTCGGCAGGTGAATACCATGGATGTATTAGTGTTAAATTCTAGGTTTTGAAAAGTGTTATGATTTGAGAGAGAGAGCGGTAACATTTAAGTTTTATTATTATTCAACTTAACAAAACAACCAGCTGATCCTCTACATATATAATAGAAGAGAGTCTTCTATTTGAGGAAAGAAAAGAAAAGATATGGGCCAACGTAAATGGGCTTTGATAATAAGCCAATCATAAGAAGCCCGAACAAAAATAAGAAAGACACAAACAGCAATGGAATACAAAGCAATGGAAAATACTACTACTACTCTAACACTCCCCCACAAGTGGAGCATATAGATTTATCATGCTCAACTTGTCATTTAAAGCTTTAATTCTGGCCCCATCCAATGCCTTGGTAAGTATATCAGCGACTTGATTTCCAGTTCTAACAAAGCTTGTACATACAATCCCTTGTAAAATCTTTTCTCGTATAAAATGGCAATCAACTTCAATGTGTTTTGTTCTTTCATGGAATACAGGATTCAAGGCAATGTGTAAGGCTGCCTGATTATCACAAAACAGCAAGGCTGGTTTCTGAACCTCTAGACCAATTTCAGACATAAGATGAAGTATCCACATAATTTCACAAACCCCTTTAGCCATAGCTCTGTACTCTGATTCTGCACTAGACCTTGCAACTATACTTTGTTTCTTACTTTTCCATGATATGAGATTTCCTCCAACATACACACAGAAACCAGATGTAGATTTCCTGTCTAATTTGGACCCTGCCCAGTCTGCATCCGAGAAGCATTCTACCCTAGTGTGTTCATGATTTGTATATAATATACCCAGACCTGCTGTCCCTTTAAGGTACCCTAGGATATGTTCAATTGCCTTCCAGTGATGAATACAAGGTGCAGACATAAATTGACTAACAATACTCACTGAATATGAGAGATCTGGCCTTGTGACAGTCAAATAGTTTAGTTTACCAACTAATCTTCTATATCTTTCTGGACCATTGAATGGTTCTCCATTTTCAGCTAGATTGTTATTGGGTATCATTGGAGTAGAGTTTGGTTTGCATCCAAGCTTTCCTGTTTCAGTTAAAAGATCAAGCACATATTTCCTTTGTGATAGGAGAATTCCTTGTTTACTTCTTGCTACTTCTATACCAAGAAAGTATTTTAAATTTCCCAAATCTTTGGTATGAAACTATGCTTGTATAAATGTTTTCAGAGACAAAATACCTTTGCTATCACTTCCAGTTATAATGATATCATCAACATAGACAACCAAGAGAATGATTCCATTGTCAGTTGTCTTGTAAAATACAGAGTGGTCAAATTTGCTTTTATTTATACCAAAACCTTCTAAAGCTTGACTAAACTTTCCAAACCAAGCCCGAGGAGATTGTTTTAGGCCATATAGTGTTTTCTTGAGTTTACATACCTTATTTTTCTCCCCCTTAACACTGAAACCTGGAGGCTGTGTCATGTAGATTTCCTCTTGAAGTTCTCCATGCAAAAAGGCATTTTTAATATCCAATTGGTGAATTTTCCAGTCATGTGTAGCAGCTAGAGATATGAATAATCGAATTGAGGTAAGTTTAGCAACTGGACTAAAGGTTTCTAAATAATCCACCCCATATACTTGTGCATATCCTTTTGCCACAAGTCTAGCTTTAAATCTAGCAACTGACCCATCAGGATTGACTTTGATAGAGAATACCCACCTGCATCCAATTGCCTTCTTCCCTTCAGGTAGAACTGCTAAGTCCCATGTTTTATTCGGTTCCAAGGCATTTAGTTCTTCAATCATTGCCTCATGCCACTTCGGGTGTAAGATAGCCTCATTAACTGTCTTTGGGATAGAAATAGCATCAAGTGTTTTTATGAACAAACATGTGGTAGGTGGTAAATGATTATAAGTAACATAAGATGTGATAGGATATGTACATTGGCGTCTCCCTTTTCTTAAAGCAATTGGAAGGTCTAGCTCTGGATTATGATAGAGTACTGGCTCATGAATAAGTGGAAGGGGTGTAGTAGATTCATCATTATTTCCTGCTTCTTGTGTGTTTATAGAATAGATAAGGAATTCACTTTCTTCATCTGGATCAGACTCAGTTTGACTTGCTTTGTTCTGAAAGTATGGTATATCTTCATGAAAAGTTACATCAATAGATACTAGGTATTTATCAAGATTTGGGAAATAGCACCTATATCCTTTTTGCAACCTTGAATAACCAACAAACACACACTTTAAGGATTTAGGATCTAATTTAGACACTTGTGGTCGAACATCTCTAGCAAAACATGTGCATCCAAACAGTTTAGGTTTAACAGGGTAAATAGCTTTTTCTGGAAAGAGAACTTTGTATGGGATATCACCATTTAAAACACTTGATGGCATTCTATTAATTAAGAAACAAGCCGTGGCAATTGCATTAGCCCAAAAAACTTTCGGCATGTTCATTTGAAATAAAAGAGCTCTAGTGGTTTCTAACAAATGTCTATTCTTCCTCTCTGCTATTCCATTTTGAGATGGTGTGTCAACACATGAAGTTTCATGCATAATGCCATTAGCAGCCATAAAGTTATGAAAAAGACTAGAAGTGTACTCCTTAGCATTATCACTTCTTAGCACTTTGATCTTAGTATTGAATTGTGTTTTTATTTCAACACAGAAATTACAGAAAATAGAGTATAGTTCAGATCTATTTTTCATAAGAAATAGCCAAGTTAGTCTAGAGTAATCATCTACAAAAGTAACAAAATATTTAAATCCTGGTTTAGATGTTACTGAAGATGGCCCCCAAATATCTGAATGAACAAGATCAAATGCTGCATTAGCTCTTTTATTTTCTCTTGGAGTTGAACTTTGACGGTGATGTTTGGCAAACTGACAAGAATCACACTCCAAAGACTTTATTGAATTAAACTGAGGACATAGAATTTTAAAGTTCTGTAGGGAAGGATGACCAAGTTGGCAGTGAGACTTGAGAGCCTGATTAATACTGGTACATGCAATAGAAGTTGATGGCAAGCTATCAAACATGTATAGGCCCCCAAGTTCATAACCTCTACCAATAATCTTCTTGGTGGTTAAATCCTGAAACACACAATGATTAGGATAAAAAATAACACAACAGTTGAGTTTTCTTGTTATTTGACTGACAGAGATGAGGTTAAAACTAAGCTCTGGTGTATATAAAATAGAATTTAATTTTAGATAGGAGTTAAAGTTGATAGACCCTGATCCATGAACAGATGATAAGGATCCATCTGCTAATGTTATGCTCTGTGCTTTGTGGTTTGCATGAAATTCTGAGAGGAGCAGTGAGTTACCAGTCATATGGTCAGTGGCACCTGAATCTATGACCCATTTATTTGATTTGGCAACAGTTGAGATACTAGATGATTGATTGTTTAATTGCTTCTTCATATTATTCTGATATTCAGAGAATTTTGCATATTCTTCTCCAGAGATCAACATAGACCCTTCTTCCTGAGTGCTTGCCACATTTGCTGCTGTTTGAGTGCTTGCCACATTTGCTGCTGTTTGATTTTGCCCCTTGCCTTTATCAAAATTTTTCTGCTTGTTTCGTTCCTGTAATTTCCAGCATTGTTGGTACCTATGACCGTCTCTTTTACAAAAGGTACAAAAATTTGGGTTAACAGTAGTATTTTCAGGTTGGCCACTTCCTTTCTTAGTGTTGTATTGGTTAGGTCTCCACTGTGCATTATTCTGTGCATATCTTGGTTGTGCATTGCCTTGGCTAATAAGAGCACCTGTATTTGGTGTGGTATTTTGTTCATTACTTGAATTGTCTGCTCTCAGTATTCGACTAAAAACTTCTTGCAATGAGGTAACATTTGATCCAGAAAGAACTTGTGCTTTTGCAGAATCAAAATCACTTGACAATCCCCCCAAAAAACTCATAATTGCCATTTGTTCTCGTTGTTTTTGTTGAACCTTCACATCTGTACTAATTGGTAGCAGCATGTTAAATTCTTCATATGTCTTTTTGAATTTCATAAAATAGTTCATCAGAGATAGGTCCTGTTTTTCAGATCGATAAAATGCCTTACAAACATCATACATCCTACTCAAGTTCCCATTTCCAGAGTACAAAAATTCAAGGTAATCCATTAATTCTTTTACAAAACTACAATGATTCACTAGACTGATTACACAACCATCAATCGTATTCCTGATTTGAAGAAACAGTCGCGCATCATCCCTTAACCAGATTTGATCTTCCTTGTCATCAGAATTTTCCTTTGGTGGATCTCGAGAGAGGTGATCTTCTTTATCAATACTTCGAAGATATAATCGAATTGTTTTATTCCAATCAAAATAATTCGAGTCTCCCAATTTGTGTTCTGTGATCTTTGACATTACTGGCATAACATCCATGATAGCCTTATTCTCTTCCATAGCTTTAGAGTTTAGATCTGAATTGAAGAAGAGATAGAAGCGGAAAATGAAAACAAAATTTAGATCGGATCTGTATGCTCTGATACCATGTTATGATTTGAGAGAGAGAGCGGTAACATTTAAGTTTTATTATTATTCAACTTAACAAAACAACCAGCTGATCCTCTACATATATAATAGAAGAGAGTCTTCTATTTGAGGAAAGAAAAAAAAGATATGGGCCAACGTAAATGGGCTTTGATAATAAGCCAATCATAAGAAGCCCGAACAAAAATAAGAAAGACACAAACAGCAATGGAATACAAAGCAATGGAAAATACTACTACTACTCTAACAAAAAGGTAGATCGTTACAACTACGGTTGGATATGTCCCACATACGTATAATGTATACACAACTGCTGGTGGCCCCTTGCGATAGACAGACTTCTATTGTGTAACACTGACCTTGCATTCCAACCCATACTAATGACTATGTCATATTTAACTCTAATTTATTGACTAACTTCAATAATTCACACCCATCATAAATGCATACTTAAGGCTACATCAATTTATTTAGTTTCTATGCATCCTATGTTCAACTGTTGGTATTTAGTTATTTTACCCAACTTGCTTCATGTTTCATTTACGCTAAATTATTGTCATTTACCGCTTACTTTTAATTTAATAGATTAAATACCTTTTTCTGTTTGACCTCCATTTAATACTATTAGGTATATGCTACTGTTCCTTTACAACTATTACCATCTTTCTTTGATTACTATAACTCTCTTAATTACTCATTTCATTGCTTTACATACATTTCATCACTTGTTATTATTTTCTAACTTATCGCATATATTAGATTTGTAATTGAATTATTGTTATTATCTCCACTTACAACACTTTGGTTTATACCTAGGGATTCCTGCATTTTAATACATTGGAATTAAATCTTTTCAAAAGAAAACGTTAACACTGTAATTTTACATAAATTATCTAAAAGAGGACTTGTCTTACGTTTGGAATTACAAGAAAATCATTTTCTTGTTTTTGTTGAAATAGATGATATAGATACAGTAAACATCCCTATTTTATACTTCGCTTTCTTTGTAGGTGTATTCCTTGTTATTTCAAATGGTACACTTTTATTCATATTTATAAAACTGGATAATTTATACAAATTCACATTGCAACATACTTTATTCCAATGAATTAAAAAAATTACTTAAATCCCAATCTAAATTATAATAACTTCCATTTATATTTACTGACATGTATCATTCAACCAACAATTGAAATTATTATCCAATATTATAAACCTATGGACTACTTTCACCCTTATTTTCCAAATTCAGTTATATGCAATATTAAATCAAAGTTAACAATTCATAGAATATGTAGGCATGGTTTCCAAATTCATTACATGTATATATTTAAGCCTATAACTCCAAAATTATATTCAGGCATACAAGAAATAAATGTGAAACGATATAAATCCAATATTACATAAAAATATATAGTTTCCCACTCACCTTTAAGCTTCCAAATCTCCATACCTAAATCATTCTTCTTATTTGACTCTCTTTCCTTCTACCAAAATATGTATTATAGCATACATATATATTTATTAGAATTATAGATCCGGGAAGAGATTTGAATTAAACATAATTGTAAAGTTTTAGATTTAGAACCTACCTCTTCTTCGCAAAATTGATTCACCCCTTATACTTCTTCTCTCTTATTTTCATTATTTTCCACACACACAAATATATATATATATTAATACTATTTTATAATTTCTTCATTTCCTAAAATTTATGGAGAAAAAAAAATGGCAGAGCTTCGTTGATTCAAAAAATATGAGAAGAAAAGTGAGGGGTTAGGCTTGTATTTATAGACACACAAATCAATTCCATCACGTAGATTTTAGTTTTAAAATCTGGACCGTTAGACCTAGGGCTATTATCAGCCGTCGAAAACGTTGATCGACCGCTCTATTACCACCAGTCGACGGTCGACCGATCCCAATAGGGGACAATCGGTCACCTTTATATGTTAATTTATTTTTTGTGTTTATCTCGTTTCATTTCTTTCCTTATGCGACTGATTTAGTTCCATCTGATATTAACGTTAATGTTAATTTAATATTACTTAGAGTAAGTATTAGCGTACCATTAATTTAACTTAATTAACAATGTTTATTTTTAGATTTTCTTTCCTTCAAAGTTGACGTTCTTATTTATTAATGTCTATTTTAACGTTAATTAATTATCTTTTATTTCTTTTTGCATTCTTATCCACTTTCTAATTTACATTTATGTCTAACGATTGCTTAAATGCTAAGCTAATAATATTTATTGCCATCTTTATTTTTAAACGTTAATATTCAATATCTTCACCCACATAAATGTTTATTTAATTCCCGTTCAACGCTGATTTAGTTAGATTTACCACGTCCATTTTCTTTAACATTAATTTTTGTATTTAATGCCCATTTTAATGTAAAGTTGTTAACATTTACTTCCTTCATTGGTTCTGAATTGTTTCCAATTTGAAAACTTCAAACGTTAGCAACTTTTCATTTGAACTCCAATCGTAAAACTTTATATATGAAAATCGATCTTAAAATTGCCACGAATACAATGGTGCAAGTTTCGTAGCCAAATTCTGACATTTTCAAAAAATTCATTTATTGGGTTTTAATGTTTATTTATTAATCCGCTTTAATTAATTATCATTCAATTTAGGGGATGTTACAAGCAGGAGCAAAGGGAAGAAGGTGACATGCGAGGAGCGGGGGAGGATTCGAAAACTAAGGCAGGAGGAGGGAAGCGAGAAGGGGCAATGAGTTAGCATGAAAAGATAAAATGTCATATTTAAAGCAATATATAAATACACACACACACATATATATATATATATATATATATATATATATATATATATATATCTATGCATGCATGTATGTATGTATGTATGTCTAAAGCACATATATGGTACTACTAATTTGCATGTACAAACCTGTAACGACCCACAAATTTATCAATTTGATAAATTATATTTATTTTTAAATATTCAAATATAACCTTTTTAAAACATAGATTATGTTGTCTTGAATAGAAACACCCCATACACCTTAATATATCCAAAAAGACACATTAAAAGGTGTGGTGCGTTGTAGGTATAACTAAAGCTAACAGAGACTAAGATTCACAAGACAAAAATAGATAAAACAGCGGAAACTTAAAATAATAACTTATTTAAAATAAAAAATTTCATAATTGCTTCATAAATAAGTCAAATACCAAATACAACATCCATATCTCAAAACCCATCATGTCTTATGAAATAAAAATTCATAGTCTCAAAATCAGAGTACATAACATCCCTTATAATAAGCCAATACACAAAAAGAAATAAAGCTGAAATAAAAGTAATACATAGTAGAGAACTCTTCCAAGAAAACTTCAAGCAACAGAAATCTACTGACTTCTCCCTTGATTGCTTGTTGGGGGGGAATGGAAAATAGAGGAGTAGGTCAGACTAAAAGTCTGGTGAATGATAGTAATTACTAGAGTCTTTAGGCAAAGTAAAAGTCATAGACTCTTCAATAGTTTAGTATATAAAGAGGAAACAAAGGAAATAAGAAAGAGATAAACTGGAAATAAATACGATTTAACTATAAGATATGTTAGCTTTGATTGCTTGCACTTGTCCTTGATTTCTGCTTTGATTAGGCTGAATTCCTAATCCTGTAATTAGGATGTAACCTTAATTCTACCCTTTTCGATCGACCTGCTACTCCATAGACCTTACTACGGACTAACCACTATATAACTCCCTACATAGCAGCCAATGGTATTTACGGAAGATGCACAGAGCAACTACCGTGGATCCGGATGACATATATAGCTTCCTACACAGAAGGTAATGGTGTGTACTAAAGACATCCATACTAAACGCTTGGAACTCATAGCTGTTACTGAGCACCCGAATGGAAGTCGCACGCGTAACTGCCACCATGCCCATGCTACCTTTTTCTCCACCTATTGGGTCTTTTTATTACCTCAACATCCAGCATAAGCGCGCCCCTCATCCCACTTCAGGCTAACTTGAGATCACCGTGTGTTCATATTAGAGGAAATGCTGTTGGTATTGGCCCTTCATCCAAACAATATCTAGTTGCTCCCCTTATCCAAATCCCCCGTGATTTGGACTTCTATTTGACCAATTACTATCATTCTTAGCATGAGCGTGCCCTTATCTCACTTCAGACTAATGTGAGACACCGTTTTATTTAATAGGAAATGCTATTTGATACAAATCCTACTTTCATCTTTGCTTATTAACTTAGATAAATTATTTAAATAAGCCTTTATTATCATTTTTACTTTCTACGCTTATTAATTCATCCCAAGTCTTAAATAAGCCACATTCTATTCTTTTTCTTATTATAACCTACGTTATAATCATGCTTATTATTTAACCCAAGGCCTAAGTGTGAAAATAAGCTCTTTCATCTTTTACACATTTTTAGTTATAATTCTACGTTTAACTAAGCTAATTAATTAGTCCAATTCTAATCACAACTAGGCATAATTTCAGTCGTAATTCCATTTTATTATAGTCTTTATAATTTACATGTCATAATTAGAAATAGGCTAATATCTTTAATTCAGTCCAATTAATATCATAATTAGACATAATTTCAGTCTTAATTCCATTTTATTACAGTCTTTATAATTTACATCTTATTTTTCGTTATTTCAGAATTCTTATAATTTAATCCAATTTCACGTTAATTCTATTCTAATCCATAGCGAAGAAGAAGGAGAAATAAAAGAAAACCGAAAATAGAAAAAAATCCAAGGCGTAGGAAGAAGATGTAAATAACGCATAAATAACATTAAATAGATTAAAATACTGTAAATAAACTATAAATAAATGGAAAAGCTATAATTAACAGAAATAAACTAAAATTACTGAAAAGAATAGTTGAAAGGAAATAGACTGAAAATAATTCTTAAAACTGTAAATAAACTACTGAAAATGTTATTCCAAAAATCGTAGAAAACTACAACTATTGGAAACCCTATTACTTTAAATTACTTAAAGAAATCTTAAAATAATTACAATCACTCACCTGAGACAAAAGCTAGAATCCCTTTTTTTAACAGCAACCAAAATTCTCTAGAAATCTCCTTTAATTTGTACAATCTCCATCTTTTATTTGAATGTATATATAATATAATTTTATTTTATAAACTAGTGTGAACCCGTGCTTCGCACACGGAATTTTATAATTAAATTACAAAATGTCAACAATTATTTTATCCTGATGTCTAAATGTGTTTCTTTTTTCAACCATTAATAGTTAATTTATTTAAATTAGATTTGTTTTGTTGGTTATATGAGATTATTATGTCTTAATTGGGAAAAGGGAGTGTTAGCAGTAACATGCATCTGTGTGTATAAATAAACTGGGGAAAGAGAATAAAATTCAAGCCCACGTAGATGGGTATTGAAAAAAAAAATTCTGTAGGAGATAAGTATGTGAATAATAGCACTGCCTTAAGTTAAATATTTTGTACAGGAATGCGGATTACAAAGAAGTTCGCATTCTTAATACTAAGAAGTGAATATTTAATGTGATGGCGCATGCCTATAACATGGAATACAGATCATTTCTGCCGGTTTATATCTATCCATGGGAGTAAATATAGAAATATGTGAAGTAAGAAAATTATGTTCATGGATCAATAGCTCACATAAAATCAATGTTATACAATAATAAACTTGCCATGCATACGTTTAGTTATGTAGTCTTGGTCGGCTCTTGATTTGTATGTTATATTTTGACGATGTGACATAGACGGTACAATAGACTTTTTTTTTGGTTTAGCAGTAATATATAACAGGACCATTCTTCTAGTTTTCAATAGTGCTCTGTTATTAAATTCCAAAAACCATAGGTGTAAATTGATTGGAGGTTCGTTGTAGGCGGATTGCTTACCATGCAGCCTGTGAATGATTAATTTTAGTAAAAATTTTGATAGTTTCCAAAAAAGGTTTCAAACATGGAAAGAGGTGATGCAGATCCCTAGCCAAAATTCAGCCGACCGTAAAAGAGAACCGCTTGGGACAAAATAAAAGGATAATTCATATTATCGGAACTGTCGACTACACAAATGTAAGGATTGTTTTTAACAACTGGGAGGAGGTTTGAGAATGTGATATTTTAGAAGTAAGACTGAGATTGAAGATCCAAACTCCTATATTAGAGAACATAGATGTATTTTTCATCCAATAAAACAAAATTATCCTGATATTTTGCAAACCAACATACCCTATGTTGGATGAACCAAAATGCTAAATGTTTGAAACAAGAAAAAGAACTGATTTCCTGACTTTTACTGCATAGTATTTAAATAGTACTATAAATTCTAGTGTTAATGAGATTAGTCATTGATTGTTGAGTTATGAAACATCTTTTTGGTATGATAAATGTCTGATCTTGCCATAAGTTCATCATTGCTTTTTTTCAAGCGTTTCCTACTATGTCTATTGGTGCACCAAAAGTTGTTGGTTTCCTCATTGACTTTTGCGTAGAGGTATGGATGTGGGGAGAGAAATCATGACATGGTTGAGGATAGGTTTATATCCTAGATCCAAATGATGTCATAAAAATAAGCAATAGATGCCAACCACAAAAGGAATTAAGAGAAACTGGCAGCATTTCTTTGTATTTTTGCAATTAAAAATTATAGGTTATTATCTATAAATAGAAATATCTTTTGAGTTCAATTTGTAACAAAACCCAAACCTTGCCCTCAAGAGCAATAAAATCATATCCTCACACATGTTATAATTGACATCTCAAAATCCATAATATGGAGAGAGAAAACTCACATGGTTGCACATCACGAAATTATATAGCAACACCAGGTGCTCGGCATACTTGGCAGTAACCAAACTCGAAAGTGCAGGCATCGACCCGAGGCATTACATCACTGTACAAAGGAGAAAATAAACAAATGATTCCCTTATCAAACTAACATACTATGCACTGTAAACAATTTTTAATACACTTTATTAACATTGGTGAAAGAGTGATAACTATAATATACGATGTATAAATGAACGTATAGAGTGCAACTCTGATATTTTAATAAAGTGTAAAAGCATCTTACAAAAAAAAGATAAGAATATGAAATTTTAATATTTAATGCAAAATCGAAAGTTAAAGTGGTATAAAACAGAGAAAAAAACTTACCTTTAACAATAGCAAAAATGTTAATCATATAATATACTACGTACCAATAGTAGTCTTACACTTGTATGTTATCATGATAAGATAGTAAAGAAAATGATATACAAAATGTCTCAAAGTACAATGCCAGTTAGTTGGTTTGAAAATTTGGTTCGGACTAAATAAGGAAGAAAAATTATTTTACCGAAACTCGAAATTCATGTGAGTGAACAAAGGTATTTCATCTTGATTTTATTATAATTCAACAGTGAAAACAAACTCAACCACCATGCAACCTCTATTTGCTAGCAAGTTTCAAATCTGCATACATAAGAAAACGTACTGGTCAAAATCATGTTTAAGTAGAGTCAAGTGTGTACTATTATATCAAATTTTATAATGAGGATATAGTGCTATAAAACTTTGTTCCTACAGCACACCAACTTAAATGAACATATATACTTCATTTGTTTCGTTGATGAATTGGTTAATATTCAAACAATTGTGCTATTTTGTAATTGTTTGAATATATTTAACCAACTCAAACAGCCATATATACATCACTATTCCCTTGGTGAATGCCAACTTGCAAAATTGAATATTCAAATGACCATATACACCAATAGTTTTGCAATTTTATAAAGGCATTAAAAAAATATGCCAAATAGCAAGACAAAACGTAGGAGAATCGACTATCATTTCTACATTTAAATTACTTTCTAACAATTACAAATTTACTGATGAGACTGTCTCGAGTAAATGTGGTGGTTGTACCCACATATTCAGTGCTAGAACTAATTATCTATTTTCCTCTCTCAACAACACTCTTCCATTCCTATTCTATATTGTATTGAGTGCCTTCTGTTATCAATACTTCCAGTATTTTATGGCTCATTTTTCTGACAAATACCCATTCATTATTACTAATCTGCAAAATTCATGACGAAATGGAAAAATTAAGATATTACAGAATAAAGTAAATATAAAAAATCTGATATATTTGGTACAGTTTTTTGTATCACTATTCATGAAGATTCAGATATAACCATAAAGAAGCATAGTGAACAACAATATGTTTAATACTTTATAAATATTATGACACTCGGACACACACACACACACCAAAATGGTTAGGAGAAATGTTAAATTTACATTTTAATATTCTTTGTTCTTTTGTTACTTACTTTACTATATATCCTTTATTCATTATTTAATGCTTTTATTGAACTTCTCTGTTTTTTACCACTTGCAGTTGATTATTTAATATCATTCGAATTCTTTATTTTTGTTTCCCTCTTCATTGCTCACAGAAGGCTTTATGGATTGGTCCCATGAAATTTAATCCATCAGTAGAAGCTACAGATGGATAATCTAAATTACTATTGATGCTTGAGAAAATAAAAAACACTGGTTGTGAATTATTGTTGTTGGTAATTCTGCATGTGAAAGAATTGTTAAACGTTCTGATCCTCTTTCACCTAAAATTATAATGTTTAGAAGTGTAGCTATTGTATGGGAAATTCTCAAAGGAAGAACATTGCTAGGGGTTGCAGCTTTAGACAGGGTGTGTATATGTTGAATCATTTTTTGATATCAAGTTTACTTGAATAACCTTAGTTAAATGGCAATTGGCGTATACTTATGTTGAAAATTTAAGCCATTTATTTTCGTACATATATGTTTAAAAACATTATGAAACTGTTAAATTGTTAGAATCTATAATTTTTGGTTTGAATCGGTATTTGCAAATTGATATATTTAATGCTGAGTAATTTCAGGTTTGGTTTCTGTTACCTGCAGGTGTTATCCATTTTATCTTGACAACCGGTAAATTGTTAGAATTTATAATTTTTTTAATTGAATCAGTATTTTCAAATTGATATATTTAAAACTAAATAATTTCAGGTTTGGTTTCTTTTACCTGTAGGTGTATCCATTTTATCTTGACTGGTATAATATTTTTGAAAATCCAACTCAGCCTTTAATTGTTGATATTGGAAGTGATAAAATTTCCAATCAAATCTTACCTATTATATATTAGTTTGGGTTTCGAAAAGTAAAATTTACCATGGCTCATATATGCCACACCCCACACACCGACCCCCTTCCTCCCCCGCCGTGTCGCTAGTTAGCTTGCTAACAAATTTTGTTACTTGTTGGTGTATGTATCTGTGTATTCTAGCATCATCAAAATTATAATTCAATATCAACAGTTAAATCATCAATATCAATAGTTAAATCATCTGTTTTAGTAGTTGATTTGAAATATTAATTTTACTATGTAGAAATATTGAAGATGACCTAAGTATGAAATGAACACACCCATCAATTTTTGTAAAATTTGGAACAATATATCTTAAATTATGTTACTGGTGCTAATGGGTTGCCACAAAAGTGAGGATCCTTCCTATGCGTATGTGCGTGTATGTGTTTATATATATATATGTGTGTGTGTGTGTGTATGTGTGTGAATAAGATACCGACCTCACTTTTCTTCATGTTTTAATTTCAATTTCCAACTATATCATAGATGGTTCAAATTATGACCACCTTTTTTTTGTGGTCAAAAGTTTAATGCTGTAACATCCATGGTTTAAATGTAAAAGAAATTAATTGTCAGTGCATTTTTTTATCATTTGTAAACAGGAGGAAAAAAAGCCCTAACCATTATGTTCTCTTATAATACTGTAGGAAATGGTTTATTTCTTCTAAATATGGCCAAGAGCTGGAACCATTCAAATTTTCTTGGTCTTGAGATTAATGATAAGGTGCTTATTTACAATATTTCTACTTATATCCTATGCTGCACCATAACATCAATTTTATCTAATTATTTTTTAGTATGATAATCCTAGCCAGGGATACACATTTATAAAACATGACAAATATACCTACAATCAAAATTAAGAACAAATTTAGTTGTAACTAAATCGACCGGATTGGAGTTGACAAAATCTCATTTATATATAGAGAACAGTATCACATTTAGAACATATAAAATCTCACCATTAAGTACGTATAAACATCAATAAATATACCCACTTATTTGATTGGTCACCACAAAGCCATAAGCATTAAAACTTCATAATAAAGCACTGATATATTGTACAACAAGTTTCTTGCTGGATACAAACATGAAAAATAAATATTATTTGGAAGATTCTTAATTATACTTTCCAGCTCCATTTTTATTCATGGCTGAATAGTCTATGGATTGGTTGAGATGCATGAATTGATAAATTGATTTTTGAACCTTTGGATCATGAATTGCAGTTCTTCTACCGTACCGACGACATCAAAATACAAAGAACTTGAAATCACCGTTATGTAAGAAGAAAAAGAAGCCAAAATATATGCATACTTTTTGTTCCGGCAGGATAAAAAATTGAGAGTGGAGAATTTTTATTAGTGGATTTGGAAGTAGATGAAAAAAGCTCTATAATAGAAGTGAAGGTGGATACATCAGAAACTGTATAGCACTCATATATATGTATAGCAGTAAAATGAACGGTGAAAGTAATTGTTTGTATAGTATCTTGTGTACTTGTGTACAATAATATGTGAATTCATAATGCTTTGTTAAAGGCAGCAGTAACGAATACCAATGCTAAGTTGCCCAAAAAAAGTATATAATCTTGCTTCTTTCAATGCACCTAAAAGATATAATCATGGGAAAAAAAAATTTACTACGTCTAAACAGAACATGGACATCACTATTAACTCAATGTACAATTGCATGGCACCGCCCATGTATACATCGTTGAAAAAATCCAATGATGTGTGCCTTAATAAGTCATGGTATGTACCACCTATATATACCTCAACGTATGATTGCATGGTATCCCTATTACTATCATTTCTTCAAGTATATGTATAAAGTCTAGGTGGGTCTAGAACCTTTCCATTCTAATTTTGTGTATTGATGGATGTATGCCTTTGGAAGTTAGTAAATCATAAAATCATCAATTCAACAATAAAATTTCAAACAAATATTGATGCTGACAAAATTTCAAAAACTCAATACTATTACAAAATATAAAAATAAGCAACAAAATCTTTTTGCCAAATACAATTTCCAACTAAAAAAATAGCAGCAGCCATGATCTAGCTGAGATTTATCCAAAAGACTAATATAATTGAGATTATACAGCCTCTCCTTTTGCTATGTTTCATTCAAATAAAATTTAGGAAATAAAGGCTAAGATTATCAAACATGTAATGTCTCATTTCTTGTCAATGAACAACATTGCAATAACAAATAGCAAGTGTAACAAATTTGGTTTCAAAGCACTTATATACTGCAATTGCCCAAGCTTAAAATAAAGAAATTTTAAAAACAAATTTGGATAGTAATTCAAATGGGAATTCATCTAATAAAGAAAAAAATAAACTTACTTTGGGACCAATAAATCTTTCCATCTTTTGCGAAAGGAATGGGACCAACCAAGTTTTTGGCATTTTTACAAAGATTTAGAATCTAAATAGAAGTATAAAGAATTTGAGAAACAAAATAGCGACCAATAACCAGTATCCTTTCACTAATTCTATAACAATTATGTGTAAATGTATATCGTAATTTATAGCATATAAAAATGATAATAATACATATAGCAAAGTGGATCTTTTAGTTTTGATCCGCTTGCTTCATTTGGTCGATAGGGAATATTATTAAGTTGTACCCTAACTGTTAGTATAATACCTACCTAAAATCTATATTTAGACTTTGGATGGCATAATAGCCATTAGCATGGCATGGTTTGTGACCAAATTAAACCTTTGTATTGATTGTCCAATTCAATATTTCACTATTAGCACCATATTAATGCACCATGATGAATTGCATTAGTGGTAGCAACAATGCTAGAAGATCAAGCAAAGACGTCTGGTAGATTACTTTCTCATTTTGCCAACATATCAAATAATACAAACTTGCACAATCAGATGCTTTTTCTTAATAAAATTTATTTACATATGCAGATGTTATTAATAAAATCATTTTTGTAATACATAATCATAGTCTTACATTTGATCTCTCTAAACTTGTATAGATTAAATGAATATTTTCCTAAAAGTTGCTTATTAAATGTAGATCTCTTTATTATTTTCCTTGATGATCAACAACCATGTAAAATGGGTTAATATCTTAAAAGTTCTTTGTATACTCTCTGGTATGGAATAACAAAAATACTCATAAAGTGCTTAAATAATAAAGTGCAATAAATAAGTGTATTTCAAGATAATGGAATATTTTATGACATGTAGGTCAAAAATAAGGTATAATTATTTAGTAGTAAAAAAATTTCATTTAATCATGCATCCTATACTTATACACCAGTGTACAAATAGTAGAATCATGTTTCATGCTCTTCATCCCATGCTAAAATAAATATCTGTGTTTCAACTTTTAACATAATTTAAAACGACTTTAATTTCATTGCATAATGAACCAAGGCTAATATACCACCGAGGCATTTCTTTTATTCATTCTAATTAAAGTTTTTCTATTCATTTGGAACTTAATAAGCTATGTAAGGACACAGATTCAATTAATACTTTCCAAACTTATGCATGCATGCAATGGTTATGCTATGTTTTTATTTCCAAGTAATAGGATTTCTAATCCAAAATTAAAAAGTTTCATTTAGCTCTGTTTTATTCAATACCAGCAATTATGTATAATATTCTTCAATTTTCATTGATAGAGATATGTCATTTTTAACAATATTTTAGAAAAATTAATCATATAGTATTTACTCATTATATTTATACACAAACATATAAATATGTTTTATTTTATATTTATAGACATAGGCATGGACTGTGAAGTTTCATTTAGCTATGTTTTATTCAATACCAGCAATTATATATATTATTCTTCTATTTTCATTGATAGAGATATGTCATTCTCAATAATATTTTAGCAAAATTAATCATATAGTATTACTCATTATATTTACACAAACATATAAATATGTTTTATTTTATATTTATAGATGTAGGCATGGACTGTAGAGTGAACCTATTGCAATTCTAATGGTTTTTACATTAGGCTAGGGTGCTTGAAAGTAAGAACACATTAAATCTGTTGCATCCGCTTTAATATTTGCTACCTATGCTTGTTTGTTTCATTATGTTTGTCGAGCTAAAGTATATGAAAACTTTGGAATCAAATAAGCATCAATTCCAACCAAAATCAGACAATGAAAAATAAACAGCAAGAAGATTAAGACAAAATATAACTAACACAATACCACTCACCGTCGGAGCAAAATAGAAGCCTCTTGTAGTTTTGCAGTAGTAAGAGTTGATCCCTGGCCTGATTGGATCCTACTGAACGCAGCAAAGGTTAAAGCCAACAATGTCCATCTAAATATGTGACACGGATAAACGACGCCTTAAACATCGAGTTTATCCAATTATATGTGAAATCATTATGATGAAAAAGAAGTCTAAATTTTAAATAGCATGTTTATGCTGTCATGTTTATCCTGTTCCATGCTCAAAGTTCTGCCTTGCAAAGAAGGAAACTACAAACTTAATATTTAATTATCATCATCTAATAAGAAGAGAAACACACACACAACAACATAGAATTTGATGATTTCAATTTAAAACTTGACTCATTGGATTCCTTTATCACTTAAAAGTATACAAACAAAACACAATTACAAACTATCCAACTCTGTATAAGCATTGTACCAAACAGAGCAGTATAAAAATTAATACACAGTAAACATACAAAGCAAAATTTAGCAAAATACAGTGCTAATCGGTTAAATCCTTAGTAATATAACAGATCTCACGGGTGCAACCAAATCTTAAATCATTATTCAACAGATCAAACGCCTAGAATCTTAAACCAACTGAAATCATTACCAAATCTTAAATCATCGATAAGATATAATTAAAAATATACCTGGTAAGGATAATGATACCTGAAACGCAAAGGTTGAAAGACGAACAATGCAACACTGATAGGATGAATGATTAAGCAACTAAATCAGTATGAGTTGAAGTAGGCAACGAAGGAATATGCAAACTGAACGAATTAAGCAATTAAATCTGTAATACTTCTGTAAATCCAAAAAAAAACCGAGCTAAAGGAGTGAAGATTACCTAAATCGGTAGGAGACCGGAGGGGGAATATGCAAAAGGATAGATAACAGGGGAAGGCTTCATCGCGTTAGTAGAGATTAACCGCAACCATGTTTTATCAGGCTCAATCTATATCCGCCCCCATCATTTTGTGAGTTTATCTGAGAGGTATGGCTTTACAGACGCAAGGGAAGAAGCTTAAAGATAGGCAGGGTAAACGTTGTCATTGAATCATAGCACAGTAGTCGTGCGAGGATGCGTTGGGTGCAAATCAAATCGTTTTAGCCTTAGGGTTTGAGAGAAGAGAGGAAAGCGGGAGGAAGAACAGAAGAAAGGGATACGCGGAATAAAAGAAAAGGGTCCACGTTGGAAGAGAAGATAAGCGTAAGAGGAATATCGGTCGATTTCGGATGGAGGAAATTGGAAGGAGGAAATTACTGATTGAGGAACGGAAGGTTTAGCAGGAGGAAAGGGAAGGATAAAAATAAGACAGCATAGATGAAGAAAATTACAGAGACGGTTCGGTTGCCAAAATCCAAGGAGGCATCTGTGAGCTTGAAATTCAACTCACTAATAATAATATAGTATAGATGAAGAATGTAGGTAAATATTTGAGAGAGAGAAATGGAGGCTAGGTTTAGCTTTTAGAGTGAAAATCTAGGTTAGTTTAGGTCCTATTTATAGTGTTTTAGGTTTGCTTTCAGCCGTAGATTAGAATCTCTATAAATTTCTGCTGACTCATTGCTGTGTCAAATCTTACAATGCGCCTTGTCAACGCCTTATCTTATATTTAATTTAATTAATTACACCCTCAATAATATACAATCTATAAATAATGTTTTCTTCTCCTCAATTAATTTCTAATTTGTGACATTTTATTTCATATTAAACTTCCATGCGTCTCTCTTTATTCGCATTTTCATTTCAGTTTTCAACATCCCATTTAATTTACATGTTTACGTCTGAAATAAATAAATAAACAACATATCAATATCTTTCCACATTTACATCTGAAATAAGTAAATTGACATGTCAACATTTCTTCATGTTTATGTCTAAAATAAATTAATAAATAACAAGAAATTCTTATGCCAGTATTGTACATATTCACGTTTGAATTAATTGGATGAATAACATGTGAATTGTTATGTCAATATTCTATATATTCAAATCCGAATTCATTAAATAACATGTGAATTGTTATGTCTACATTTTTTTTCCATATTCACATCTGTTGTAATTAGATAAATAACATATGTCCACAAACGTGTATATATATGTTGTGTATTAGTTAGTAACCTAATTCTTTACCTTTAAATTGAGCAATCAATTACATTAATTGATTGGTATTAATGTTTTTATGTTTAAAAATCAAACTGACCCTTATTCTTTACTAACAAAGAAATAACATACCTTATATTTTCTGTAAGAAATGTAATCCTTCCATAATACACTCTTGCCCATTCTTTTCAAAATATAACGTTTATTTTATTAAATGCCTTCATTTTATAAATATATGGTTGCATTTTCTCTCACTTACAATAACCCATCTCATTTGAACATCGTCATCTAAATTTATAAAAGTGGATGCCTTCTTTTTAAATACAATGTTATACCTTTTTTTCTCTTTTATAACAAAACAAACTTGCTGTTCATAAAATCATACATATATTCAAAAATGAGAAGTTTATTTTATTTATCTCAAAACATGCATTTATTTTTATTTAAAATGTTCATTCCGTTTTGACACAAATGCAAGTTCTTATATTAAACTCAATCATTACAATTTAATTCCCTTTTCCTTTTCTAATTGAAACATTTCAATAAATTTACTGCCAATTAATTTCAATACTAATTTCAAACGAATTCTAATTATAAACACTATTTCTTTTCACTTATAATTATCTATTAATTCGTCCTTAAATTTTGGGTTGTTACGTGAACAATAAATAATAACAGTAATCTTATTTTGAATAAATATTTATAAAAATATATATTTTCAAAAAATATAGATAAAATGACCGAAAACCGTTTTATTGATAAAAAGCTCTATAATAATCAGAAATCGTGCAATGAGCTGGATACATACACTCATTTATCCATATAAACAAGAATATGAAATATATTTTACTTTATTTGAAATAAAATGTATTTATGACATCATCAATAACGACATCACATTTAATAATTGATTTATGAATTTAATTTGAGATTTAATGATTTAAGAATTATTATAATTATTCAAATAATTATTTTAAAATGATAATAATTCATTTTAATTAGTTACAAAGTGATAATAAATCATTTATAATAGTTTTATAAAGATATACATTTGACTTGAAATTATAAGGAAAATTGATATCGCTTTATTGATATAATAGCACTTTCTTTAAACAATTGTTTGATTTTGATTTATATGATTTTATAATTCCAATTGTGATCATTTCATTTATTAATAATGATAAGAAATTAGTTTTCAAATTAGTTTACATTTATATGTAATTTAATTTATAAGTGAAAATATGACCGAGAATCGGAATTGGAATTCATAACGGTTTTACATAGAGAAGTTGTGCAACATTGTTTATATAACTTGTACACACATATGACCCGCAAATACATACACTTCATATACATATACATAACAAATAATACATAACAAATAACATATATAAATATATATACATATTTATTTACATTTAAATTTACTTATAGTAAAAGTTATAAATATCTATGATATTTTCACACTTATAAAGAAAACTAACCATCACTGACCTCACTTTTACACACCATCATCACTTGCACATGGAGGATGACAAGGAGGGGAAGCCGTACGCCTTGATGGGAAAGGAGGGGTGTGGGTGGGGGTAAAAGGGTAATTCTACTTTAAGATATTTTGTTCCAAAATTTTCCTATAAATACCCATCAATTTCTTTCATGATTTTAACACCATTATTCATCTTCTTCTTCCTCTTTCTTAAGCTATTTTAATGGCTTCTATACTTAGGAAATTTATGAAGAAAAATTAGCAAAAAGAAAATAAATTTATATAAGTATATATAGATTAGTAGTCCACTTCAAAATCAAGTGAAATCCACTCCTCTCCTCCTTGCAAACCCATAGCCACCACCTCCATCACCATTGGTTGAGTCCACCTCCACTTGCAAGCATAGGCCAAGCCTTCCCAAAGGTCTAAGGCTCGATTCCGTTAGCTCTAGTTCGATCGTAGCGAAGCTATAATTCATTTTCATAAGTTTAGTAGCCAATGAAGGTGAGAACATGTAACAACCCGCATATTTTTCGATTACAAATTTAAATATTTTATTTAAATATAGAATCGTTAATCGGATTGAGGTCCAAAAAGCTACTTTTTGCAAACAGTCGAATTAGGACTCGAGACCACTTCCATTGAGTTCAAAACACCATTTGCGACCTTTTTGAGTATAAACTTCGATATGTTTGGAGTTGGTGGAATTTTGCTACTTTTTCACTTAGGGCTTTGGGTTTGGGTTCAGCCCACTTGCCCAAATCTGGTTATATCATTACTCCACCCCCTCTCCTCTTCATTACTTCACTTTCATTTCTTAACACTCAAACTTCATCAAAAATGGAGAGTGGAATGGGAAATTAAAACTCCAAGCCCTAGTTCATTTGCAAATCCTTCTTCTAGCTCCAAATTCAAAGAGAAGCTATTGGTAAGCATCCTCTTCATCTTCTCCAACTCATTCTCCTTTCAATTTCAGAAATTCCCTAAACCTAATTTAGGAAATGTTTCTCTTTTAAGCTTAGATTCAAGCTTGTTGAGTTGGAATTGAAGAGTGATTCTCCTTGCCATTGCTCTATAGCTTCTTCTTCATTGATTTTGTGAAAAGGTGAGATTTTTATCTCACATCTATGACTATAATTATCTTTGGTTGTTGGGTATGAATTCCTAACACTTCTTCATGTGCATTTGCTCTTGATTTGGATTGGTTTTGTGAATGTTCCAATTTTTGGGTTTGTAAGTCAAATTTGTGTTAAAACCCTTTTATGGATGTTTGATCATGCTTTTGGTGATGCATCGAGGAGCATATAGGGCCGGGTTGCCGATTGGCATAAAACCTTAGAGCCAATGTTCGTCCGGTTGCATTTTGGAAGAGTTTTCTCTTCATTTAGATAGGCTGAAAAACAACACAGGCATGATTCAGTCGACTGAAATCTCTGTTCAGTCGACTGAATCTGGAACCCGAAAGTTTCCAGGCAGGGTTCAGTCGACTGAACCTGGAAACAGAAAGTTTCCAGGCAGGGTTTAGTCGATTGAAAATCTCTGTTCAGTCGACTGAACCTGGAAACAGAAAGTTTCCAGGCAGAATTCAGTCAACTGAAAATCTCTGTTCAGTCCACTGAATTTGTTGTTTCTGCCCACTTTGCCTTTTGGGATTGAATTTCCAATTTGAATTGATTTGAGATGATCCTATTTGTTGTTATCATTTATTATGACTTTGATGACTCCATTTTAGGGATCTTTGAATATCCATTTCGATGGATTTTTTATCGGTTTCTTTGAATTTGATTCACGTCTTCGTATGTGGATTTTAATGATTGATTGTTTCTACAATCATTTTTATGGTTTGTCACTTTAAAAATATAAAGGTTTTCAATGCTAGTAGTAAATATCAAAACTCTTTCATCAAAATGATTTCAACACTATTTTATTACAAAGCTCGTTTTCTTAAACCGTTTTCCAATCTACTAGTATATACAAACCTTTACCTCACTCGTATGAGAAATCTAATTAAACGACTTAGTAAAACAAGTGGTATGAAATGCCTGCGTTTACTTCGTCGGTTAATTCTTGGACTTGTTCGATTGAACCTCTTGTGGCAATTTTCTAGTGGAGATCTACAATTTGTTCGTAAATATTTAAGTTAAGCCAGTGGTTATGGGACATGAAGCTAAACTCATATATTTACTAGCTTAGTGTAATTGACACTTCTTGATGATCGATGGTGATCATTTTTATGGTTTAGACTAGCAATGTGCGATGTCTCTTTGTCCACATGGAGGACTGTACTTCATTTTATTGAGCTTCGGCTCATCAGGAGGAGCTTCGGCTCATAGTCCGCAATGGGGGACTATACCTTGTCAGGAGGAGCTTCGGCTCATCAGGAGGAGCTTCGGCTCATCAGGAGGAGTTTCGGCTCATAGTCCGCAATGGGGGACTATACCCTGTCAGGAGGAGCTTCGGCTCGTTTTTATGGGATAACGACCCATTTTATGATACGCGTGTTGGGAAGTTTTCACACTCTCGTTTTTGATAGGCTTCTCCCCCCTTTATGTGATTTCTGGATTTCGTGTGTTGATTTCTGGAATTTGTGCTTCACCAATTTTTGTGATTTTCATTGATAAGTTTTTATCATTTTTTGTGCATTGGTGAATTCGTGTGTCATTACCTTTTTGTGGATTTGGATCTTTGAGAAGATTCTTGTGATATTGATTAATCTTATGTTGATTTTCAATTACATACTTATAGTAGTATGCCATTATGGTTATTACATGTTTTGCCATATCTTTTATTCAATATCATGTCATCTGATATTTATAGCTAGACTGATCCGTTTATTATTTTCTTATGAAATAATACTCGGGTCGGACCGAGATGTTACAGGTGCTTCTGCTTGACTTCTCTTCTGGGATTACTCTGACTTTTGGCTAACTACTTAGATTAGTAGTTTTTGTGTTGTATACATTTGGGATATAGACTTCGTGATGTATACTTATTCTTTGGTGTAGCCTGTAGCTTTTATTTTGTATTATCGTGGATCTTTCAGACCACTACTCTGATGTACACTTTCATGTGTTATATATACATATTCATATCTTTTTCCGCCTTTGTGATATGGATGTCTGTGACTGATTTGTGTTATGTTTATTTCTATGTTTGTTTCCGAAGATTATATATAGCCACTGTGTGATAGCTTTGAGTTTGTATCGGTATGTCGGATTTCCTCCTTAAATGAAATGCATGTTTTACTATCTGACATATCGGTGCTCGCACAAAGATATTACACGGATGGTCGCTCCTTCTCAGCCTTATTCTCTGTGCTAGTTGACAACATTACTCCGTAGTGTTCTTGGCTAGCGTGGGTATAGAGGTGGGGCGTCACAGAACACGCTATTTATATATGCTATATATACTTATATATGTTTTGCTATGCTTAGTTTTGATGATTGTTTATCAAGTTTGGTTGAACTAATATGTTTGTTTGAATGTGAAAACAATTCACGTTTAATACACGTCGAAATTACATAATAGAAACCACTTTCCGAAATAAATTATAAAAGTGTTATGAAATGATTAAACCTCTTTAAATTGGTTTATAAATAGTTTATAATTACTAAAACTTAATTTTGTGAAGTTTTGAAAAGAACTAAAATTGGAGTCAAAAATAGCTGCATCATGTAATGGTAGTTCGCGATTTCGTGACGTAATACTTTAAATCCATTTATACGATGGAATCGAAGTCGGAATTCTTTGGAATATAATTTTTTGAACTCTTATAATCATAGTTTTTAAATAAAAGAAAAGGATCGAGATTTCATTTAGTAGATTTTGAAATATGAGCCAATTTTTTTTTCGAAATAGTCGCGGTTTGGCAGTTTGGAATCCAAAAAGGAAATTTCTTTGAAATAATATTTTTAAAATCTTTAACAATATGGAATAAACTCTATAAACATACTAAAATTTTATAAAAAGGATTTGAGTCATAAAAATGGACTTTCAAATGATAAAAAAGTTGATTTGATCAAATAAGCTTTGAAAACACTATTTGCAGCACTTTTCGTAGCAGTTTTAATAACTTATACAAATTACAGTTTTAACTTAACTATTCTTTCCTGAATCTTTTAAAAACGTTTTCAAATAAATAAATAAATATTTTAAAGATGAATTGAAAGTTTTAAAATTGCTTTTAAAGGAGTTTAAATAAATGGTTAAAAGAAAAGCTGTTATAAATTAATGATTTAATCTTGGCTCTAAAAGCCGATGAGTAGACTGGAATTTTTTTAGTCATGAGATCCGGATGTGGGGTGCTTAAACTGAGGAGATGTTAAAAAACAACCAGTGCCCTGGTTCACTTGGCCACTTTTCTGGGTGAGGAATAGATAAAGATGAATTGTCGAAAACGAGGCAAGTATAAAAGATTCAAATTTACAAATTTAATACTACTTGGATTGTGTAGAAATAATCTTGTTATACTTGATACTAAATTCTGAGGAGGAAAGCCATACTATCCATGCGAATTTAAAAGGTGATTCCAACATTATTTGATGGATAGTAAAGGTTGAATTTGGAAATTGATATTGAGTAGAATTAGTATAATTTCTATCGACCATTTTTACTCAATAAGGCTTGCGATGTGATTTATGAAAGATGATTTTGATTTGGTATTTCCAAAGTTAAAGAGAGGTTTTATGATTCCGTATATACTGGAAAAATATATGATTTAAAGATTTATATCTCTAAAAGAGATATGTTACTTGATAAAAAAATATTAATAAATGAAATGATAATCATCCTCAAAGTTAACATCTTTTATAGATGATTGATTCAAAGGAACCGAGATCAGATTTGGGTGATTTCTATCCGAAAACCACTCCGAACCAATATATGCATTCGAAGTGAAGACATGGAATGATAATACATTAGAAGATGAAATGTAGGGCAGCTTGTCATTGATCCTCTAGGAAAAATTACCACATCATATATATGTGGCAGTAGTATTTTCATTTGATCTTCGATGCAAGGGCTGCTCACTACTAATCATAGGGGTGATTCTCGACAGGATATAGTAGGAGAATTCCTTCAGTCTGTCCTGTTACTGGACAACTTGTAAGGACAAATGTCTGACATTGCATTTCTAAAATGCACGTACATTGATTTTTACAAACGTACATCTATTTGGTGGTGGAGGAAGTAACTCTTCAATACTTAACTCCCTTCTTTGAGATGCATGAGCTTAGAGGTTGTACATTTGTGGAAATAAATAGTGTGTGTGATGGAATTGGCAATGTGGCATTCAGCTGAAATGTGTGCTACAAGAAAGGTAATCGTTACCTCAAGCTTCATCACCTGGAAATGGCTTACATAGGGTAGATGCGATAAGGCTATGTGGGTCGCACCTATTAGGATATGGTCATCACCTTTCTAGATTACCCACTATATAAAGGGTATGTCATGTATGCTATGAGAGCTCTCAGATAGGTTGGGAATGACCAGGGTGATTTCATATTCGGTATTATCTACGGTAAAGGTAGGCCGGTTCTGTGTTGGTAGAGGACCGTCTTTTGGTGCCTCGATGCATTTTCTAGAGATGTACTGTCAAAAGGTAGTCCCATACCTTGTCATTGTATGGAATCCATTCTCCAATACTGTGATATCCCGGAAATTTTGGCAATATCAATTTAATAATCTTTATTTTGATTAGTTGATTTTATTTTATAAATTAACAAGTTTAATTCTTATAAAGGTTAATAATATTTAAATTGGCAATATTTATTAATATCTTTTCTAACAATTTAAAATTGGTAAGATTTATTTTTCAAAACTTATATAAATGTTTTCCATTTATAATGTATATATATATATATATATTGGTATATATATTATAAATAGGGAGTCTTTAATTTAATAAAGAATATGTTTTCAAATTATAATATATATGTGTATATATATACTGTGATTTGGAATTATGTTATAAAAATTCAATATAGTATTTATCAAAACTAATGTTAGAAATATTTTCCATTTAAATGTATATATTTGTATATATTGAAATGGAAAAGTATTAGATTTGAATTTAATAAGATGTTTTCAAACTTTAATATATATATATATAAATTGTAATTTGGAAATTATAATTTAGCATGATGCTTTTCAAGTGATAATTTCTTATTATTATAGATATATATTTAAGCTTAAGTTTTAAATAAGTTTTAAATAAGTTTTAAATTAATAAGTTCATTTGTTTTAATATTCTTTCCTTTTTAAAATTCAAACATAAGACAATTTGGTTTGTAAAAATATATATAGTAAAATAAAATACTCAAGCATATAAACATAGGATACATTAAAATTGATCAAAGCATAAGTTATTATAAATAATTGTTTTTCACATTTATATATTTATTTAAAATCTAAAAGTTTAAATTATAAAAAGATAAATACATTTTTATACATATAAATATACTAGATAAATATAAGAAATTTATTAATATTGTCTTTAAACACTTGTAAATAAATAATAAAGCATTTAAAAACACTTGTAAACATATGGAGGCTTGAATGCATATGTGTAAGCTAGATAATTAACTTAAGGACAAATGGCAATATCTCTTTGATAATTATAATTTTTAAATTTTAATAATAAGGAGAAAGTTGTTTGTATTTTCGGTTCTAAATCCTTCTTCTCATTTTGGACTAAAACAAAATAGATCAAAAGATAAATCTGGAAACTAAAAATCAGTGGAATCAAATTCAAAGAAGAAGAAAAAAATCAAAGCAAGGCAAACTATTTCACAAATTCAACTTCATCAATAATAAAGCTCCAGATTCAACTCAGTAACCAAAGTATCAAGATCAATATCAAGTTTTTAAATCCAGGATCAAACATCAAGTAAATCTAACAAGTTTCAGATTTAGGCAAGACAGTCCAGATCAGAGTTCTTTTCCTCTGTTCCCTGTTCAAGCTAAAGGTGAGTAAACAAGCTTTATAAAATCTTTAACCTTTCAAATCTGAATGGTTGTGATTAATACCTAAAGTATGTTTGCATGAATGAAAATATGCTTGCATGTATATACGTATGAGGAATTATTTGTATGCATGTCTGGATATATATGTGTGTCTCTGTTCTTGTTTACAGGTTCTTAAAAACCTGTTCAAAATTTCATATCATCCCAAAGAATCAATATTAAGCTTTGATCTTTTAAAAAAAATCTGATTGTAAGATTATAACATCAATTGTAAAATGGTTTCAAGAATTTATATTATGCAACTACTTCAAAAATGATGAATTACAGTAGAAATCAAGTATAAGTTAAAATTCGATGTTCATAAATTTGTGATTGGATTTCATAACCAGATACGAATTAGCAAATGATGATTTTTAAAATGGAAATCAGAATTTTTAGTGGTGAATTGGGGACGAATTGGATGGTTGAACGGAGAATGGGTTATTGCGAAAATCAAATGATCGGCGTGATAATGTTTGGCGAGTTTTGGCCTAGAAGTGGCTGGAGTGTTGTAGATCATAGGAAAAATGGATGAGCATTTTTCTGATGAACGGAGCGGTGAGTCAAAGCCAAACTAGGGTTTAAGATGCAAACTGAGTCGAGGTTAGAAACGTGATCGCTACACCGTCTGTAGACCATCGGAAATTATTGGACTAGGACTATCAGAAGCATGGGAGGCTGGCGGAGCTTAGGGTGGAGTATCGTGACCTCTGATGATCAGAGGAGGGAGAACGAGGCGTTTAATGGTGGCTCGTTTTTGTTTGAACTTTGGTTGAACAGTCAAAATTTCAGATTCGTCAAAGTTCACAACGCTGGGTGGTCGGAGCGAATTAGCACGTCGTCGATGACTTGTTGGAGGTAGCGGCGTTGGTCGAAGCAATGACGATCGGTTGTGCATGTGCACGAGTGTCAGCATGCATCTGGGTTTGGTTGAAGTTAGGTAGTATTCGAGAGAGTACGGGGAAGAGAAGGGTTGGGTTCGAGTTTGTTTAATGGGTGACTCGGGGCGTACTCGAGGAAACGTGAGGAGGACTCGAGTGTGGCTTCAGTGAATTCGAGTGAGTATATGTTATATCTGTTTTAAAGGAAAATATAAGTATAAATGATGATCAGGTTTTGGAAGAAAGATATTGTGTTGTCCTGTTTTGGAAATAGATTTTTATAACAGGTCAAGCAAATTTTTGAACAAGTTTCCAAAATTTAATTTAAAATTAAATGTTAGAATTTAATTGTTTGTTTTGTCTAGTTAAATTAGGATAATCAATTAAATTCAAAAATCCCTAAGTATTTTCAACTGTAATTTTACGATGGAATTAAGTAAGTATTTAAGGTCAGTGTATTTAACCTTAAATCAATTAAAAGTTCTCTAGTGATTGATTTCAAGCATTTAATTTAAACAAGATATAAATGATGAGTAAGTAATCAATTAAGGTAAATAGTCCATCTTGTTTAATTAAGGTCTTATTTTATTAAGGATAATTAATGTGAATAATTAAAGAAAGGGATCAAAGGGATAATTACTTAATGGGAGTAATCAAATGGATAATTACTGAATAAAGTTAATTAGAGGTTGATTTATATAAGTAATTAAGGGATATTTAATGTGATTAATTATTGGTTAATTTGTTAATGTGATTAATTAATTAATAAAATTGACTAAAAGAATTAATTAATCAATGTAATTAATTAAGGTAAATAAATCAATGTAATTAGATTAAGGTTAATTAATCAATGTAAATAAATTTAAGGAAAGGCTTATAACTAATTAAAGTTAACTGAGCAAGATTAAAGGTAATTTATTTAATCAGGGGATTAAATTAAACTAATTAAGAATTGTTGACTAGCAATCTTGCCTATAGATGATAAACTTGAATTGAATACCTTAGTTTGTCTGAATATCTCTGATATTGAGTTGTGATGTATTGTGATATGATATGTTTGGTTTAAACTGTGATAATATGGGTATCTATCGACGATGAATTACTGTATAAAGGTGACACCGGTATTTAAAGTTTGAATTGTATTCCATTGAATAACTTGGGTTAAGATGACATTGGATTCGAAGAGACAGGAGTCGGGTATTAGTTAATACCCGAAACCACTTTGATTTGAAATCTTCTATAATTCTTTATAGGTTGATATGTGAAATCAATAGGCCGGGTTTTGGATAATATGGACTTTTTAAACTAAGTTGGATACTTAGATATTGTTTTGTGGAAATAAGTGTTGATTTATAAGTTGTTTACTTATAGTAAAGTACGAGTTACCCCGGGTTTAAATAAGTTCTATGAATTGAAATTTCATGTTAGTTGAGTTTACTCACGCTGGTTTCCAGCCTGACCCGGGTGTTACTTTGATGTAATGCTCGGGTCAGACCGAGTATTACAGATTTCCAGGTAAGGACGTTCTGGAGCTCAGGAGGCGAGCTGGATGGCAGGAACGTATGGACAGTGATATATTGTTATTTTTTTGGGACGAGTTATTTTAACTGTTCAGTGATTGTGAAATGTTGTAACTCTGATGTATTAAAATGTAATTAACAAATACAGTTTTCTTTGTATAACTGATATTATTATTTGATATTGTATTTTGATCCGCTGCGAATGTGAGAATTTGTGTCTTGTTCTGTTTCTTTCTTCTATCTCTTTCTTTTTCTTCTAACTATCTGGAAATTTCGGGTTCGAAATTCCCGGGTCGTTACAGTTGGTATCAGAGCGAGGTTAAGCGAGAACCTTGGCTCTGTTGGGATTACTCATTAAGGATAGGGTCAATAGTACCCTAGAATGAGTTGAGTGTGTATATATATATATATATATATATATGAGAGCGTACTTGTTATTTTCTTATATAAAGGTTTTAAAATAGTTTTAAAAATAAATGGTTTTTATATAAGTTTATCTTTTGATATATATAGAAATAATTTTCTAATTATTAAATATATTAAAGAAATTGGTTGTTAAATTAATTGGAATTAAATAAGATAATGAGAATTAAGTAGTAATGGTAATACAACCAAATAAAAATTGAATGAAGATAAGTTTGAAATGGATCCAAACTGAAATAAAAAAATCCAATTGGAATTGAAGATAATTTAAAATTGTGAAGTTTTTAAAATCTAAGTCCAGAAACTTGAGATTGTTTTAAAGGAATTTGTTTTGAAATTAAAAACCAAGAATGGTTTAAAATTTAAAGTATGATTTGAAGTACAAATGAAATAAATATGTATATATGTTGGATATACATAAGGTCAAAGTTGATTAGAAGTAAACACTAAGTGTTGAGTTTTAAATTTTCCGGAAATATGATAAGTTTTTAAAACTTAAGTGGGAAAGTTTATTAATATAAAGTTTAAAATTTGAAATGGGAATTCAAATTGAATAAAGTTGACTGGATTAAATTGAATTTAACTTAAAAGAAGTTAAATAAGTTTGGAATGAACAACTTGAATTAGAAAATTTCAAGATGAAATTAAAATTTAACTTGGGAAGTTAAATGGTTGATTAAAATGGGAGTTATGAGTGATCTCAAAATGGGTTTGAGATTTGGAAATTGAAAATGGATAATAAATAGATAATCTGAAATTTAATTGTTTTTAAATTCTTATTTGAAATTTATAATAAGTTAAGTAAAGATAATTTTAAAATGGAATTTTGGAATTTGGATTCAGAATTAAATGGTTTAAAGATTTAAGTTGTTAAATTAAAAATTAAGGTTGATTTGATTTAAAAGTAAAGGTTAATTTGATTTAAAGGATTAAATCAACATTTAAAATTTAACTCGAATTTATATAATTCAAGATAGTTTAAAATTGAGATTTAAATTGAATTAGTTCAAACTGAATTTGATTTGAATAATTTGAAATTGTAATTAAAATGAATATGTTTAAAATCAAATGGAATTTGATTTGAAATTTGGAAAGGAATTAAGATTAATTCAACTTGAATTGGGATTGAATAAAATTCTATGGAAATTGAAGTATTGAGTCAATTTAAATGGAAGTAGAAATTTAAATTGAATTGATAGGGAATTGAACGGTTTGACTCTGGACTATTTTCAAAGTAATTTGTTTTAATATAAACCTATTTTTTCAAACTATTTACTATACAATCTTTCTTCTTAAACCCCAAACTATCTTATACTTATTTTACAATTATTTTGGAACCATTTAACTATTTTGAAACTGTCTTATAAACTAATTATTATTTTTCAGTTACTTATATCTAATCACTATTTTAAAAACTATTTTGCAATTATCTAACTATTTTATACCTACTTAACTGTTTTACAGCTATTTTACAAACTAATAACTATTTTTCAACTACTTATCTATTTTAAACTTTTTCAAGCTATTTTTAAATTTAAATTGGTCAGAGTTCAAACTGTTTGTAATTGAAGTAATAACTCAATTGGAAATGGAAGCAATTGAGAATAAGTGAATGGAATTGAAGGAAATGTGAATAGAAAAGAGAATTGATTTGGCTAATAATCAATGAAGTTAAATACGTAGGATGAACGTATATTATTCTATTCGCATAGTGATTTGATCCAGATTCGAACACAGAATTTCGAGATAGTATTATCGATCCGAGTTGGGATTTTTTCGCTCGATTTTCGACGGCGAACCTGAATATGGATTTTTGATTGGTTCTGGATATTCTCTATCATAGTTGTGACTATGCAAGGAGAATGACGGTTTCTAATCAAGAAACCAGATCTGAGTCCGCACTAGGAAGTCGGGTGGACGATACTAGTTCGGAAGTGAAATTGTGTGATCGATTGAGTGATCAGATTGATATTGTGTACGGATGATATGTGTACATCGTACGGATTTGAATGAAATTGATATTGAAGATTTGTGGATAAGAACTGTAAAATGGTTTTTGAAAAGAAATATGGTTAATAACTTTATAAAAGATTTATCAAATGTGAATATTTGATTTAGAATAAAATAAAGTTATATATCCTTGTTATATAAGGTAAATTTTCCCTTGTTGAATCTATTGCTAAAAGAAAAGGGTTTTGAAATATTTGAAGTATAAAAGAGGTTTTATACAAAGTTTGAAAAGATCCAAAGTTTTCAAAGTTATATATATCTATATCTATATATATATAAAGGATCTTATGAGAATGATTTTGGAAAAGGTTTTGGGAACCTATGGATTTTGGAAAGGGCTTTTGATTTTTGAGAAATCAATTTTGGATTTTGGAAAGCCTAGTTTGAGAATTATCGATTTTTGGTAATCGATTTTGTGTAAAGGAGATTTTGATAAATCATAAAGGGTATGATTTGAAGATACTATAAGTATATAGTATAAAATGTTTTGAGTATAGCTCTGGGGAAAAAGGCGCTCCCTTGAAATGAACTTCTCAGGAGTGCCACTGGGTGGTACTGCCTTGAACCCCAAGGGGGGATTCTAAAGTTGATCCTGTGAGGAGTCCGGACAAACTAGTTCCTGAGGATTATTTGTGTAGCGAAAGTCGAGGGGCTGGTGCCCACAGAGGCATTTGGGTTATGCTGTGACGACAGTTTAACTCAATGTCACTGCGATCTACTGCAGACCATAGCGAAAGTCATGTGTGCCGCTGAGAGCCAACTGTCTACGTTTGATTTTATATCGGTAGACTGTGACACTATGGTAACATAGCGAAAGTCGTGTGTGCCGCTGAGAGCCAACTGTCTACGTTTGATTTTATATCGGTAGACTGCGACCTATGTGGGAGAAGTTTCATTATTTGGCAGCGAAATTCGGTGGCGCTGATGCCTACAGTTATATGGGTTTGTGCTATGATAGCAACGTAAGGCCCGGGTATAACTGCGATCTGTAGCGGGTTCCATGGCGTAATCGAGGAGCGCGGAGACCTACAGTTATCTGTGGATTTTGCCGGGACGGCAACGTAACCATCGGGTTAACTGCGACCATGGATGGGGGTGATGATTTCCAGAGCATTCTCACCAAAGATATTTCCTCTATTTTTCAAAATTGTTTTCGATATTTTCAATAAAATTATTTTCAAAGTATTTTCACTGGATGTTGAAAACGGGTCTGCCAGGCACTTGTAGATTTTCAGTCTTACGCCTGATCAACGTATGACCGAATTTCTATGAGAACAAGGACGGACTTATTGAAACATCGAGTTATAGAATGATATTTTTATAAAACTATTTTGATAATATTACATAGATTTTAAAAGTGTTTTAAAAATGATCAAGAAAAATTTATCTGAATTTAAGCATTTTAATTATTCTGGCTTCGTTCCTTTTCGGGGACGAAAAGATTTTAAGGGGGGAGGAATGTGATATCCCGGAAATTTTGGCAATATCAATTTAATAATCTTTATTTTGATTAGTTGATTTTATTTTATAAATTAACAAGTTTAATTCTTATAAAGGTTAATAATATTTAAATTGGCAATATTTATTAATATCTTTTCTAACAATTTAAAATTGGTAAGATTTATTTTTCAAAACTTATATAAATGTTTTCCATTTATAATGTATATATATATATATATTGGTATATATATTATAAATAGGGAGTCTTTAATTTAATAAAGAATATGTTTTCAAATTATAATATATATGTGTATATATATACTGTGATTTGGAATTATGTTATAAAAATTCAATATAGTATTTATCAAAACTAATGTTAGAAATATTTTCCATTTAAATGTATATATTTGTATATATTGAAATGGAAAAGTATTAGATTTGAATTTAATAAGATGTTTTCAAACTTTAATATATATATATAAATTGTAATTTGGAAATTATAATTTAGCATGATGCTTTTCAAGTGATAATTTCTTATTATTATAGATATATATTTAAGCTTAAGTTTTAAATAAGTTTTAAATTAATAAGTTCATTTGTTTTAATATTCTTTCCTTTTTAAAATTCAAACATAAGACAATTTGGTTTGTAAAAATATATATAGTAAAATAAAATACTCAAGCATATAAACATAGGATACATTAAAATTGATCAAAGCATAAGTTATTATAAATAATTGTTTTTCACATTTATATATTTATTTAAAATCTAAAAGTTTAAATTATAAAAAGATAAATACATTTTTATACATATAAATATACTAGATAAATATAAGAAATTTATTAATATTGTCTTTAAACACTTGTAAATAAATAATAAAGCATTTAAAAACACTTGTAAACATATGGAGGCTTGAATGCATATGTGTAAGCTAGATAATTAACTTAAGGACAAATGGCAATATCTCTTTGATAATTATAATTTTTAAATTTTAATAATAAGGAGAAAGTTGTTTGTATTTTCGGTTCTAAATCCTTCTTCTCATTTTGGACTAAAACAAAATAGATCAAAAGATAAATCTGGAAACTAAAAATCAGTGGAATCAAATTCAAAGAAGAAAAAAAAAATCAAAGCAAGGCAAACTATTTCACAAATTCAACTTCATCAATAATAAAGCTCCAGATTCAACTCAGTAACCAAAGTATCAAGATCAATATCAAGTTTTTAAATCCAGGATCAAACATCAAGTAAATCTAACAAGTTTCAGATTTAGGCAAGACAGTCCAGATCAGAGTTCTTTTCCTCTGTTCCCTGTTCAAGCTAAAGGTGAGTAAACAAGCTTTATAAAATCTTTAACCTTTCAAATCTGAATGGCTGTGATTAATACCTAAAGTATGTTTGCATGAATGAAAATATGCTTGCATGTATATACGTATGAGGAATTATTTGTATGCATGTCTGGATATATATGTGTGTCTCTGTTCTTGTTTACAGGTTCTTAAAAACCTGTTCAAAATTTCATATCATCCCAAAGAATCAATATTAAGCTTTGATCTTTTAAAAAAATCTGATTGTAAGATTATAACATCAATTGTAAAATGGTTTCAAGAATTTATATTATGCAACTACTTCAAAAATGATGAATTACAGTAGAAATCAAGTATAAGTTAAAATTCGATGTTCATAAATTCGTGATTGGATTTCATAACCAGATACGAATTAGCAAATGATGATTTTTAAAATGGAAATCAGAATTTTTAGTGGTGAATTGGGGACGAATTGGATGGTTGAACGGAGAATGGGTTATTGCGAAAATCAAATGATCGGCGTGATAATGTTTGGCGAGTTTTGGCCTAGAAGTGGCTGGAGTGTTGTAGATCATAGGAAAAATGGATGAGCATTTTTCTGATGAACGGAGCGGTGAGTCAAAGCCAAACTAGGGTTTAAGATGCAAACTGAGTCGAGGTTAGAAACGTGATCGCTACACCGTCTGTAGACCATCGGAAATTATTGGACCAGGACTATCAGAAGCATGGGAGGCTAGCGGAGCTTAGGGTGGAGTATCGTGACCTCTGATGATCAGAGGAGGGAGAACGAGGCGTTTAATGGTGGCTCGTTTTTGTTTGAACTTTGGTTGAACAGTCAAAATTTCAGATTCGTCAAAGTTCACAACGCTGGGTGGTCGGATCGAATTAGCACGTCGTCGATGACTTGTTGGAGGTAGCGGCGTTGGTCGAAGCAATGACGATTGGTTGTGCATGTGCACGAGTGTCAGCATGCATCTGGGTTTGGTTGAAGTTAGGTAGTATTCGAGAGAGTACGGGGAAGAGAAGGGTTGGGTTCGAGTTTGTTTAATGGGTGACTCGGGGCATACTCGAGGAAACGTGAGGAGGACTCGAGTGTGGCTTCAGTGAATTCGAGTGAGTATATGTTATATCTGTTTTAAAGGAAAATATAAGTATAAATGATGATCAGGTTTTGGAAGAAAGATATTGTGTTGTCCTGTTTTGGAAATAGATTTTTATAACAGGTCAAGCAAATTTTTGAACAAGTTTCCAAAATTTAATTTAAAATTAAATGTTAGAATTTAATTGTTTGTTTTGTCTAGTTAAATTAGGATAATCAATTAAATTCAAAAATCCCTAAGTATTTTCAACTGTAATTTTACGATGGAATTAAGTAAGTATTTAAGGTCAGTGTATTTAACCTTAAATCAATTAAAAGTTCTCTAGTGATTGATTTCAAGCATTTAATTTAAACAAGATATAAATGATGAGTAAGTAATCAATTAAGGTAAATAGTCCATCTTGTTTAATTAAGGTCTTATTTTATTAAGGATAATTAATGTGAATAATTAAAGAAAGGGATCAAAGGGATAATTACTTAATGGGAGTAATCAAATGGATAATTACTGAATAAAGTTAATTAGAGGTTGATTTATATAAGTAATTAAGGGATATTTAATGTGATTAATTATTGGTTAATTTGTTAATGTGATTAATTAATTAATAAAATTGACTAAAAGAATTAATTAATCAATGTAATTAATTAAGGTAAATAAATCAATGTAATTAGATTAAGGTTAATTAATCAATGTAAATAAATTTAAGGAAAGGCTTATAACTAATTAAAGTTAACTGAGCAAGATTAAAGGTAATTTATTTAATCAGGGGATTAAATTAAACTAATTAAGAATTGTTGACTAGCAATCTTGCCTATAGATGATAAACTTGAATTGAATACCTTAGTTTGTCTGAATATCTCTGATATTGAGTTGTGATGTATTGTGATATGATATGTTTGGTTTAAACTGTGATAATATGGGTATCTATCGACGATGAATTACTGTATAAAGGTGACACCGGTATTTAAAGTTTGAATTGTATTCCATTGAATAACTTGGGTTAAGATGACATTGGATTCGAAGAGACAGGAGTCGGGTATTAGTTAATACCCGAAACCACTTCGATTTGAAATCTTCTATAATTCTTTATAGGTTGATATGTGAAATCAATAGGCCGGGTTTTGGATAATATGGACTTTTTAAACTAAGTTGGATACTTAGATATTGTTTTGTGGAAATAAGTGTTGATTTATAAGTTGTTTACTTATAGTAAAGTACGAGTTACCCCGGGTTTAAATAAGTTCTATGAATTGAAATTTCATGTTAGTTGAGTTTACTCACGCTGGTTTCCAGCCTGACCCGGGTGTTACTTTGATGTAATGCTCGGGTTAGACCGAGTATTACAGATTTCCAGGTAAGGACGTTCTGGAGCTCAGGAGGCGAGCTGGATGGCAGGAACGTATGGAGAGTGATATATTGTTATTTTTTTGGGACGAGTTATTTTAACTGTTCAGTGATTGTGAAATGTTGTAACTCTGATGTATTAAAATGTAATTAACAAATACAGTTTTCTTTGTATAACTGATATTATTATTTGATATTGTATTTTGATCCACTGCGAATGTGAGAATCTGTGTCTTGTTCTATTTCTTTCTTCTATCTCTTTCTTTTTCTTCTAACTATCTGGAAATTTCGGGTTCGAAATTCCCGGGTCGTTACAAATACGAGCCCGTACGATTTTAGTTGTAAACCTATTATGCTGTCGAATTTAACAAATGTTACAATTCCAGCTATGATTAATATGTTATTTGAAAGGATTTTCAAAGAATGTCATTAAAGATAGTATTCCTGATTTTGCGTAGCAAATGTTTTGGTTATCATAAGGTAAAAACCCGTTCAGTGTTAATGTGCATCATGGTCTTATGTGATACCCTTTGTTTTCCAATACCCGTATTTTTGAGTTTCTCATACTAGTCCCATGATTGACCCGGAGTTTATTTTCTTTTTCCTTAAACTCTGGGTGCCCTATTTTTTCAACCAGCCAAGTAGTCAGGTTTAACTTGGAGCATTGTAATAGAGCTTGAAGTCCGAAGCTGAAGATGTTCCTGTAGATAGTTCTCCATTTCCATTTCCACTGCATTAGTTTTCTGATTGTATTCAACATTTATAAAGATAGAGATTTGTAACTATCTAGGCTGATTTTTAAGGTAGACTCTGATAAATGTATTTAAAAAATTTAGTTGTAAAGATCATATATATTAAAATAATATATGTTATTTCATTCGTGTAAGATTCTTTTCCGTCTTTATTTTCTTTTTACCCTTATCCTTCCTTTTGGCACTTGGTTTTGTAGCACGTGAATACCGAGGATGTATTAGTGTCGATTTCTGAGGGTCGAAAAAGTGGGTCGTCACAAAACTACATACAAATATTTTAGTATATTTAAACATACACATACACACACACACACTTAGGAATTTATATGCTTGATATGTGTATGAATTTATCATATTTATATATAAGTATCCGTATATACAATACATATAAATTGCAAAACCTATATGTATATATAGTTATACATATGTTTATATCATTATGTTATCTTATTATATTATGAATATATATATATATATATATAAAAGATATATCCAAAATCAATATTAAATAATTTAGTTAATATGACTAATCAAATAAATAAAATATTTTAAAATAAAATATGATTTTATTTTAATAAATAGGTTGGATTAAATGCTGGTTAATATATTATATATATAGGCCTACTAAGATTCAAATAGGATTTTTTTTTAAATATACTCATTTCGGCCAATGTTAAGTGGGCTAGTTCCAACAATTTTATAGTTAGAAAACATCTAAGTTTAAATTTTTAGAAATGATTTTCATCTAACTTGTAAAGGCTATAAATTTTGCATGATAACTCAAAATGATGCATTTGATATATGGTTAATTTCCCAGTGATTCAAAATCCATACTAAAATTGAAAAGTAGTAGAAAAATTATCAACCATAAAAAATCACTTTTTACATAAATATCACTAATCTTGGTGATATCAATCATTTACCAATGGATTATTGTAACGACCCACTATTTTGGACCATTCAAATCTACAATAATCCATACATGTCGGACTTGAATAATTCAAAATAACATATGGTAATAAAATTTGGAGCAAATAAAATCAATCACAGAACCACAGACACAGAAATATCAAAATAACTCACAGCGGAAGATAAAATACCATAGTAGTTCATGAAGCTACTATAACAAAGTCTCAAAAACAAATACATAATATCAGTCTGAAAACAAATACAATAGAAATCCAAAATACATAGAAGTCCGCTAATACAATAGCTGAATAGAACAACCAAAACTAAAATAGATAAATAACTAGATAAGCAGAATCTCCAGCGATTCCTAGCTCCAAAAAGTGAAACCCAAAGCTGTGAATACTCAGGTTGACTCGAGCGTAAATAAAACACAAACACTCGAGTCGGGACATACATACTTATACAATGTAAACCAACTCAAGTGAACTGTAATAAAAACACAAGTAACATAAAGGAGGCTTGGGATCGCCCATCCTCTAAGGATCCGTTAAACTATTTACTATGTTGTAATATTTCACTATTATAATAATGTCTAATAGTAAAATAAACATACTTAAAAATAGCGTTAAGGCTTTACATTTTCCACCTTAACACATAAATAGTGCCAGTAGTCTACACAGTACCTGCGTACCTCCAGATCGGGAGGCTACGAGAAGATACTCCATAGGTACGACACAAATCAAACTCGTAGTAAAGCTCGCTATGGTAGGTGACACGGCACACAAGGCAATGCCATGGAAGATATACCAATTACGCACACGGGCTGGTGGAAACGCATAGCAGCCACTACCGCTGTAAAGACCCAAAAGTCGACCTTCGAAAATCGGCACCCGTACTTCACTTGTACTCAAAATGCCGTAGATTCAAATGCCGAATCTGGTTCTTGGGAGCTTATAACACAGTTAAGTAAATAACACAGCGGAATAAAAGAATAATACATTGATATACAATATCTGATACAACAGAGTGATACAATGAATATCAATATACATCAGAGATATGATACAACAAATAGCAGCGGAAAAGAAAACGATAACATCAGCAGCGGATAATCTCCATTTCCAAAGCATCAATCCAGAAATAGCTCGAACTCCCAATAACGAGGCACAAAGATAAGCAAGTGCAGTCCGATCCAAAGACTGAACTAGCTCCAGATAATCTACTAAATCTGAATATCTGAAAACCCAACTCTAGACTGCTCGTGTAGAAAATTATGAGCACCCAGAGTTTAGGAAAGAAACAATAAACTCCGGATCAGTCATGGGACTGGTGTGAGCAACAAAAACAGTTTATCTTTAAAAACAAATAGCAGAGAATTTTAAAGTCAATTCGTAATGCTTTTGGAAAAATGAAACTACCATAAGACCTCCCACCACACACACAATGCAAACGCAGAATTGGAGGAGATTTCTTCTTATGATAGTCAAAGATGCTTACTACGCAAAATTAAATCATTTGATATTATTACTAGTGCATAGTGCAGAAAACAATTTCGAAAGTAGAATATAAATCTTAGCTAGCATAGACATTTCGCACTTATGCCTACTATAGCTACCATGTTCAATAGCAGGTTACCACCACATTCCATGGCAGGTAATACAACTAATACCGTACAAGGTTCGTATTTGGAAGATGGATTTCCAACAAATGGTCAGGCTAAGGAACTTCCTATTCCACGAAAGAAACGCCTCTGGCGGGACGCTCCGAGAACCAAACTGTTCTCTGCCAAACAAGGCCGGCTACCCCTTTTCCCAAGGAATAAAAGAAACCTCAGATATGCCACCCCCGGTCCTTTGGGACCTTTAACCGAGAGCTCTCTAACCAACATCACACAGTAAATAAAGTGTGTCCACATGAGTAAGTATCTGGGCTCCATACCATGATACTACCCTTTTCCAGAAGGAATGGTCATACCCTAGGGAAGCTACCCCTGAAACCTTGCCGCACAATTCCTGTTTCGACCATTACCGGTTTGTGAGGCTCGACGAAGTCTCGTCCACAAAGCTACGCTTTTTCAAAAAGCCACGCTTTGGTTCAATAGATGATCAACCTATGATCACAAAGATAAATGATCATATCACAAATGATCAAACACTGATCATCACACAGCAACACTCAGCATGCCACATTACCAAATTGGGATATATCGTTGATAAATTTCAACTACATAACCTCTGAGCTCGTACGTCTCAGAGAAGGGTGTTAAGCTAAGAGAATAAATTCTCCGCCACCAAACAGAAATGTATTTGAAAGAAATCGGCTTTATATCTCAAAGCGTAATGTCAGACATGTATCCATACAAGTCTGTTCCGGGTTCGAACAGAACCGAAGGCACTTCTCACGAAGCCCTTGCAATTCCGGATAACTTTCAATCACGTCCGGACTTCCCGTCACAAAAGAGTGATATAAATCTCTATACCGGCGCGACTCAGTGCAGAGACATTCGACAGGTTGTCCTTTCATTTTCGAAAAATATCCGGTCTTCAACACCGGTCTTCAAATGCTATCCATATACGACGTATCACTATTCGGAATGAGTTATACGACCCAAAGGTCCTTTCCCGGCTAACCCGAATAGTGAGCGCAATATTTAAAAATATATGGATATTGGGATTTCAATTAAGTCACAATTTAAACCCAAACTTTCTTTTCAAATGGTTTAACAAATTACCATTTTAATCTTTTTAAACAAAAAAGATTCAATTCACAAAGTTCACTTAATTTCACAAAGATTCATTCACAGGTTTTCCAAATCAATTTCCCTTTCAATTTAATTAACTCGTTAAATCTTTAAATCAAAGATTTAACTTATAGTTTTCAAAACAATCCCATTTCAAATGATTTAAACCAATCATTATTTTAAATCTGTTAAAAATAAACAGATTCAATTCATAGCTTTTCAAAACAATTTATTCATAACTTGGAAAACCATTTTCAATTCAATATTGAAATTCCTTTAATTAAACTGGAATTTCATTTCTTACCTGAAAGCTTTTATTCTTTTAAAACAACAGTTTTTATTTTGGAAAATCTGATTCATCCATACGAGTTGAAATCCTTTGGTTAAGTTCAAATTCTCAAAATTACATTTTTTTTAAATGGTTTAAATTCAGATAAACACATTTATAACATTTTCAATCCCTAGTTTCAAATCATAGGATTCAATTCCAAACTTGAATTCAAATTTAAATCAAATTATTTAAATTTTCAAAACTCGATTAAGTTATTCAAAATAACTTTTATCTTTGAAATTCTATTTCAAAAGCTTTTCACTTTTTATTTTAACCCAAATTTCAAAATCAATTGAAATTAAAATTTCAATTTAAAAACATCAATTTAAATCATCTGTGATTTAACCGATTTCCACGTGAAATCCATATTGGTGTGTGTATAAGTGTGGTCCAGGGGTTCAACACAATAGTGCAACATCAATCATCACATAACAAAATACAGGATATAGTTGATAAGCGATATAAACTATAACGCTTATCGTTCATTCACAGATCACAAATATATATCACAGGTAAGTAAACTACAGATCACAACATAAATCAGGGTGTATCACAAAGCATCATATATCAGGGATATCAAACAATTCACATTCAATAGAATCCAAATATTCAATAATCATTTATAAGTAGAATTAATTAATTGTTCAATCCCTAATTCAACCAATTAAATTTCTAATTAATTACTTATGAATTAATTACCCACTCCTGATTAATTACAAGTCATTTGATATTAATTAATGTAATTAATTAACCTTAATTATTTATCTTAATTAATTACCTTCATTTAATTAATTATTTCTTAATTAATCACATTAAGTTAATTATCCTCTTATTAAGTACTTTAATAATAACCTTTAATTATTAAGTAATTAACCTTTAATCACTTAATTATCTTTTAATTAATTAACCCTTAATTAATTACCACTTTAATTAATTATACTTAATTAATTACATAAATCAATTTACCACGAATTAATTATCATTTCTTAATCACTTTAATTTATTAATCTTCAAATCATTATTTAATTAACTTTAATCATTAATTACTTTTAATTACGTAATTATCTTCAAGAAATTAATTACCTTTAATTCCTTCATCACATAAAACAATTATTCTTTAATTAATTGCCCAAATTAATTTATCCTTTAAATTAATTAATACTCCAATTAATTTCATTCATTCATTATCCTCTAATTTCAATAAGTGATTAACTTTAAATTTATTTCACTAATTGATTATACTTTGTACATAACAATCTTAATTTAAGTAAAGATAAGTTTCATATTTTTAATTTAATTACTTGAATTTAATAACTAAATTCAAATTCCTCTTTTAAATTTGAATTTAAAAACTTAATTAAGATAATTATTTTTAAAATCAAACATCCTAACACATTTTTAAATTTGAAATATAAATTAACTTTCACTTTAACATATTTGATTTACTTTTACTTTAAAATCACAAGTTAAATCTGCATCTACCTTACACAGGACCAAGCTAAGAAAATCCCGAGTCCAAACGCAGAAACTCCCGTGTCATCCCCGAAGTAAACCCAGCTCCAACATCTTCGAGTTGCCCCCGAAACACACGCGAGCTTTCCTTCGAGTTTCCCATCGTCTTCTCCAAACAAACTTTTCCCAGTGCACACACCCAACCCCGTGCACATGCACATCAACGTGCCGCCGTTCTGGCGAACGTTGCTCCCTCCGGCAAGTCCCGAATCATCCCTAAGCTCGATTGCAATATTCAACTTGAAGTCAAAATTTCAGATCTAGATTTCATCACTCGATCGAACGACCTGAATAAAACTCCGACCAAAAACCCCCTCACGATCACGTCACCGACCACCAGAAAAATCCATGCTTCCGACCATAGCACGTCGACACTTCATACTATCATTTCCCACGAGCATGAGCAGCTCGATCGCATATTGGAGGCGAACACACCAAATCACAGACACGTTCAAAATTCGAGACTAAACCCTAAATCAATCTCGTCTTAACAATCCAAAGGTTTATAAATTCATCTTGTATTTTTCTAGTGATCTCCAACATTCAACCTAGCTTCACAACAAATTTCAACATCAATTTTTTGTTGAATCATCATATTTTCATAAAAAGGCATTTTTGGTTCCTTTACGAACTGCACTTTGCATACTCGACTAAAATTTACCATTCTTGTCTTAAAAATCTTATCTTTGAATGTAGATTCATATTATATGATCGAGTTAATGTTTCAAAATATTTGAATTCATCATATGATGTCTTTTTACAGTGAACTGAGTTTACAGAGCAAACTCTCCATAATCAAGCTTAAGACAATTCCTAGATCACGATTTAAGTTTAAACAACATATCATGTTTGAAGCTTAAAAAATTAACAATCATCTGTTAAGAAGATTCGAATTTCCGTTTTTTTTTCTTTTCTTTCTACACTCTGTAGTTAAAAAAACAGAGAAGGACTATCAAAATAAACATACACAGTCATACATATTCGTATACATAGATAATGCTACTATATATATAAACATGCAAGCATCAACTTATTTAAAGAAATTTAATCAATTAACAGGTCAGATATCATTTAGGATTTTGAAGTTGGTGTTTACTCACATTTGTTTCCAGAAATGAACAGAGCATACTTTTGAAAAGCCATAAGCCTGATTCTCTTGAATCTCTTTGCTTGCTTTAAAATCATTTCTTCAATCTTCTAGTTGTTGATTAAGTTTATTTAAATTTTGAAGATGATGTTCACTTCATATTTTTCTCAGTTAAAATGGAACGAACTGATGTGAGGAGGTTGATAAAAGAAAATGGATTTACAGATGATAATGTTATTTGTACAAGAGGCTGGGATATTTTCTCTGGTTTGGAGGCTGAAGTGATAAAACTCTGGCTTGCATTAAATTACCATGTACCATATTACCTTATTTTATTTCTTCTTTTGCAAGCCTACATCTATATATCCCCCTACTTAAAATTGTGCAGGTGATATTGTTTCGGCTGAAATGATATATATATTTGTGTACTTGTTTCATGTTTGCAAAGTAATCCATGTTCAAAGATATTTATATTATGTACCCATGCATTCATTTATTTTTATTTTTTATTTTCATGCCTGCCTACAAAACTTCACATACCTATTTTATTTTTACTTTGTCTATGTTCTTTCACTTTCCTTTGTTTGCTTGGTTATGCTCTTATACTTCATATATAGTTATTTGTTACAAATTTTTAACTTAAGTATTTAGTTCTATTCTAACATATATGCTTATTTTTTTATTTCTTTGTTTTAAAGTTCAACTATCAAACATTTTCCAAGTCGTTTATTTAAATTTTAAATTCAAATACAAATTCAATATTCAAGTTTAAATTCTAAAGTCAAATTCAATTTTTACTTGAGGTCGGGGAAACTCGCATCAATAAATCGATTAATTTCACAGTTTTATTCAAAAATTATTTTTAATTATCATTTTAAATTTATATAAAATCTGGGGTCGTTACAGACTTCCCCCTTAAAAGAATTTCGTCCTCGAAATTGACAAGGAGACAAAAAGAGAGATGAAAAATATTTCATCAACTCAAACTGAACATTTATTCTGCATTTGGTTCACCAAATCAGAATTATCAACAACAGATACAAGAACGAATCTGTTTAAAACTTCACAAAATACTCGGGTTATTCAGATCTACGAAATATGGAGTGGCATCGGTCAGTTCGAAAGGATAACTAACCATTCGTAGAATATACTGGGACCCAAAAGAATAGACAGATATATGGATACAATTTCAGAATTTTAGTTTAAAAACTAAATTATACCTATCAACCATAGCAACCAATGCAAACAATACATCCATACAAACAATTCTGGCCTATCTGGAGTTTATGTCCCATTTTAATATATCAAATTTCTTCCTGGATCTACCAGAAATCATCGAAGAATTGAGAAAAGATGCTGAACAAAAGAGATTGATAGAAAAAAGATTGTTTCCTTGCTGTTACAAGGTATTGACCATTTATAATCGTATTTCCCTTGTCCCCTATCTCATCCTCTTCTCGCACTCATACTCACTATCAGTGGATAGTAAGAGAATTTACTGAGACGTTCGAACGGATATCTGAGGAATACTCATTCTAGGGTATACTTCACCCTATCTCTAATGAGCTACTTAACGTGTTATACTCCTGAGCTAAAGTTCAACCTTAGCTCTGATACCACTTGTCAAGACCCAAAAGTCGACCTTCGAAAATCGGCACCCGTACTTCACTTGTACTCAAAATGCCGTAGATTCAAATGCCGAATCTGGTTCTTGGGAGCTTATAACACAGTTAAGTAAATAACACAGCGGAATAAAAGAATAATACATTGATATACAATATCTGATACAACAGAGTGATACAATGAATATCAATATACATCAGAGATATGATACAACAAATAGCAGCGGAAAAGAAAACGATAACATTAGCAGCGGATAATCTCCATTTCCAAAGCATCAATCCAGAAATAGCTCGAACTCCCAATAACGAGGCACAAAGATAAGCAAGTGCAGTCCGATCCAAAGAGTGAACTAGCTCCAGATAATTTACTAAATCTGAATATCTGAAAACCCAACTCTAGACTACTCGTGTAGAAAATTATGAGCACCCAGAGTTTAGGAAAGAAACAATAAACTCCGGATCAGTCATGGGACTTGTGTGAGCAACAAAAACAGTTTATCTTTAAAAACAAATAGCAGATAATTTTAAAGTCAATTCGTAATGCTTTTGGAAAAATGAAACTACCATAAGACCTCCCACCACACACACAATGCAAACGCAGAATTGGAGGAGATTTCTTCTTATGATAGTCAAAGATGCTTACTACGCAAAATTAAATCATTTGATATTATTACTAGTGCATAGTGCAGAAAACAATTTCGAAAGTAGAATATAAATCTTAGCCAGCATAGACATTTCGCACTTATGCCTACTATAGCTACCATGTTCAATAGCAGGTTACCACCACATTCCATGGCAGGTAATACAACTAATACCATACAAGGTTCGTATTTAGAAGATGGATTTCCAACAAATGGTCAGGCTAAGGAACTTCCTATTCCACGAAAGAAACGCCTCTGGCGGGACGCTCCGAGAACCAAACTGTTCTCTGCCAAACAAGGCCGGCTACCCCTTTTCCCAAGGAATAAAAGAAACCTCAGATATGCCACCCCCGGTCCTTTGGGACCTTTAACCGAGAGCTCTCTAACCAACATCACACAGTAAATAAAGTGTGTCCACATGAGTAAGTATCTGGGCTCCATACCATGATACTACCCTTTTCCAGAAGGAATGGTCATACCCTAGGGAAGCTACCCCTGAAACCTTGCCGCACAATTCCTGTTTCGACCATTACCGGTTTGTGAGGCTCGACGAAGTCTCGTCCACAAAGCTACGCTTTTTCAAAAAGCCACGCTTTGGGTCAATAGATGATCAACCTATGATCACAAAGATAAATGATCATATCACAAATGATCAAACACTGATCATCACACAGCAACACTCAGCATGCCACATTACCAAATTGGGATATATCGCTGATAAATTTCAACTACATAACCTCTGAGCTCGTACGTCTCAGAGAAGGGTGTTAAGCTAAGAGAATAAATTCTCCGCCACCAAACAGAAATGTATTTGAAAGAAATCGGCTTTATATCTCAAAGCGTAATGTCAGACATGTATCCATACAAGTCTATTCCGGGTTCGAACAGAACCGAAGGCACTTCTCACGAAGCCCTTGCAATTCCGGATAACTTTCAATCACGTCCGGACTTCCCGTCACAAAAGAGTGATATAAATCTCTATACCGGCACGACTCAGTGCAGAGACATTCGACAGGTTGTCCTTTCATTTTCGAAAAATATCAGGTCTTCAACACCGGTCTTCAAATGCTATCCATATACGACGTATCACTATTCAGAATGAGTTATACGACCCAAAGGTCCTTTCCCGGCTAACCCGAATAGTGAGCGCAATATTTAAAAATATATGGATATTGGGATTTCAATTAAGTCACAATTTAAACCCAAACTTTCTTTTCAAATGGTTTAACAAATTACCATTTTAATCTTTTTAAACAAAAAAGATTCAATTCACAAAGTTCACTTAATTTCACAAAGATTCATTCACAGGTTTTCCAAATCAATTTCCCTTTCAATTTAATTAACTCGTTAAATCTTTAAATCAAAGATTTAACTTATAGTTTTCAAAACAATCCCATTTCAAATGATTTAAACCAATCATTATTTTAAATCTGTTAAAAATAAACAGATTCAATTCATAGCTTTTCAAAACAATTTATTCATAACTTGGAAAACCATTTTCAATTCAATATTGAAATTCCTTTAATTAAACTGGAATTTCATTTCTTACCTGAAAGCTTTTATTCTTTTAAAACAACATTTTTTATTTTGGAAAATCTGATTCATCCATACGAGTTGAAATCCTTTGGTTAAGTTCAAATTCTCAAAATTACATTTTTTTTAAATGGTTTAAATTCAGATAAACACATTTATAACATTTTCAATCCCTAGTTTCAAATCATAGGATTCAATTCCAAACTTGAATTCAAATTTAAATCAAATTATTTAAATTTTCAAAACTCGATTAAGTTATTCAAAATAACTTTTATCTTTGAAATTCTATTTCAAAAGCTTTTCACTTTTTATTTTAACCCAAATTTCAAAATCAATTGAAATTAAAATTTCAATTTAAAAACATCAATTTAAATCATCTGTGATTTAACCGATTTCCACGTGAAATCCATATTGGTGTGTGTATAAGTGTGGTCCAGGGGTTCAACACAATAGTGCAACATCAATCATCACATAACAAAATACAGGATATAGTTGATAAGCGATATAAACTATAACGCTTATCGTTCATTCACAGATCACAAATATATATCACAGGTAAGTAAACTACAGATCACAACATAAATCAGGGTGTATCACAAAGCATCATATATCAGGGATATCAAACAATTCACATTCAATAGAATCCAAATATTCAATAATCATTTATAAGTAGAATTAATTAATTGTTCAATCCCTAATTCAACCAATTAAATTTCTAATTAATTACTTATGAATTAATTACCCACTCCTGATTAATTACAAGTCATTTGATATTAATTAATGTAATTAATTAACCTTAATTATTTATCTTAATTAATTACCTTCATTTAATTAATTATTTCTTAATTAATCACATTAAGTTAATTATCCTCTTATTAAGTACTTTAATAATAACCTTTAATTATTAAGTAATTAACCTTTAATCACTTAATTATCTTTTAATTAATTAACCCTTAATTAATTACCACTTTAATTAATTATACTTAATTAATTACATAAATCAATTTACCACGAATTAATTATCATTTCTTAATCACTTTAATTTATTAATCTTCAAATCATTATTTAATTAACTTTAATCATTAATTACTTTTAATTACGTAATTATCTTCAAGAAATTAATTACCTTTAATTCCTTCATCACATAAAACAATTATTCTTTAATTAATTGCCCAAATTAATTTATCCTTTAAATTAATTAATACTCCAATTAATTTCATTCATTCATTATCCTCTAATTTCAATAAGTGATTAACTTTAAATTTATTTCACTAATTGATTATACTTTGTACATAACAATCTTAATTTAAGTAAAGATAAGTTTCATATTTTTAATTTAATTACTTGAATTTAATAACTAAATTCAAATTCCTCTTTTAAATTTGAATTTAAAAACTTAATTAAGATAATTATTTTTAAAATCAAACATCCTAACACATTTTTAAATTTGAAATATAAATTAACTTTCACTTTAACATATTTGATTTACTTTTACTTTAAAATCACAAGTTAAATCTGCATCTACCTTACACAGGACCAAGCTAAGAAAATCCCGAGTCCAAACGCAGAAACTCCCGTGTCATCCCCGAAGTAAACCCAGCTCCAACATCTTCGAGTTGCCCCCGAAACACACGCGAGCTTTCCTTCGAGTTTCCCATCGTCTTCTCCAAACAAACTTTTCCCAGTGCACACACCCAACCCCGTGCACATGCACATCAACGTGCCGCCGTTCTGGCGAACGTTGCTCCCTCCGGCAAGTCCCGAATCATCCCTAAGCTCGATTGCAATATTCAACTTGAAGTCAAAATTTCAGATCTAGATTTCATCACTCGATCGAACGACCTGAATAAAACTCCGACCAAAAACCCCCTCACGATCACGTCACCGACCACCAGAAAAATCCATGCTTCCGACCATAGCACGTCGACACTTCATACTATCATTTCCCACGAGCATGAGCAGCTCGATCGCATATTGGAGGCGAACACACCAAATCACAGACACGTTCAAAATTCGAGACTAAACCCTAAATCAATCTCGTCTTAACAATCCAAAGGTTTATAAATTCATCTTGTATTTTTCTAGTGATCTCCAACATTCAACCTAGCTTCACAACAAATTTCAACATCAATTTTTTGTTGAATCATCATATTTTCATAAAAAGGCATTTTTGGTTCCTTTACGAACTGCACTTTGCATACTCGACTAAAATTTACCATTCTTGTCTTAAAAATCTTATCTTTGAATGTAGATTCATATTATATGATCGAGTTAATGTTTCAAAATATTTGAATTCATCATATGATGTCTTTTTACAGTGAACTGAGTTTACAGAGCAAACTCTCCATAATCAAGCTTAAGACAATTCCTAGATCACGATTTAAGTTTAAACAACATATCATGTTTGAAGCTTAAAAAATTAACAATCATCTGTTAAGAAGATTCGAATTTCCCCTTTTTTTTCTTTTCTTTCTACACTCTGTAGTTAAAAAAAACAGAGAAGGACTATCAAAATAAACATACACAGTCATACATATTCGTATACATAGATAATGCAACTATATATCTAAACATGCAAGCATCAACTTATTTAAAGAAATTTAATCAATTAACAGGTCAGATATCATTTAGGATTTTGAAGTTGGTGTTTACTCACATTTGTTTCCAGAAATGAACAGAGCATACTTTTGAAAAGCCATAAGCTTGATTCTCTTGAATCTCTTTGCTTGCTTTAAAATCATTTCTTCAATCTTCTAGTTGTTGATTAAGTTTATTTAAATTTTGAAGATGATGTTCACTTCATATTTTTCTCAGTTAAAATGGAATGAACTGATGTGAGGAGGTTGATAAAAGAAAATGGATTTACAGATGATAATGTTATTTGTACAAGAGGTAGGGATATTTTCTCTGGTTTGGAGGCTGAAGTGATAAAACTCTGGCTTGCATTAAATTACCATGTACCATATTACCTTATTTTATTTCTTCTTTTGCAAGCCTACATCTATATATCCCCCTACTTAAAATTGTGCAGGTGATATTGTTTCGGCTGAAATGATATATATATTTGTGTACTTGTTTCATGTTTGCAAAGTAATCCATGTTCAAAGATATTTATATTATGTACCCATGCATTCATTTATTTTTATTTTTTATTTTCATGCCTGCCTACAAAACTTCACATACCTATTTTATTTTTACTTTGTCTATGTTCTTTCACTTTCCTTTGTTTGCTTGGTTATGCTCTTATACTTCATATATAGTTATTTGTTACAAATTTTTAACTTAAGTATTTAGTTCTATTCTAACATATATGCTTATTTTTTTATTTCTTTGTTTTAAAGTTCAACTATCAAACATTTTCCAAGTCGTTTATTTAAATTTTAAATTCAAATACAAATTCAATATTCAAGTTTAAATTCTAAAGTCAAATTCAATTTTTACTTGAGGTCGGGGAAACTCGCATCAATAAATCGATTAATTTCACAGTTTTATTCAAAAATTATTTTTAATTATCATTTTAAATTTATATAAAATCTGGGGTCGTTACAGACTTCCCCCCTTAAAAGAATTTCGTCCTCGAAATTGACAAGGAGACAAAAAGAGAGATGAAAAATATTTCATCAACTCAAACTGAACATTTATTCTGCATTTGGTTCACCAAATCAGAATTATCAACAACAGATACAAGAACGAATCTGTTTAAAACTTCACAAAATACTCGGGTTATTCAGATCTACGAAATGTGGTGTGGCATCGGTCAGTTCGAAAGGATAACTAACCATTCGTAGAATATATTGGGACCCAAAAGAATAGACAGATATATGGATACAATTTCGGAATTTTATTTTAAAAACTAAATTATGCCTATCAACCATAGCAACCAATGCAAACAATACATCCATACAAACAATTCTGGCCTATCTGGAGTTTATGTCCCATTTTAATATATCAAATTTCTTCCTGGATCTACAGAAATCATCGAAGAATTGAGAAAAGATGCTGAACAAAAGAGATTGATAGAAAAAAGATTGCTTCCTTGCTGTTACAAGGTATTGACCATTTATAATCGTATTTCCCTTGTCCCCTATCTCATCCTCTTCTCGCACTCATACTCACTATCAATGGATAGTAAGAGAATTTACTGAGACGTTCGAACGGATATCTGAGGAATACTCATTCTAGGGTATACTTCACCCTATCTCTAATGAGCTACTTAACGTGTTATACTCCTGAGCTAAAGTTCAACCTTAGCTCTGATACCACTTGTCAAGACCCAAAAGTCGACCTTCGAAAATCGGCACCCGTACTTCACTTGTACTCAAAATGCCGTAGATTCAAATGCCGAATCTGGTTCTTGGGAGCTTATAACACAGTTTAGTAAATAACACAGCGGAATAAAAGAATAATACATTGATATACAATATCTGATACAACAGAGTGATACAATGAATATCAATATACATCAGAGATATGATACAACAAATAGCAGCGGAAAAGAAAACGATAACATCAGCAGCGGATAATCTCCATTTCCAAAGCATCAATCCAGAAATAGCTCGAACTCCCAATAACGAGGCACAAAGATAAGCATGTGCAGTCCGATCCAAAGACTGAACTAGCTCCAGATAATCTACTAAATCTGAATATCTGAAAACCCAACTCTAGACTGCTCGTGTAGAAAATTATGAGCACCCAGAGTTTAGGAAAGAAACAATAAACTCCGGATCAGTCATGGGACTGGTGTGAGCAACAAAAAACAGTTTATCTTTAAAAACAAATAGCAGAGAATTTTAAAGTCAATTCGTAATGCTTTTGGAAAAATGAAACTACCATAAGACCTCCCACCACACACACAATGCAAACGCAGAATTGGAGGAGATTTCTTCTTATGATAGTCAAAGATGCTTACTACGCAAAATTAAATCATTTGATATTATTACTAGTGCATAGTGCAGAAAACAATTTCGAAAGTAGAATATAAATCTTAGCCAGCATAGACATTTCGCACTTATGCCTACTATAGCTACCATGTTCAATAGCAGGTTACCACCACATTCCATGGCAGGTAATACAACTAATACCGTACAAGGTTCGTATTTGGAAGATGGATTTCCAACAAATGGTCAGGCTAAGGAACTTCCTATTCCACGAAAGAAACGCCTCTGGCGGGACGCTCCGAGAACCAAACTGTTCTCTGCCAAACAAGGCCGGCTACCCCTTTTCCCAAGGGATAAAAGAAACCTCAGATATGCCACCTCCGGTCCTTTGGGACCTTTAACCGAGAGCTCTCTAACCAACATCACACAGTAAATAAAGTGTGTCCACATGAGTAAGTATCTGGGCTCCATACCATGATACTACCCTTTTCCAGAAGGAATGGTCATACCCTAGGGAAGCTACCCCTGAAACCTTGCCGCACAATTCCTGTTTCGACCATTACCGGTTTGTGAGGCTCGACGAAGTCTCGTCCACAAAGCTACGCTTTTTCAAAAAGCCACGCTTTGGGTCAATAGATGATCAACCTATGATCACAAAGATAAATGATCATATCACAAATGATCAAACACTGATCATCACACAGCAACACTCAGCATGCCACATTACCAAATTGGGATATATCGCTGATAAATTTCAACTACATAACCTCTGAGCTCGTACGTCTCAGAGAAGGGTGTTAAGCTAAGAGAATAAATTCTCCGCCACCAAACAGAAATGTATTTGAAAGAAATCGGCTTTATATCTCAAAGTGAAATGTCAGACATGTATCCATACAAGTCTGTTCCGGGTTCGAACAGAACCGAAGGCACTTCTCACGAAGCCCTTGCAATTCCGGATAACTTTCAATCACGTCCGGACTTCCCGTCACAAAAGAGTGATATAAATCTCTATACCGGCGCGACTCAGTGCAGAGACATTCGACAGGTTGTCCTTTCATTTTCGAAAAATATCCGGTCTTCAACACCGGTCTTCAAATGCTATCCATATACGACGTATCACTATTCGGAATGAGTTATACGACCCAAAGGTCCTTTCCCGGCTAACCCGAATAGTGAGCGCAATATTTAAAAATATATGGATATTGGGATTTCAATTAAGTCACAATTTAAACCCAAACTTTCTTTTCAAATGGTTTAACAAATTACCATTTTAATCTTTTTAAACAAAAAAGATTCAATTCACAAAGTTCACTTAATTTCACAAAGATTCATTCACAGGTTTTCCAAATAAATTTCCCTTTCAATTTAATTAACTCGTTAAATCTTTAAATCAAAGATTTAACTTATAGTTTTCAAAACAATCCCATTTCAAATGATTTAAACCAATCATTATTTTAAATCTGTTAAAAATAAACAGATTCAATTCATAGCTTTTCAAAACAATTTATTCATAACTTGGAAAACCATTTTCAATTCAATATTGAAATTCCTTTAATTAAACTGGAATTTCATTTCTTACCTGAAAGCTTTTATTCTTTTAAAACAACAGTTTTTATTTCGGAAAATCTGATTCATCCATACGAGTTGAAATCCTTTGGTTAAGTTCAAATTCTCAAAATTACATTTTTTTTAAATGGTTTAAATTCAGATAAACACATTTATAACATTTTCAATCCCTAGTTTCAAATCATAGGATTCAATTCCAAACTTGAATTCAAATTTAAATCAAATTATTTAAATTTTCAAAACTCGATTAAGTTATTCAAAATAACTTTTATCTTTGAAATTCTATTTCAAAAGCTTTTCACTTTTTATTTTAACCCAAATTTCAAAATCAATTGAAATTAAAATTTCAATTTAAAAACATCAATTTAAATCATCTGTGATTTAACCGATTTCCGCGTGAAATCCATATTGGTGTGTGTATAAGTGTGGTCCAGGGGTTCAACACAATAGTGCAACATCAATCATCACATAACAAAATACATGATATAGTTGATAAGCGATATAAACTATAACGCTTATCGTTCATTCACAGATCACAGATATATATCACAGGTAAGTAAACTACAGATCACAACATAAATCAGGGTGTATCACAAAGCATCATATATCAGGGATATCAAACAATTCACATTCAATAGAATCCAAATATTCAATAATCATTTATAAGTAGAATTAATTAATTGTTCAATCCCTAATTAAACCAATTAAATTTCTAATTAATTACTTATGAATTAATTACCCACTCCTGATTAATTACAAGTCATTTGATATTAATTAATGTAATTAATTAACCTTAATTATTTATCTTAATTAATTACCTTCATTTAATTAATTATTTCTTAATTAATCACATTAAGTTAATTATCCTCTTATTAAGTACTTTAATAATAACCTTTAATTATTAAGTAATTAACCTTTAATCACTTAATTATCTTTTAATTAATTAACCCTTAATTAATTACCACTTTAATTAATTATACTTAATTAATTACATAAATCAATTTACCACGAATTAATTATCATTTCTTAATCACTTTAATTTATTAATCTTCAAATCATTATTTAATTAACTTTAATCATTAATTACTTTTAATTATGTAATTATCTTCAAGAAATTAATTACCTTTAATTCCTTCATCACATAAAACAATTATTCTTTAATTAATTGCCCAAATTAATTTATCCTTTAAATTAATTAATACTCTAATTAATTTCATTCATTCATTATCCTCTAATTTCAATAAGTGATTAACTTTAAATTTATTTCACTAATTGATTATACTTTGTACATAACAATCTTAATTTAAGTAAAGATAAGTTTCATATTTTTAATTTAATTACTTGAATTTAATAACTAAATTCAAATTCCTCTTTTAAATTTGAATTTAAAAACTTAATTAAGATAATTATTTTTAAAATCAAACATCCTAACACATTTTTAAATTTGAAATATAAATTAACTTTCACTTTAACATATTTGATTTACTTTTACTTTAAAATCACAAGTTAAATCTGCATCTACCTTACACAGGACCAAGCTAAGAAAATCCCGAGTCCAAACGCAGAAACTCCCGTGTCATCCCCGAAGTAAACCCAGCTCCAACATCTTCGAGTTGCCCCCGAAACACACGCGAGCTTTCCTTCGAGTTTCCCATCGTCTTCTCCAAACAAACTTTTCCCAGTGCACACACCCAACCCCGTGCACATGCACATCAACGTGCCGCCGTTCTGGCGAACGTCGCTCCCTCCGGCAAGTCCCGAATCATCTCTAAGCTCGATTGCAATATTCAACTTGAAGTCAAAATTTCAGATCTAGATTTCATCACTCGATCGAACGGCCTGAATAAAACTCCGACCAAAAACCCCCTCGCGATCACGTCACCGACCACCAGAAAAATCCATGCTTCCGACCATAGCACGTCGACACTTCATACTATCATTTCCCACGAGCATGAGCAGCTCGATCGCATATTGGAGGCGAACACACCAAATCACAGACACGTTCAAAATTCGAGACTAAACCCTAAATCAATCTCGTCTTAACAATCCAAAGGTTTATAAATTCATCTTGTATTTTTCTAGTGATCTCCAACATTCAACCTAGCTTCACAACAAATTTCAACATCAATTTTTTGTTGAATCATCATATTTTCATAAAAATGCATTTTTGGTTCCTTTACGAACTGCACTTTGCATACTCGACTAAAATTTACCATTCTTGTCTTAAAAATCTTATCTTTGAATGTAGATTCATATTATATGATCGAGTTAATGTTTCAAAATATTTGAATTCATCATATGATGTCTTTTTACAGTGAACTGAGTTTACAGAGCAAACTCTCCATAATCAAGCTTAAGACAATTCCTAGATCACGATTTAAGTTTAAACAACATATCATGTTTGAAGCTTAAAAACTTAACAATCATCTGTTAAGAAGATTCGAATTTCCCCTTTTTTTTCTTTTCTTTCTACACTCTGTAGTTAAAAAAAACAGAGAAGGACTATCAAAATAAACATACACAGTCATACATATTCGTATACATAGATAATGCAACTATATATCTAAACATGCAAGCATCAACTTATTTAAAGAAATTTAATCAATTAACAGGTCAAATATCATTTAGGATTTTGAAGTTGGTGTTTACTCACATTTGTTTCCAGAAATGAACAGAGCATACTTTTGAAAAGCCATAAGCCTGATTCTCTTGAATCTCTTTGCTTGCTTTAAAATCATTTCTTCAATCTTCTAGTTGTTGATTAAGTTTATTTAAATTTTGAAGATGATGTTCACTTCATATTTTTCTCAGTTAAAATGGAACGAACTGATGTGAGGAGGTTGATAAAAGAAAATGGATTTACAGATGATAATGTTATTTGTACAAGAGGCAGGGATATTTTCTCTGGTTTGGAGGCTGAAGTGATAAAACTCTGGCTTGCATTAAATTACCATGTACCATATTACCTTATTTTATTTCTTCTTTTGCAAGCCTACATCTATATATCCCCCTACTTAAAATTGTGCAGGTGATATTGTTTCGGCTGAAATGATATATATATTTGTGTACTTGTTTCATGTTTGCAAAGTAATCCATGTTCAAAGATATTTATATTATGTACCCATGCATTCATTTATTTTTATTTTTTATTTTCATGCCTGCCTACAAAACTTCACATACCTATTTTATTTTTACTTTGTCTATGTTCTTTCACTTTCCTTTGTTTGCTTGGTTATGCTCTTATACTTCATATATAGTTATTTGTTACAAATTTTTAACTTAAGTATTTAGTTCTATTCTAACATATATGCTTATTTTTTTATTTCTTTGTTTTAAAGTTCAACTATCAAACATTTTCCAAGTCGTTTATTTAAATTTTAAATTCAAATACAAATTCAATATTCAAGTTTAAATTCTAAAGTCAAATTCAATTTTTACTTGAGGTCGGGGAAACTCGCATCAATAAATCGATTAATTTCACAGTTTTATTCAAAAATTATTTTTAATTATCATTTTAAATTTATATAAAATCTGGGGTCGTTACAACCGCCCACCTCGGACACACTACCAAATCAAAATCGAAGATGGCCATCAAATCAATCACAAGGTAAGAGTATAATATCGAAGGAATGTGCCCGATCGGAGGAATGACCTCACTTGGCCCGAGATCGCTCCTGTTTTAGCCACCTTAAGCCAACTCACGTGAGTCGGGTCCATGTTCATACCTCAATAGGATCGTCATCACCATCCTACTTCATTCTGGAATCTCCACCGCGTACACAGTTGTTAAAGTGGTTTTCGGTATCGACAGAGAGTATGTCCATATCCGATCCCGGTCTCTTTAACAACCAATCGTTATTATAACCCGTGGTTATACATTTCAAATTGGTTTATATTTCAAATCAAAATACATCATTTAAACCATTTAAAAGTAAAGTCATTATACATACAAATCAAATATTCAATTCCCAAAAATTTTGCCCTTTCTGAGCTCATTTATTCAGTTAAATACTTAAAAAAATTGAAATTTTCAGCTTTCGCAGCACTTAGAAAATGCTGCGGTAAGTTATATTTGAAAACAATTCATTTCAGCAAAGACAACATTTATAAACCGCTGTAGTAGTTCAGTTTCATTTTGAAAAATTAGTTCAATTCAGCAAAGATAGCATTTACAAAACTGCTGCAGTAGTTCAATTACATTTGAAAATCTTCATTTCAGCCAACTACAACACTTATCAAGTGCTGCTGTAGCCCTTTTATTAGTTTCAGATTTTAACTTTCTTTCTGCAACCACAACACTTACCAAGTGCTGTAGTAGCCTTTAGTTAATCTAGCCTTTAGTTCATTTGCATCAACCACAACACTTACAAAGTGCTGCAGTATCCTTTACTTCAGATTTTAAGTTAGTTTCAAAAATGATAGCATTTCTGAAGTGCTATTAATTCAATTTCGAGATTTATAATAAAATTTCAAAAACAAATAAACTTCGATTTAAACCATTTTAAACTTATAAAAATCATATTTTTCCACTCAAAATGTTCATTTGAAAACCCTTTAATTTATAATTTTTATAAAGTAAAATTTCACAAATAAATATCAAATTTTCCTTCAGTAATTCACTTATTAAATTCAAGTGTATATTTTTCCTATTCTTTGCATTTTTTTTCAATTAACTTAACACTTAAATTTAAATTACCATTTCATAAATAAAACTTAATCTCCATTTTTATTTAATTAACTTAAACTTCCATTTAAAATCAAATCGCAAATTTCCAAATTAAGTTATGTTTCAAATAACAATTTTTCCATTCATTTATTTAACATTTTTATTACATAGAAAAATCATTATCACTTTATTAACTCATTTTAAATCCAAATTTAAATCAAAATATCAAATTTTTACATTTTAAACAATACTTAAAAATTTCGAGAAAAATATATGAAATAACCACGGGTCTGTATAATATTTTCTAACCTAGGTCAAGTGATACAGATAATATATCATTTTAATCCTTTATTTACAAAGAAAAATCCGAGTTCTATCATTTCAAATCCGCAATCCCAAGTTAAATAAAATAAATAAAAATCGCTCAGGCCTATCATTTCAGCCCATAACGATTTTTCCCTATTCTAAAGTCCGTTCGGGTATGTATCATTTCAACCCATAGTGATTCTATTCTACAGGGAACTTGCAGTGTGAGAAACAGAATAAAATAAACAATATAACAGAATATAACATAGCAGATGATGTGACAGGTTTATAACAGGGTTTAACATCATGTAATACATATCACAGGCAGGTATAACATGATATAACAGTTCTACACATTCACTTGTTATCATTTCACAATTCTATAAGTATGAATGTCAAGCGTGAATAACTCACCTCTTTAAGCTGAAGTTCGCAAATCAAAACACACAAATAAATCCAGAAAGCATGATATAGCACGACTGTGGATTCAAGTAGAGAGAGAGCCAAGATTTTGATCTTGTATACACAAATAAAACAAAGCAAATACATAGACAATACAAAGATTAATTGAAACAAAAAGGAAATAGAATTAACAGAGAACATCACCAAGCCTTTAAATCAAAATTGCTTGATCTTAACTCAACTTTTGCTCGACCATACATGTTTATAAGTTCGGCCATGGTTCATATTTGAGGCAACAAGGCTCGAGTTTGCATCACATAGGCACAGCTAGCAAGAGAATTTGAAGAGAATGGAGTTACAAGTGAGGAATGCAAAGGGTCAAGGCCTAAAAGGAGTTTTGGTTGCAACATAGGCTCGGCCTATGGTCATATGGGCTCGGTCAGGTTCAACAACAGGTCAAGTCAGGTGGTGTGATGGCCAGTGGTGATGGTCATGGCGGCTGGTGGTAGAGCTAGGGGTGGTGGCCGAGTCAAACTATGGGATGGTGATGGGATAAAGAGGTTTGACTATGCCATATGCAAGGAGTTTTGCAAGTTTTGTGGTGATTGCTCCATAGGGTGTGTGATATCCCGGAATTTTTGGCAATATAAATTTAATAATCTGTGTTAAAATTAAATAGATTGTTAATAATAATTTGGATTGATTTTCTTTAATAAATATTTAAATGAGTGGTTTTATCTTTTAAAAGCTAATTTAATTTGTTGTCTATTTTAAAAAATATATATTTGTGTATATATTGTAAATAGATAAACTTTGTTTTAAAATTTAATAAATAAAGTCATGTTTTCTAATTCTAATAATTTTTGGTAAATTTGGAATTTGATTTAATCTAGTATTAAGCTATTAAATAAATAATCAGATAGTTTTAAAACACTCAAGATAAAAAGTTTATTTGTTTAAAATAATTCTAGCCTAGGTATAAATTCAAATAAAAAGGGTTGTTTTGGTTCTTTTTAAATATAGCTTGATAAGATAAGTAATTTATATTATAAAGGAATAGTTTCTTTTATGAATTATTTAAATTTAATAATGAGTGATATTTAGATAATATTATGATGTAATATCTTTACAAATGGGTTTTTAATACAAATAGAAATTGTTATTTTAAATTTATTTATATATATATATGTATTCTGGAAAGCTATCATTTGTTAATTTAAAATAAATTCTTTCAATAATATTTTAAATAAAATAAAATAAATAATAAGTAAATTAAGTGTTGATAGTTTAAGTTTAATAAAATAAAAGAGAAATAAAATAATAATCATATATGTTAGAAATAGAACTAAGTACTTAAGTTAAAAATTTATAACATAATTAAACATAAGTATGCAAGCAAGTAAAAGAAAACCTATCAACATAAACAAAGTAAGGTAAAAAGGAAAATATGTATTATCCAAGTAAACAAAGACTAAAAACAACTTTACATCTATCTACAAATATGTATATAAGCTGCCAAGAAAGACAAAGTAAAAATATAATACAAATATGTACCTTTGCATTTAATGCTAGCTTCAACAAGTCAATTCGAATGTAAAAGAAAAATCATACTCAGCCTCCTTAGCAAGAAAAATCTCTGATCACTTGTACCAGTATAATACTAACCTGTTCACCTTTGTTTCTATATATCATCTCTTCTTATCTTCATTCGTTCATAACTTAGTGAAGCAGAAAAATAGCATATGCATTCTTCTTCAAACTCAAGATCATCTGCATGCAGTTTTAAAATCAAAGCTAAAGCAAATTCAGGAACTCAAGTTTCAAATTCAAAACTGCTTTCAAAAAAAAATCAAAACAGCTGCGAATAAACTGCTCTGTCTTCATTTTAAGGTGAGTAACATTATTTTAAAATCATAAGTATATGAATCTGGATTTCGTAGTTAAGCTCTGGAGTAAGTACGCTTTGCCTATATGTATATCTCTATGTATATATGAATGGATGTTTGTGTACTTGTGATAGCCTCTGTAACAAACTGTTTTAGTTGCCAAGTTTAAATTTTGATCCAAATTTATTATCCCCTGATCTGGAAACCTTTAAGACTTAGATTACAAACAAAATTTGTTTGTTTCATCCTAGTTTAGAGTTTAAAATTTTATTTAGGTTAAGATAATTTTGTATTTACCCAGGAAATCAAAGATCAACAGAGAAAATTTGTTTAAGTAAAAATTCAAATATGTTATTTTATAAATCCAGGATTATAATTGAAATACATTAACTAAAACATGATTTTTAACACGAAAATCATAATTTTTAGTTGGGGATTCAAGGTGCAGTTCATGTTTGATCGAATTTAGTGTTTTGAGTCGCCTCTGGCGATCAAGTTGATCGGGAGGGCCGTGGTTGCTCCTGGAGGTGGAGGAAAGATTGGAGAGTGGAGGAAAAATGCCAAGAGGATGATCAGGGCTCGGTGGTGGCGATGGGGGGTTGATGAAGTCTGGTGACCTAGTTTTTACTGGGTCGAATGAATCGACCACCATGACACGCATAGATGATCGAGTGCGATGCGACTCAGGGAGGTGGTAGAGGGGTGGTAGTTGAAGCTACGGTCGGAGTTGTGTAGCCGCTAGTGGTCGAGGCGTCGAGATGATTTCAGGTTTGGGTTGGTGTCGTCTAGCTGGTTCCAGGTTTTGGAATGGGGAGCTCGATTTCGATTTATGGTTGTTGAACGCATTTTGATGACCGAGGTGGGATGTCGAGCTGTTTTTCGAGGTAGTGCGATCATCGTGGAAGGTCAACGGTGGCTGGAGTCACAGTGTAAATGCACGGTGAAGTGTTTGTCTAGGAAGGTTGGTTTGGGAAAGCAGGGGGATTGTTCGCATTTCACTCGAGTAATTCGAGTGTTGGTCACGAGCAAGCTAAGGTTTTGCTCGAAGCATCATGTGTTGCCTCGGGTTGAATTGGTTGCTACAGGTTTTATAGAAAACCTGTACCCAGTTTTGAATTTCTTTTTAATAAAATTTAAAAGCTAGTTTAAATGGAAAGTAAGTTTTAAAATGAGTTTAAATTCAAGTTTAAATCTGGTTTAAGTAAACTTGAGTCTCAGTTTTAAAAATAAATAAAGTTTTTTTATTTAAATTTGTTTAACTATTTTAAAAAGATTTAAGTAGTTTGAATTATTAAGGGAAAGTTTGAATTGTAAGTGAAGTTTAAAATCAGAGGTTTAAATCTGAATTCAAATATAAATTTGAATCTTAGTTTTGAAATAAAAGAAATTTTTAAAATTTAAATTGTTTTAAATAGTTTAAATGATAAAATAAATTTGTAGATTGATTTGAATTTATATGAAATTCGGTTTAAAATTCTTTTGACTTCTAGTATAAAATAAATAACTCTTTAAATTGTAAAATAAAAAGGAATTTGAAATTGTTTGAAAACTTGTTAATTTATTTTCATTTAAAAATTTAAAATGAAATGTAGATGTGAATTTGAAAGTAAATTGTTTTAAGTATCTTATTAATGATAATTTGATCATTAATAAGAAAAATGTCTTTATCTTTAAATAAATAAATATTTTTATGATTGGTAATTATTAAATTACTTAAAATGGATAATTATTGATTTGGATTAATAAATTTGGTAATTAGGAGATTAATTAAGGTTTTGGCTAATTAATTTAGGATAAATTAATTATTAATTAAAAATCATAATTAAATGAGATTTGAATTTTTTTATGATCAGAAATTAATTAATCAAGAAATTAAGAATTAATTAATGGGTTATTAAGATTAATTAAATTGTAATTAACAATGATTAATCTTAGTTAATTACTTTGAGAAAAGTAATTAGTTGATGAAGGTCATTAACTAAGGATTTTATTTTAACAATTAATTAATGTGATTAATTAGATTAGTTGATTTAAAGATAATCAATGGTAAATTATTTAAGTATAATTACTTAATAAAAGTAATTAAGGAATTAATTACTCATTGTAATTTATTTAGTTTAGTATGAATTGTTTAAGTTAATTAATTAAGTTTAATTAATTTAAATAACCATTTGATGATATGAAGTATAATTACTTAGGGAAGTAATTAATAATAATTACTGGATGAAATTATTAAGGATGATTTAATGATGAAAGTAATTTGAGTATAATTACTTTGTGGAATTAATCAAGGGATTAATTAGAGAAATTAATTAAGTAATAATTAATTTATTGATGAAGTAATTAAAAGTTGTTAATTACTGAATGGGATTAATCAAGGGTGATTATCAATTTATTAATTGAAGATTAATTACTTAATGTAATTAGATCATTAATTATTATGATTAATGATGTAATTTAGAATGGATTTAATTTATAAATAATTAATAAATGAATTGTTTTATGTGATTAATTATGAAGTAATGTAATTAATTTTAGTTAATTAATAAGTGAAGTACTTTAAAGGTTAATTCCTATATTTGGTTTAAGATATTAAATTGAGAAATAATTAAAGGATAATTACTTAAATATAAATAAAAGATAATTGATCAGGGATGATTAACTAAAATGAATAATTGGATGATGATTAATTAATTGATTGATAATTAATTAATGGGGATGTAAGCAAGTTTGGTAATGATGAAGTAATTAATTTAATTCACTTTAAATTAATTAGAAATGCAAGTAATTAATTTAATTCATTTTAAATTAATTATAGATGGTATGATTATTAATCATTGCCTATGTATGAATGGATGATATTATTTACCTTGAATGGTTGAAATCTCAGATATGAAATGAATGATGCTGTGTGAAATGAATGCTTTGATTAAAGTATGTTGATAATATGGATTATCTGTTATGATGATAATGTGATTATCTATTATGATATTGTGAATTATTTATCTGTGTGTATATGGATAATTGAATTGAAATTGTTTTTAACTTAAAAACAACTTAGCCTTAAAAGATACGGTTTGGATTTCGATGAGACCGGGATCGGGTTTCCAGATTTGGGTATCCGAAAACAACATCGATCCAAATTAACGATAGGCCGTGAATCTCAAGTGAAGATGAAGATTCAGAATGCAAGGGTTATTGTCGTTAACTCTGAGGGTGATTCCAAAATGAGTGTAACGAGATAATGCCTTCGGTTTCGTTCGAACCCGGAACGAACTTGTATGGATTGAATACTTTCAGCACATCGTCAGGTGGACGATGAGCATTCTAAGTGAGGTGTTCTGATAAGGTAATCGTTGAAAGTCTATATGAGTGGATCGTATAGGATATGTATATGCAAGTATAAACAGCTAACTATATAATATAACTTGATAAGTGATAGTAGCAAAGTAAATGAAAATAATCACACCAGGATTTTATACTGGTTCGGACCTCCCATCCTACGTCCAGTCCCGAAGCTCCTCTTCGGAATTTCCTTTCAACTAACCCTCACTTGACCAGGAGGAACAGGTTTACAATAGCAGAGTTTCTTTGTAAAGAATGTGTTCTATAACACGAATGTTGACTATTGAGTACAAATGCTTCCAATATATATATATCTATCTAGAAGGTGTTTGAATGAGGAGTTCTGTATATATGGAAGAGTTAAATACAAGTAGTTGATTGCTTAGAGATCAGGAATAGATCAGAGTATAATAGATAAAAGCGTAAGTAGGTAAGGTTAATTTTTTCTCTTGAATTCCTGATGCTATTTATAGTGATGAAGAGTTTTCTTATATAGTTGCATATGTTGTAATCTCCCTAAAGTCGCTTCTGATGGTGATGAAGAGTTGTGACAAAGAGAAGTGGATGTGTCTTTTCGGATGTGACAGTTGAACTTTGAAAATACACAGTCGAGCCTATAATCAGACGTTTGGAAAGTAACCTCAGACGTCTGGCCTTCATATATTTTTGTGTCTAGTAGCATTTCAGACGTCTGAGTTTATTATCTAGACGTCTGGTCTTCATATCTGTTTTATGCCTGGGTACTTTTCAGACGTCTGACGTTAGTAACCAGACGTCTGATTGCTTCTGAATTATGAACCAGAGGAATCATTTAGACGTCTGGATAGTGCACTCAGACGTCTGAAAGTGTGCATGTTGCTTTATCTTGTGCATGTCCCATTTCTCTTCAACTTCTACCGATTTGACATCTTTTGATTCTTCTCTTGAGTATTGTTTTAGTCTATTTGGTGATGTTACTCTATCAACTACCTGTATATATAGATATATATGTACATTCGATTTCCATTGTATAGTTGTTATCATCAAAACCATAGAATTGATTTCCTAACAATCTCCCCCTTTTTGATGATGACAACTATCCAATGTACTTTTATATATAGATTAGAAATCTCCCCCTGAATATGTGCTTTATTTTTATTGTGTTATGATAATAATATTTCTCCCCCTTTGGCATTATCAAAAAAGAAATCGTAATAAATAAGCCAATCGTTTAGGAAAGACAAATTTTCATTAAAGCAGGAAAGGAAGTACATACAAGGATTTTTACAAAAAATACAAACAACTACAAGACCTAAGTTCTAGTGGTCTTTTGGATTTGGATCGTCTTGTTTTGGTGAAGCTTGATTTGGATCTCCTTCCTTTGGTGAAGCTAGATTTGTATTATCTTCCTTTTGCTCATCTTGTGTAGAAGTGCTAGCTTTTAAGGGAGATGTCAAAGCTTCCTTTGAAGGTTCATCGTCAAAGAATTTGGAATGTTTCGAAGGAGGAGAAGGTACAGGAGTTGGCCAATCCTTAGAGGGTGGTGTTGGACCACGAACTCGTTGTAGAACCTCTTTAAGGACTGATAAAACAGTTGAAAGAGACTCTTCGACCGTGGCTAGTCGTGTAGCAAATGATCTCTCAAATTTATCAATTCGCCTAGCCAAATATTGTTGATTTAAGGATAATATATGTTGATTTTGAAGTGTGAGATCTCGAATACTTTCATTTGGGTTTGTTTCCAATCTAGTCTCTATAATTTCGTTCTGTCCCGGATAATTAGATGGTGCGGGAGGAGGAGGAGTAGCTTCTCGTTGTTGCTCTTGGTGTTGAGATGGAACAACAGATGGTTGAGGAGGATTTTCAATTCTTCTAGATTGTCGATGATTCGTCCAATCTTCAAAAGACATGAATTCCGAAGGAATTTCAGGCAAATGCATCAAAGAAAAGAATTTTGTGGAAGCCTATTTTGGGGAAATTTCTTCGAACGTCGAGAGATATGAGGGAATATTATGTGCACGAAGAAGTCTCATGATATAGGTAGGATAGATAATCGATGGCCTTGATCGATTCCAAAATTGTTTGAGCTTGTCAAATATGAACTTTGCCCAATTTACCCTTGTTCCACTAAAAAGAGCATAAAGTGCTTTGTGCTCCATTTTCGTTATTTGCTCGTGACTCCCCATCCGCGGAATAATTGTATTGATTATCATCCTTGTTAGCAATCGAGCTTTAGGACGCAAATATTTTGAAGCAAATTTGGGCATTTCGTCCTCCCATATTTGATGGGTGATATTATTCCTCGGCTTAAAACGCATATCCGGGATGTTGTGTAGATCCTCGCCGTTGTCGGAGCATCCCAAAGTTCTTTCGATTAATCCCGGAGTTAAACGAATGGTATTTCCATAAACACTTGACCACAACCAATTGTCCTCGTCTTCGGTATTCCAGACGGCAGTGCTATCTAGATTGGCGTAGAATAAGAAAATAGCAAGTTGATCTATTTGAACATCGTTCGGTGTGAAAGAAATTAAAGTCTCCAATCCAGCATTTTCGCAAAGTTCATCGAGGTCGTACATAGGAAACTTAAGTAAATTATAGAAAGGTCCTATATGAAGTTTTTTCTGTTAAATCTCTTGATACCTTTTAATCGAATAGGGTGCCTTGAGCATCCATCGTTCAATCTGCTCGTCTGAGCATACTTGAGGATTTGAAGATGACGATTGTTGGTCTAGTTTGCGTTTTGGAGCTTTGATATTCTTTGTACGAGGAGGCATTGTGGTTTCATTTGAAAAAAAATTAGGGATTTGAAATATAATTGGAAATCGGCAGAGAGAAAATATGGTTTGAGGTTTGAAAACTGAAAAAAAACAGACGTTATTTTGGGGTTAAAATAATGGTCGATTGAATTCCAAACGTCTGATTTTGAGAGCAGACGTCTGGTTTGCCCTAAAAATTGTACAGAGAAAGCGAGCAGACGTCTGTTGTTATATGTGAGACGTCTGGTTTGGCACAGTTTGAAAAATTTAGAGGCAGAGAGATGTATCAGACGTCTGGAAAAAATTTCAGACGTCTGAAATAGTCTGAATGTAATTTGTAGGTGGCAGAGTCTCAATCCAGACGTCTGATAGGTATATCAGACGTCTGACATATGCACAATTTGTAAAAATGTGACATTTATCAGTGGATCAGACGTCTGAAGACCATAGTCAGACGTCTGAAAAGTGCAGTTTCTCTAAAAATAGTCTAAAAATTGATGAATACATTCATTTATTAAATGTTGACAATATAGATATTTTTTAAAATATAATAACATATAAATACATTCAATAATTCATTCGATTTATTTATTTAGATGGCGATGGAGTTTTAGAATTTCCTGAGTCGTTTTCCTTCCATGGTCTAAGTGGAGACCATATATTCCTACGTTCGTGAGTCCGTGGAGAGCCAGAATATCTTCTTGGAAAGGGATCTGAAGGAGTACGATACGAAGCAGATGGATCTAATGAACTACAAGGTTTTGGTAGTGGTTCATGTACATCTTTCTTTCGTGACGAGCAAAATTTCATCGCTACTTGTTCTAGAAAGCTTAGTCTTCGTGCCGTAACTTTTTGTTCGAAATAAAGTTCCCGTTGGAGATCCATCTGTTGTTTTTGGTAATGATGAATTTCATCAATTTTCTCCTTTGTATTAGGAGAAATAAACAGGGATCTTTTTGTTTTCTTATTTTCTGGAGTAAAACCCGTATGATAGGAGGACCATCTATTTGTTGGTTCTTGCTCTGGTGTAGGTGTCGGAAGACGTTGTGGTGTGTCTACAGAGCTGTCCGTTGATGGTGTTGAGACATAGATAGATATATAGGAGCTCCCAGAAGACATTGTTTTTCAAATTTTATTTAAGGATTTGATACTTTGTATATATTTGTGATATAAATACATGTGTATTTATATATGATGAAAACTTTATTTATAGGAAAACTAATTTTCTAAAATTTTAATGGTTCAGAAAATCATTAATTTGTGGTAGTGAAGAGGTGAACTAAATTTAGTTTTTAATTCAATTTTAGTTAAGATCTTGAAGTGAACAAATTCCTAAACTACGTCTCAGTTTTATGAAAGTTTGTTCGTTTAATGGTTTTGTAAATATGTCGGCTACTTGATTTTCGGTACTTACGTATTCTAAAGATATAGTTCCTTTTTCAACATTGTCTCGTAAAAAATGATGTCGTATATCTATATGTTTGGTTCATGAGTGATTAACAGGATTTTTTGATAAATTTATAGCACTTGTGTTATCACAATATACCGGAGAATTTTTTATAATTTTACCAAAGTCCATTAGTGTTTGTTGCATGTATATTACTTGCGCACATGCTAGAGCTGCGGAGATGTATTCGGCTTCACAAGTAGATAAAGAAACACAGTTTTGTTTTTTGCTAAACCATGAAACTAAAGATTGTCCGATAAAATGACACGTTCCACTAGTACTCTTACGATCTGTTCTACAACCACCAAAATCCGCATCGCTATATGAGACAAGTTCAAAAGGTGATCCTTTAGGATAGAACAAACCATAATATGTAGTATTAGACAAATAACGTAAAATGCGCTTAATAGCTCGTAGATGTGATTCTTTTGGTTTCGCTTGAAATCGAGCACAAAGGCATACACTCATCATAATATCCGGTCGACTAGCAGTTAAATATAGTAAAGAACCAATCATGCTTCGATATAACTTTTCATCAAAATCCTTCCCATTTTCATCTTTTTCTAAGTGAATAGTGGTACTCATTGGTGTTGGTTTGCATGAAGTTTTATCCATTTTAAATCGATGTAATAAATCATTACAATACTTTTGTTGATGAATAAAAATTCCATTTTCTAGTTGTTTTATTTGTAATCCTAAGAAGAAATTTAATTCTCCCATGTGTGACATTTCAAATTCATTTTTCATAATATTTGAAAAATTATTACATAGATTTTCGTTGGTTGAACCAAAAATGATATCATCAACATAAATTTGTACAACCAAAATATCCTCATTTTCTCTTTTAATAAATAAAGTTGCATCTATTTTTCCTATATGAAAACCGGATGTTATTAGGTGATTTTTAAGACGTTCATACCATGCACGAGGTGCTTGTTTTAATCCATATAGTGCTTTTTGTAATTTAAAAACATGATCAGGATATTTTCCGTGAACAAAAAGTGGTGGTTGTTCGACGTATACATTTTCTTTAATAAAACCATTCAAAAAGGCACTTTTGACATCCATTTGAAATTTTTTAAAATTATTATGAGTCGCAAAGGAGAGTAAAGTACGAATGGCTTCTAATCTTGCTACCGGAGCAAAAGTTTCATCATAATCTATGCCTTCTTCTTGGTTGTAACCCTGAGCAACTAATCGTGCTTTATTTCTAACAATATTTCCATTTTCGTCCGCCTTGTTTTTAAATACCCATTTTGTTCCTATTACTGATTGATCTTCAGGTCTTGGTACTAATTCCCATACGTTATTCCGTTCAAATTGATGTAATTCTTCTTGCATAACTATTATCCAAAAGTTATCATTTGAAGCTTCTTTATAATTCTTTGGTTCAAGGTTTGATACAAACGCTATATGACTTATTTGATTGAGTTGATTTCTAGTAACTCTTGAATTGAGATCACCAATAATATTATCTATTGGATGATTCTTAAGAATTCTAGGAGATGAGACAAGAGTGTTATTTTGTATATTGGTTTCATTAGTAATAGAATTTGTTGAATTTGTTAATGGAATAATTTCTTCTTCATCAGTAGTTTGATGTTTGAAAGGATTTTCGTCGAATGATACATGTAAGCTCTCTTCCATAGTATTATTCCTTTTGTTAAAAATTCTATATGCCTTGCTGCGATCTGAGTACCCAACAAAGATACCCTCATCGGCTTTTGGATCAAATTTTCCTAATTTATCCTTTGTATTTAATATAAAACATTTTGAGCCAAAAGTTTTAAAGTATGAAACTTTAGGTTTTTTACTAAAAAATATTTCAAAACAAGTTTGTTTAGTCATTGGACGAATAGTTACTCGATTTAATACATAACAAGATGTAGCAATAACTTCGGCCCAAAAGTGTTTTGGTAAACCACTACTATTTAATAACGTTCGTGCGCATTCTTGTAATGTACGATTTTTTCTTTCGACGACACCATTTTGTTGGGGTGTACGAGGAAAAGAAAAATTATGAGTTATTCCCTTTTTATTGCAAAAATTTGAAAAAAGATCATTTTCGAATTCTCCTCCGTGATCACTTCTAATATTTTTAATTTTCAAATTCATTTGAGTTTTAATTCGTTTTGCAAATATTTTAAACATACCAAAAGTATCGCTTTTATGTTTTAAAAATAAAGTCCATGTATATCTTGAAAAATCATCAACTATTACAAAGACATATTTATTGTGATTAATAGATCTTATTTGAGTTGGACCAAATAAATCTAAATGTAATAATTCTAATGGTTGTTTTGTAGAAATATTATTTTTAGATTTAAACAAGCTTTTCTTTAGTTTACCAATTTGACAATCATCACATAAATTTTCTACTTTGTAACTTATTTTAGGTAACCCTCTTACTAACTCATATTTAGCTAACTTATTAATATTTTTAAAATTAATATGAAAAAATCGTTTATGCCATAACCATGGATCATCATGTTTGGCAGTTAAGTATAAGTTTGAATTTTTATTAATATTCATATTTAATACATAAATATTTTTGTTTCTAAAACCTTCAAATATGAGTTGTTTGTTATTATCTAAAATATTACATCTATCTTTTTCAAAATTTATTTGAAAACCTTTATCGCATAATTGACTAATGCTTAACAAGTTGTGTTTTAAATTTTCTACTAATAGAACATTTGTAATAATGGGAGAGTTAGATATACCAAAGTTGATGACTTCTCCAATGCCTATGACAAATCCCTTTGAATTGTCTCCAAATGTTACCGTTCCACCATCGATGTATGTTATATTTGATAACATTTTTGAATTTCCAGTCATATGTTTGGAGCAACCGCTATCTAGTATCCATTTCTCCTTTTTTTTTATTTTGGGTACCTACAAGAGAAAAAATGTTTTAATTGGTACCCATATATTTTATTAGGGTCCTAATTGTTAGAAGAGGGTAGCCATACCCATGATGGTTTGGTACCTTTATAAATATAATCTTTATTATAGACTACATTCTCTAAGTAATTACTAATATGCTTTTGTCTAATCAAATTATTATTTGTTTTAGGAACCCAAATCTTCATATTTTTGGAATTCAATTTAGATAAACTTCTAGTTTTTATACAACTAATGTTTTTAGCATTATTTTCTTTAGAATATTTTTTAAATCCTATTCCATTTCTATTACATGATGGTTTTGATGTTTTGATAAGATTTTCCAAATCTTGTTTTCCTTTGTTGAATTTTGACACATTATTGGTAATTTTATCTAATTTTTCTTGTAATTCTCTATTTTCAGTTTTCAACAATTCAATACTATTTTTTAAATCAACATTTGTTTTAAGCAATTTTTCTTTTTCTAGAGTAATGTTCTTACTTTCTATCACATTATTTCTTAATTTTTCTTGAGATATTTCAAGTTCTTCTTCTAAAATAACTTTTTCATCTTTCAACATTCCTACTTCAAGTTCTAATCTATTTATTTTTACTATATTTTCCTTGTTCAATTTTTTAATTTGTCTAAATTTATCATCTAATTCCATGCTAAGTTCAAGTAATTCTTCATAGTTAAGTTTCGGACATACCTCATCATTTTGTGCCATAAAACATACATTAGCTTGTTCTCCGTCACTATCGCTATCACTTTCTGAAGATGAAGAATCAATGTCATCCCATGTTACTTTGAAAGCTTTCTTCCTTTTGAATTTTTCAAATTTTCTCTTCTTTTTATCATTGTTAAGTTTTGGGCAATCCTTTTTCATGTGTCCGTATTGATCACATTCATAACACTTTATTTGGGATAGATTTGTTGAGTTGGTCTTTCCTTCTTTTTGAAACTTGGTCATATTTCTAAATTTCTTGAATCTATTATAGTTTTTGGCAATAAATACTATCTCATCTTCATCTAAATCCGAGTCATCATTCTTTATTGATGGAAATGCTATGTTCTTCTTCTTCGAATTTAATTCTTTACGTGCCTGCAAATTAGCTTCATAGGACATCAAATTTCCTATCAACTCTTCAACTTTGAGAGTAGAGAGATCATTAGCTTCTTCAATAGCTAATACCTTTCTTTCCCAATCAGGTGTTAAAGAGTTGAGTATTCGAGAAACTAAATCAAAATCAGTAAACTTAACTCCTAATGCCATAAGATCATGTTGAATAGTTTGAAATCTAGAATACATGTCTACTATAGTTTCATTTTGTTTCATTTTAAATGATGAAAATTGATTTTGCAAAATTGAAATTTTAGTTTGTTTGACCTTTGTTGTACCTTCATATGTAATTTGTAAGGTATGCCAAATATCAAAAGCAGTTGTACATAACATGACACGTGAAAATTCATTTTTGTCTAGTGAGCAAAACAGAACATTCATAGCTTTAGCATTATTTGATGCTGATGTTTTTTGTGCATCGGCCCATGTGTTCATAGAAGTAGTTGGTGCTTCATATTTATCTTGAGTGGCTGACCAAATTTCTAAACCATTAGCTTCCATAAAAATTCTCATACGTGTTGACCAATATGAATAATTAGATCCATTAAAAAGTGGGGGTCGTGCTGTGGATTGTCCTTTTTGAAAAATACTTGCCATATTAGAATGATTAAAGAACGTGTTACCGTTCTTTTAAACAAACCTTGCTCTGATACCACTGTTGTGTAACGACGGTTGGACCAAGCTCCCCATCTCCTGCACGTGGCGTACGCATATGGGTTGGCACACACTTTGTTGTAACAAAAGGAATCCCCAATGTTACGTGCCTACCAACCCATATTTATACACCACTTCTCCAAGTTATTTAGCGATGTGGGACTTTCCAAATCTGAACCGTCATTCCTCCATTAAACATGCGAGACAACCCTAACAGTCTCCCCCTTGACTCGCATCCCCTTGCGGTAACCTTTGAGAGTACTGCCGTGTCTGCATGGCCCAGTCGGTAACCATCGGCTCTGATACCAATTGAAAGTCTATATCAGTGGATCGTATAGGATATGTATATGCAAGTATAAACAACTAACTATATAATATAACTTGATAAGTGATAGTAGCAAAGTAAATGAAAATAATCACACCAGGATTTTATACTGGTTCGGACCTCCCGTCCTACGTCCAGTCCCGAAGCTCCTCTTCGGAATTTCCTTTCAACTACCCTCACTTAACCCGGAGGAACAAGTTTACAATAGCAGAGTTTCTTTGTCAAGAATGTGTTCTATAACACGAATGTTGACTATTGAGTACAAATGCTTCCAATATATATATCTATCTAGAAGGTGTTTGAATGAGGAGTTCTGTATATATGGAAGAGTTAAATACAAGTAGTTGATTGCTTAGAGATCAGGAATAGATCAGAGTATAATAGATAAAAGCGTAAGTAGGTAGGGTTAATTTTTTCTCTTGAATTCCTGATGCTATTTATAGTGATGAAGAGTTTTCTTGTATAGTTGCATCTGTTGTAATCTCCCTAAAGTTGCTTCTGATGGTGATGAAGAGTTGCGACAAAGAGAAGTGGATGTGTCTTTTCGGATGTGACAGTTGGACTTTGAAAATATACAGTCGAGCCTATAATCAGACGTCTGGAAAGTAACCTCAGACGTCTGGCCTTTATATATTTTTGTGTCTGGTAGCATTTCAGACGTCTGAGTTTATTATCCAGACGTCTAGTCTTCATATCTGTTTTATGCCTGGGTACTTTTCAGACGTCTGACGTTGGTAACTAGACGTCTGATTGCTTCTGAATTATGAACCAGAGGAATCATTTAGACGTCTAGATAGTGCACTCAGACGTATGAAAGTGTGCATGTTGCTTTATCTTGTGCATGTCCCATTTCTCTTCAACTTCTACTGATTTGACGTCTTTTGATTCTTCTCTGGAGTGTTGTTTTAGTCTATTTGGTGATGTTACTCTATCAACTACCTGTAAATATAGATATATATATATGTACATTCGATTTCCATTGTATAGTTGTTATCATCGAAACCATAGAATTAACTTCCTAACAATCGTAGCCTCAAGCCTCATCAACCGGGAATGGCTAAAACAGGAGAGGTGCAGCAAGGCTTCGTGGGTAGCACCCACTTGAGAGCGAGATATACCCCTGTCTAGAGTCCCTTTTTATTTCGGCTGTGTGGGCAGTTGCTAGCTACAACCGCGGGGTTGTCTTGTTCGGGACTGTCCAGTAAGGGATGGTTCCGGCTTTGTGTTGCAGGGGACTTAGGGTGGGTCCTTGGTACGGTGATCTAGGCCACGTACTGTGACGGGCGGTACCCCAGTAGCCCTGCTATTGTATGGAATCCAATCTCCAATAAGTGCCATCGGATTTGATTATATTACCCAGATGTTGGCTAGTATGCTGGAATTTAATAGATGTAACAATTTCAGCTATTATTATATTTACTTGAAAACCCTAGACCTATTATAATATCATAGAATTTCCTATCAAATGTTTGGTTAGCGTAAGGTAAAAACTTACCCATGTTTATTTGTGGGAAGTCTTACGTGATACCTTTTGTTTTCAAAGGATTTTCAAAGTTAAGCAACTTTAACCTGTTACTCATACCAGACCCATGTCTAACCCGGAGTTTATTTATGTTTTTCTTAAACTCTCGGGTACTCAAATTTTTACGAGTAGCCAAGGGATTCAGGTTAGCTTTGATGAATTGTGGAGGAGCAAATGGAGCAGGAGGCTTCAGCGTTATAGATATATAGTTTTCCGCTGTGTTGGTATCTCTGTGTTGTATTTGAGTTGTATCGAGTTGTATTAACTAGACAGGTGTTTATAACTGTCTAGTATGTGTTGTATTATCTGTGTAACTCTTATGTATATGTTACTATGTAATCTCTTATGTGATATATTATATTTCATTCGTTCCGCTGTTGAGATTCTGATGTTGTTTCTTCTTTCTTCTCTATCTTTTCTATTTCTCACCCCTTTCTTTCATAAAGATGATACAACTTTTTGGTGGTAGAAAGTTGGGTCGTCACAGTTGGTATCAGAGCATAGGTTGAGCGAATACCTAAACTCTAGAGTGGCATCTTTCTTGAGAGAGCATATTTGTAATTTTTATATATATACATATATATATATTTCTACCTATCTATTGGGTTACCTGCTCGGGTTTTCCTATATAGGTTAAAAAGGTATAAGGGTAGTGGTGTGTGTAACACGACTACCAATGGTTGGAGTTTGAATGGTTGAGGTTGGAAGTGCATATGTCGAGACTATAGACCTAATACCGTCTCGAGTGAGCTTTGAATGGTGTAAGGATTTTATTGATCTCTGAAGGAAACCTATTAAGGTTCGGAGTCTAGCATTTAAGTGTAAGATGATCGCGCTCGTGTGAGCGGATTTTCGAGAGTTTGGATGAGCTAGAGTTTGGATCTGTCGGTTGGGCAGAAGCAAGTTATGATATCTTGATACCTCAAGAATTAGTAGTTGTGTGATGAGACACAGTGACTATGGATGTCTCCGAAGATGTTTTCTTTGGAACAAGTTAAGGAAGTGTGTCTGCTTCGGTGTTGTGGCTGTATTCAGCAGGATGTTTCTGTTTGCTTTGAGGTCCGAGTTTCTCGAGGACCTTTGGATTAGAAATTCCTTGGCATTGGTGTCAGCAGCATAGCTCGGAGTGTTCTGTGTGTTGGCAAGGAAGCTTTCTAGCTTAGCAGTGGAGTTCAGAAGCAGCAGCGTGGTTCCATTTCTTCGATGGATTGGCTAGATAAGCATAAGCTGTTCTGATGGAAAGAGAGAACGGTTTTTCTTTGGAATTAGGCTGGGTTGATCGCAAAAGTGACTTGCGATAGCTGAGTGTTCTCTTGGGGTTTCATAGATTTTTCTGGATGTCTTCAGGAATCCAGAATTTTGTCAGCATTTAGAGATTGAGTTGGTATCGACTGGATTCCAGAGGTGGTACCGATGGTTCAGCTTAGTAGTAGGATGGTTTCTGGGAAATGAGTTGGTGAAGCAGCTCAGGTTTTGGAGGAAATTCTGAGTTTTATTTTTGGATCTATGTTGAACCATATTTTTGGAATATATTGTCCAGTCCGTGCTTGTGTTCGTCATCAGCATTTTCATCTGCTCAGTTAGAGTTGCGCAGTGGAAGCATGGTGGCAGCTGCTTTATTATGGAACCATTTGGAAGTTGCAGTGTTTTGGATTAGAGAATTTCTTCAGGAAATTTTTCAGGATCTTAAGGTCAGATTGGCAGGTGCATCTGTTTTATCTCTTCTGGATGAGAGAAGTGAGATCAGTTTTTTGATTTTGGAATAGAGTTTGTGTTCTGAGTTTTGGTCGATCTTGGAAAGATCATCTTGTTGGATTGTTTTTGGTTCGGTTTGTTTCTAGAGGCATCAACAAGGGTTGAGTTGATCAGTATGGATGTTGGTAGCCCAGGATCGTCAGAAAGTTTTGGGGATAAGAGACGGAAGAATTTGGATTCCAAAGTCGGAGATATGATTTTGGATAAGTGTTTGATCTTCAGGATTGAATTATCAGTTTGGATAACTGTGATTCGTTGTATTTCACGTATCTCTGAGGAAGTACGTGTGAGATCTATCTCTGGTTGTAGAGCCAGCAGTTCATGGAGTTTTGGTTGTTGAGTCAGACTTGTCTGTAGTCTGATATCCTGTCTTGTTTTGTAGATCTAGATGAGTGGAAGCTCTGTAGCTTAGTAGTATTGTTTGTTTGGATTCTGTAGAGCGAGTATTCCGGTACTTATACTGGGGAAACTCGAGGAAATTCTATCCAGAATTTTGTCTGGATAGTTAGATTTGTTTGATTAGATGAATCGGTTGCTATAGTTGCTAGCATATGATTGATATATGCTTGTGTTTTAAAATAAAATCTTTAATCAGATTATTAAATTACCTTTGTTTTAAATTTTGGGGACAAAATTCTTTTAAGGGGAGAGGAATGTGATATCCCGGAATTTTTGGCAATATAAATTTAATAATCTGTGTTAAAATTAAATAGATTGTTAATAATAATTTGGATTGATTTTCTTTAATAAATATTTAAATGAGTGGTTTTATCTTTTAAAAGCTAATTTAATTTGTTGTCTATTTTAAAATATATATATTTGTGTATATATTGTAAATAGATAAACTTTGTTTTAAAATTTAATAAATAAAGTCATGTTTTCTAATTCTAATAATTTTTGGTAAATTTGGAATTTGATTTAATCTAGTATTAAGCTATTAAATAAATAATCAGATAGTTTTAAAACACTCAAGATAAAAAGTTTATTTGTTTAAAATAATTCTAGCCTAGGTATAAATTCAAATAAAAAGGGTTCTTTTGGTTCTTTTTAAATATAGCTTGATAAGATAAGTAATTTATATTATAAAGGAATAGTTTCTTTTATGAATTATTTAAATTTAATAATGAGCGATATTTAGATAATATTAATGATGTAATATCTTTACAAATGGGTTTCTAATACAAATAGAATTTGATATTTTAAATTTATTTATATATATATGTATTCTGGAAAGCTATCATTTGTTAATTTAAAATAAATTCTTTCAATAATATTTTAAATAAAATAAAATAAATAATAAGTAAATTAAGTGTTGATAGTTTAAGTTTAATAAAATAAAAGAGAAATAAAATAATAATCGTATATGTTAGAAATAGAACTAAGTACTTAAGTTAAAAATTTATAACATAATTAAACATAAGTATGCAGGCAAGTAAAAGAAAACCTATCAACATAAACAAAGTAAGGTAAAAAGGAAAATATGTATTATCCAAGTAAATAAAGACTAAAAACAACTTTACATCTATGTACAAATATGTATATAAGCTGCCAGGTAAGACAAAGTAAAAATATAATACAAATATGTACCTTTGCATTTAATGCTAGCTTCAACAAGTCAATTCGAATGTAAAAAAAATCAAACTCGGCCTCCTTAGCAAGAAAAATCTCCGATCACTTGCACCAATACTAACCTGTTCACCTCTGTTTCTATATATCATCTCTTCTTATCTTCATTCATTCATAACTTAGTGAAGCAGAAAAATAGCATATGCATTCTTCTTCAAACTCAAGACCAACTGCATGCAGTTTTAAAATCAAAGCTAAAGCAAATTCAGGAACTCAAGTTTCAAATTCAAAACTGCTTTCAAAAAAAAAAAATTAAAACAGCTGCGAATAAACTGCTCTGTCTACATTTTAAGGTGAGTAACATTATTTTAAAATCATAAGTATATGAATCTGGATTTCGTAGTTAAGCTCTGGAGTAAGTATGCTTTGCCTATATGTATATTTCTATGTATATATGAATGGATGTTTGTGTACTTGTGATATCCTCTGTAACAGACTATTTTAGTTGCCAAGTTTAAATTTTGATCCAAATTTATTATCCCCTGATCTGGAAACCTTTAAGACTTAGATTACAAACAAAATTTGTTTGTTTCATCCTAGTTTAGAGTTTAAAATTTTATTTAGGTTAAGATAATTTTGTATTTACCTTGGAAATCAGAGATCAACAGAGAAAATTTGTTTAAGTAAAAATTCAAATATGTTATTTTATAAATCCAGGATTATAATTGAAATACATTAACTAAAAAATGATTTTTAACACGAAAATCATAATTTTTAGTTGGGGATTCAAGGTGCAGTTCATGTTTGATCAAATTTAGTGTTTTGAGTCGCCTCTGGCGATCAAGTTGATCGGGAGGGCCGTGGTTGCTCCTTGAGGTGGAGGAAAGATTGGAGAGTGGACGAAAAATGCCAGGAGGATGATCAGGGCTCAGTGGTGGCGATGGGGGGTTGATGAAGTCTGGTGACCTAGTTTTTACTGGGTCGAATGAATCGACCACCACAGCACGCGTAGATGATCGAGTGCGATGCGACTCAGGGAGGTGGTAGAGGGGTGGTAGTTGAAGCTACGGCCGGAGTTGTGTAGCCGCTAGTGGTCGAGGCGTCGAGAATGAGATGATTTCAGGTTTGGGTTGGTGTCGTCTAGCTGGTTCCAGGTTTTGGAATGGGGAGCTCGATTTCGATTTCTGGTTGTTGAACGCATTTTGATGACCGAGGTGGGATGTCGAGCTGTTTTCCGAGGTAGTGCGATCATCGTGGAAGGTCAACGGTGGCTGGAGTCACCGTGTATATGCACGGTGAAGTGTTTGTCTGGGAAGGTTAGTTTTGGGAAGCAGGGGGATTGTTCGCATTTTACTCGAGTAATTCGAGTGTTGGTCACGAGCAAGCTAAGGTTTTGCTCGAAGCATCATGTGTTGCCTCGGGTTGAATTGGTTGCTACAGGTTTTATAGAAAACCTGTACCCAGTTTTGAATTTCTTTTTAATAAAATTTAAAAGCTAGTTTAAATGGAAAGTAAGTTTTAAAATAAGTTTAAATTCAAGTTTAAATCTGGTTTAAGTAAACTTGAGTCTCAGTTTTAAAAATAAATAAAGTTTTTTTTATTTAAATTTGTTTAACTATTTTAAAAAGATTTAAGTAGTTTGAATTATTAAGGGGAAGTTTGAATTGTAAGTGAAGTTTAAAATCAGAGGTTTAAATCTGAATTCAAATATAAATTTGAATCTTAGTTTTGAAATAAAAGAAATTTTGAAAATTTAAATTGTTTTAAATAGTTTAAATGATAAAATAAATTTGTAGATTGATTTGAATTTATATGAAATTCGGTTTAAAATTCTTTTGACTTCTAGTATAAAATAAATAACTCTTTAATTTGTAAAATAAAAAGGAATTTGAAATTGTTTGAAAACTTGTTAATTTATTTTCATTTAAAAATTTAAAATGAAATGTAGATGTGAATTTGAAAGTAAATTGTTTTAAGTATCTTATTAATGATAATTTGATCATTAATAAGAAAAATGTCTTTATCTTTAAATAAATAAAGATTTTTATGATTGGTAATTATTAAATTACTTAAAATGGATAATTATTGATTTGGATTAATAAATTTGGTAATTAGGAGTTTAATTAAGGTTTTGGCTAATTAATTTAGGATAAATTAATTATTAATTAAAAATCATTAATTAAATGAGATTTGAATTTTTTTATGATCAGAAATTAATTAATCAAGAAATTAAGAATTAATTAATGGGTTATTAAGATTAATTAAATTGTAATTAACAATGATTAATCTTAGTTAATTACTTTGAGAAAAGTAATTAGTTGATGAAGGTCGTTAACTAAGGATTTTATTTTAACAATTAATTAATGTGATTAATTAGATTAGTTAATTTAAAGATAATCAATGGTAAATTATTTAAGTATAATTACTTAATAAAAGTAATTAAGGAATTAACTCATTGTAATTTATTTAGTTTAATATGAATTGTTTAAGTTAATAATTAAGTTTAATTAATTTAAATAACCATTTGATGATGTGAAGTATAATTACTTAGGGAAGTAATTAATAATAATTACTGGATGAAATTATTAAGGATGATTTAATGATGAAAGTAATTTGAGTATAATTACTTTGTGGAATCAATCAAGGGATTAATTAGAGAAATTAATTAAGTAATAATTAATTTATTGATGAAGTAATTAAAAGTTGTTAATTACTGAATGGGATTAATCAAGGGCGATTATCAATTTATTAATTGAAGATTAATTACTTAATGTAATTAGATCATTAATTATTATGATTAATGATGTAATTTAGAATGGATTTAATTTATAAATAATTAATAAATGAATTGTTTTATGTGATTAATTATGAAGTAATGTAATTAATTTTAGTTAATTAATAAGTGAAGTACTTTAAAGGTTAATTCCTATATTTGGTTTAAGATATTAAATTGAGAAATAATTAAAGGATAATTACTTAAATATAAATAAAAGATAATTTATCAGGGATGATTAATTAAAATGAATAATTGGATGATGATTAATTAATTGATTGATAATTAATTAATGGGGATGTAAGCAAGTTTGGTAATGATGAAGTAATTAATTTAATCCACTTTAAATTAATTAGAGATGCAAGTAATTAATTTAATTCATTTTAAATTAATTATAGATGGTATGATTATTAATCATTGCCTATGTATGAATGGATGATATTATTTACCTTGAATGGTTGAAATCTCAGATATGAACTGAATGATGCTGTGTGAAATGAATGCTTTGATTAAAGTATGTTGATAATATGGATTATCTGTTATGATGATAATGTGATTATCTATTGTGATATTGTGAATTATTTATCTGTGTGTATATGGATAATTGAATTGAAATTGTTTTTAACTTTAAAACAACTTGGCCTTAAAAGATACGGTTTGGATTTCGATGAGACCGGGATCGGGTTTCCAGATTTGGATATCCGAAAACCACATCGATCCAAATTAACGATAGGTCGTGAATCTCAAGTGAAGATGAAGATTCAGAATGCAAGGGTTATTGTCGTTAACTCTGAGGGTGATTCCAAAATGAGTGTAACGAGATAATGCCTTCGGTTTTCGAACCCGGAACGAACTTGTATGGATTGAATGCTTTCAGCACATCGTTAGGTGGACGATGAGCATTCTAAGTGAGGTGTTCTGATAAGGTAATTGTAGCCTCTAGCCTCATCAACCAGGAATGGCTAAAATAGGGGAGGTGCAACAAGGCTTCGTGGGTAGCACCCACTTGAGAGCGAGATATACCCCTGTCTAGAGTCCCTTTTTATTTCGGCTGTATGGGCGGTTGCTACCTAGAACCGCAGGGTTGTCTTGTTCGGGACTGTCCAGTAAGGGATGGTTCCGGCTTTGTGTTGCAGGGGACTTAGGGTGGGTCCTCGATACGGTGATCTAGGCCACGTACTGTGACGGGCAGTACCCTAGTAGCCCTGCCATTGTATGGAATCCAATCACCAATAAGTGCCATCGGATTTGATTGTATTACCCACATGTTGGCTAGTATGCTTGAATTTAATAGATGTAACAATTTCAGCTATGATTATATTTACTTGAAAACCCTAGACCTATTATAATATCATAGAATTTCCTATCAAATGTTTGGTTAGCGTAAGGTAAAAACTTACCCATGTTTATTTGTGGGAAGTCTTATGTGATACCTTTTGTTTTCAAAGGGTTTTCAAAGGATTTTCAAAGTTAAGCAACTTTAACCTGTTACTCATACCAGACCCATGTCTGACCCGGAGTTTATTTCTATTTTTCTTAAACTCTCGGGTACTCTAATTTTTACGAGTAGCCAAGGGATTCAGGTTAGCTTTGACGAATTATGGAGGAGCAAATGGAGCAGGAGGCTTCAACGTTATAGATATATAGTTTTCCGCTGTGTTGGTATCTCTGTGTTGTATTTGAGTTGTATCGAGTTGTATTAACTAGACAAGTGTTTATAACTGTCTAGTATGTGTTGTATTATCTGTGTAACTCTGATGTATATGTTACTATGTAATCTCTTATGTGATATATTATATTTCATTCGTTCCGCTGTTGAGATTCTGATGTTGTTTCTTCTTTCTTCTCTATCTTTTCTATTTCTCACCCCTTTCTTTCTTAAAGATGATGCAACTTTCTGGTGGTAGAAAGTTGGGTCATCATAGGGTGGTCACGGCCTGATCTGGACAGAGGGGAGGAGTGGTATGCCATGGATTAGGGGTGGGCATTTAACCGACTTAACCGATTTAACCGATTTAACCGACCTTAACCGAACCGTTTTAACCGACAATAATGGTTAACCGAACATTCGGTTAACCGATCGATGTTAACCGACAAAAATCGGGTCGGTTAACGGTTAAATATTTTATGAAAGTGGTTAACCGTTTAACCGAAAATAATTTTTACTCCTGTCAATTGAACCCGATCCACTCTACCCAACCCTAGTTAATTACTCGTGCTGCTTCTATTTTGCCCCATTTTCATCTGGTGCCTTCAGCAAAAAAACCCTAGATATATTGTTTCCCATTCAATAAAATTGTAGATCTCATCAACCTTCAAAATTCAAATCAATCCTAATTCGGGCTTGTCTTGCTTGCTTCGATGTTGTTTGGTGGGTCGGTGTTCGTCAGTTTGCCGAAGTTAGAGATATGCATGGTAATGGTTCTCTTTGTTTGAGACATAAGTTTTTAGATCTTGTATGCTCTATAAATGATGATTTCTTACACCACTGATGATGCACTATCAATGTTTGGTTTATTGTTTTGAGCTGATTATATATGAAAAACTGATCGATTCATTCCAAGCTAATTTAGTTTCTTTTTAATTTTCCCAATACGGTAAATAAAAAATAGTAGTATGATAAGATGGATGCAAAGAGCCAAAGAGGAAGTGCGTCAGACCATTATCTGATTCTAGCAACCCAATCGTCGCTTTGGTGTGTTTAAGCTTGAAATTATAATTTTTGTTGTGAAAATAACAATCTGACCATTTAATTCCAAATCAGATAGCCAATTCAGGTTTTCCATTAGTATTTTTTATATCCATTAAAAAATGACTGACAACACCGACTAGCCATTCATATAAAAAATGTGAAAATTTGCATATGATATGAATGTATAACTTACCTCAATTAGAAATTATAGATATACAATTTATCGATGAGTGTTTAGTTTAATTACTGAACAAAACTTCTAACTAGCAAATGAAAAAGAAATATAATCTGGATATGCTTTTTTTCTTGTCTCATGTAAGAGATATATAGCAATATTAATGGCATTTGATTAAATATTTAATCAATGCTCAACATATTCATAAAGTCATGATAAGTTAGTAATGCCCTGACTCTATAGCATTAAACTTCTTATATCATGAATTTATAAGGTACATAACTTTATGTTGTATTTTCTTCCTCTGCTAAATTTTCATTGATAATAATGCTAAACCTCGTAATATACTTAACATTAGCTAATATGTACCAAAAATGCTTAACAGAGAAATCATTGAATTAATTATGTATAAATTGTGGGATTATAGATACAAGGGAGTGATTTGTATAAATTGAATCAACGAACATAAAGGAAATGATAGTTTGGACATGGAACGGGGGGATGCAATTAACTTTGCATCTTTGTTGAATGAAATACACCTTTTTTATTGTGTGATTTGTATTACAGTAACACCACATCAAGAATTATCAATATATTACATTAAATTAGTGTTTTATGTACGCTCTTTAGATATACACCTGAGAAAATATTGCAATTTATCAATTTTGATAGGCAATATCATGATGAATGTGGGGCAAAATTATGTGTTTTCACCTAGCAATGCAATGCTAAATGAGTAGTATGCATGTGCGGTCACATATAAAAGGATGAAACCTATATCCTACTAATTTTAGAATCCAGTAGTGTGTGTGTGTTAACACTGTCGTTCATTTTTCTTGTAATCAAGTGCTAAATATTGTGTGTTTTTCTATTCTTATTTATAAGTATCAAGGAGTTTACTGAAAACATGAAGTTTCCAAGAAGAGTGCATATAGTCGGTAGTTCGCTTGCTTTTAGTACATTTCTCATAGTGTAGCTATCACATTTCTTTTTCTGAAGTTGTTACCATTTCTCTTATTCTTTTAAAGAGGATCTATGAAAATACTAAACTTGATAGTCTAAAACATTCCGTCAAGCACATAATTAATCAGGCATATTAAAGGACAGAGCCTATATCATTGTTTAAATAAACGACTGACAAAATTTTAGGCTACTGCAAAATTTTTGAAACAAATAATATAAGCTTAAACCTCTTTTCTGATATTGTTAGCATATAAAGCATTTAAAGAATGTTCACCCCAATATATGTTTTTTCTTCCTTCTCCTTAACCTTCTTTTGCACATACTTTTAAACTTTTCTTCTTCTTTCAAATTTAGGTTGAGAAAAACTTTGGATTTATCTAACGAAAAAGAGATGAGGTTGTGTATTCACTCAATGATCTCACCTCAGTCGACTCATTTCTACAGGTATTTGTTATTAATATTTCTTTTACATTTATTATGTAAAGGTTAAAATAAATAATAACATTTTTTGCAGTTGGAAAAGTATGGCTCTGATGCCTCTTTTACCAAGTATTATGCTAGCCGCCTTCAGAATGCAAGGTCTTAATCTGGAGACAAAATCGGTAATACATTATACGACAAAAACTACACTAGTGTACTTTGTTTCCTAATAATAAGAGTTAGATGGAATATATTAATTTTGTTCATGTGTAGGCAAAAGACCATTGTTGTCTAAGTAGCTTTACTTATGAAGATACCACATCAGAGAATTCAACATGTCATGAGGCACAACATCATGGCAGAACACATCACATTACAGACTTCTCAAATTGAAATGCTAAGTGCTTGTTTTATTATATTTTGTTTAACTATGGTATGTATACAGTGGGACTATGAAAGTGATAAGCAAGAATGTCTTGTAATAACATAGTGTGTATGCTTTAGTACTCTATTTCATAAACAAAAACCGCTTGTTGATTTCATATTATTTGGTAATTACTAAAAATTGTCTACTGATTTGCTTAGTCTCTCTACTTATAGGTGGAAGTAGGTAAAACTAATGCTTCATTGAGGAAAGAGGTTGAAAGGTATTTAGCAAATAGATTAATATTACATATATTTAATTATGAGTTTGGTTTATTATCATGGAATTTATACATGGGAATGATTCACATGTATCAAGTAACAATTTCATTACATGTACACTAACAACTGACATGCATACAATTGCTTTCATATAAGGTAGCAGTTTCACATATATCTCGTTATCCCACAATTTCATTTTGATATTCCACATATATCAAATAATGGTTCCATTTTGAGTTTCTTATTTTCATGCCCTTAGATATCTTCTTACTCATATGCATTGGAAACATATCTTGTTGTTCATAAGTTGCTGATATGCAATATGCATATAAAAAAACATATCAATTCAATGCTTATATTGCTTAGTTTGAAGGAATTATATACAAATTATGAAACACGATAAATTAGGAAGTCGGTTCATCACTTATACTACTATGGTCAGAGCGGAACATATATGAAAGTACTGCTATGTTTTTAACTACATGTATACTTGTATAGGCTATACTTTATAGCTTCAATTTATCATGTTTTGAGTTTTAACTTACTAAAAGTATTGCCCAACTTCTTATTGCAATAGCCTGGAAAACTGGAGACTTGTAGTGACCTGTTGGACTCCCGTTAACTCGATTTATCATGTTTGGATTTGGAGATGCACATATATCTGATGAGTGATGACGTGTGTTGTATGTTTATGTTATTGTGGTTCTTGTTGTAGTTGAAAGTCTATACGGAGTGGATCGTGTAGTGTATATGCAAGTATATCTAGCAAAATATATGATGCAACTAAAACAATATTAATCTAAGTAAATATAGAATAAGCACACCAGGATTTTATACTGGTTCGGACCTCCCGTCCTACGTCCAGTCCCGAAGCTCCTCTTCGGAATTTCCTTTCTACTAACCCTCACTTGACCCGGAGGAACAGGTTTACAATAACAGAGTTTCTTTGTCAAGAATGTGTTCTATAACACAGATGTTGACTATTGAGTACAAGTGGTTCCAATATATCTATCTAGAGAATATTTGAATGAGAAGGTCTGAATATATGGAAGAATTAAAGATAGGTAGTTGATTGCTTAGAAATCAGGTATAGATCAGAGTATAAGAGATAAGAGTGTAAGTCAGTAAAAGTTATATCACTCTTTGCATTCCTGGTGCTATTTATAATGATGAAGAGTTTTCTTGTATAGTTGCATCTGTTGTAATCTCCCTAAGGTCGCTTCTGATGGTAATGAAGAGTTGCGACAAAGAGAAGTGGATGTGTCTTTTCGGATGTGATAGTTGAACTTTGAAAATACACAGTCGAGCCTATAATCAGATGTCTGGAAAGTAACCTCAGACGTCTGGCCTTCATATATTTTTGTGTCTGGTAGCATTTCAGACGTCTGAGTTTATTATCCAGACGTCTGGTCTTCATATCTGTTTTATGCCTGGGTACTTTTCAGACGTCTGACGTTGGTAACCAGACGTCTGATTGCTTCTGAATTATGAACCAGAGGAATCATTCAGACGTCTGGATAGTGCACTCAGACGTCTGAAAGTGTGCATGTTGCTTTATCTTGTGCATGTCCCATTTCTCTTCAACTTCTACTGATTTGACGTCTTTTGATTCTTCTCTTGAGTGTTGTTTTAGTCTCTTTGGTGATGTTACTCTATCAACTTCTTGTATATATACATATATATGTACATTTGATTTTCATTGTATAGTTGTTGTCATTAAAACCATGAATTTGATTTCCTAACAATCTCCCCCTTTTTGATGATGACAACTATACAATGAACTTATATGTAATTTTTATAAATCTCCCCCTGAATATGTGCTTTCCATTATCTCTCCCCCTTTGTCATTATCAAAAAAGAATGTGGGAATCATATTTGTAAATTCCAAAATCTTTCCTTTTGTTTCTCTGAGTACCTGCAATAAAAATCATTTTTTGGTACCCACTTACTATGTTAGGGTCCGGGGGGTTAGATCTTTGGAAACCATACCCATTTGGGTGTGGTTGAACCTTTATAAATATAATTTTCATTATTAACTACCATATCAAAATAATTATCAATGTATTTTTCTCGATTTTTCCAATTAAAAGGAACCCAAATGCTTAGATAATTTTTATTCATATTTCCGTTCAATGATTTTGTACTTCTAGAGAAATTATAAATATTATTGACCATAGCAGTATTTGAATTTCTATAAGAATTTGATCTAGACTTTACTTGAAATTTAGTACTAGCACTAACATTTTTTCTATACATGAAAGCGTATCTAGTGCTATTTCTACGATCAATTTTATTATATCCTAAACCACTTTTGTCATGTAAAGGTCTAGAACTAGATAAAATCATGTTTAAATCGTTTTGACCTTTATTAAATTTTGTGACTTCAGTGTTAAGTTTATCAAATTTAGCTTTGAAGTCAAAATTATTATTTTCAAAAGAAATATTACTGTTTAAAATATCAATTTGCTTGTTTAATTCAGAATTCTCCCCTTTTACCGTACAGTTCTCATTTTCAAGAAGAAAAATTCGAGATTCTGAATTATCTAAAGATGATTGTAATAAATCATTTTGTCTTTTCAAATCCGTAATTTCTTTTGAAAAAATTTCTTTTTCTTTATCAAAGATAGTATTTTTATTTTGCAAAACATTGATTTCCTCTAAAAGATCATTGTTTTTATCTTCTAACTGCTCATTTTCTTTTTGTAGGAGATCTTTTTGTGAAACAAGTTCTTCTATGGTATTTTCAAAACATTTAGTTTGTTTTATCAAAAATTTATTTTCCTCTTTTAAACTGAAAATTTCTTGCTCACAATCTTTCAATTTTTCTAAAGCAATTTTATTAACTTTATTCAAGGTTTTACAATCTTTTAATAATTCATCATGTGCTAACATAAGATCTTTATATAAAGAATCTAAGCATACCGATTGTGATCTTAGTTTAGCCATGAAGCAATTGTTCTCCTTTGATTCTTCTTTATTTCTCTTCCTATTGCCTTGAGTAGATCTCTTTATAGCCATTTATTCTAGGATGTTGTTACGATCTCTAGAATCCCATGCTCCGATACTAATTGAAAGTCTATACGGAGTGGATCGTGTAGTGTATATGCAAGTATATTTGGAAAAATATATGATGCAACTAAAACAATATTAATCTAAGTAAATATAGAATAAGCACACCAGGATTTTATACTGGTTCGGACCTCCCGTCCTACGTCCAGTCCCGAAGCTCCTCTTCGGAATTTCCTTTCTACTAACCCTTACTTGACCCGGAGGAACAGGTTTACAATAACAGAGTTTCTTTGTCAAGAATGTGTTCTATAACACGGATGTTGACTATTGAGTACAAGTGGTTCCAATATATCTATCTAGAGAATATTTGAATGAGAAGTTCTGAATATATGGAAGAATTAAAGATAGGTAGTTGATTGCTTAGAAATCAGGTATAGATCAGAGTATAAGAGATAAGAGTGTAAGTCAGTAAAAGTTATATCACTCTTTGCATTCCTGGTGTTATTTATAATGATGAAGAGTTTTCTTGTATAGTTGCATCTGTTGTAATCTCCCTAAGGTCGCTTCTGATGGTGATGAAGAGTTGTGACAAAGAGAAGTGGATGTGTCTTTTCGGATGTGACAGTTGAACTTTGAAAATACACAGTCGAGCCTATAATCAGACGTCTGGAAAGTAACCTAAGACGTCTGGCCTTCATATATTTTTGTGTCTGGTAGCATTTCAGACGTCTGAGTTTATTATCCAGACGTCTGGTCTTCATATCTGTTTTATGCCTGGGTACTTTTCAGACGTCTGACGTTGGTAACCAGACGTCTGATTGCTTCTGAATTATGAACCAGAGGAATCATTCAGACGTCTGGATAGTGCACTCAGACGTCTGAAAGTGTGCATGTTGCTTTATCTTGTGCATGTCCTATTTCTCTTCAACTTCTACTGATTTGACGTCTTTTGATTCTTCTCTTGAGTGTTGTTTTAGTCTCTTTGGTGATGTTACTCTATCAACTTCTTGTATATATACATATATATTTACATTTGATTTTCATTGTATAGTTGTTGTCATTAAAACCATGAATTTGATTTCCTAACAGTAGTAACGTGCATTGTATGTTTATGTTACATATTTTGGACATTGAAACTTTGAATCACTTTCTTTGTAACTGGTTGATTGTTGTATTTGCTGGACAAATGCTCTTTGAAATTTCTACTTGATAATTTGCATTGTATTTATGTTGCATCTATACAGTTTTAAAATTGAGTTGCATTTAATCTTTTATACACTAATGGTTAACCGATAAAATTTGATCGGTTAACCATTTGTTCGGTTAACCGTTCGAACACAGGGGTTAACTGAGTCAGTACAATGGTTAATCACGGTTAATATTAACCGGTTCGGTCGGTATTGGCCAACCAATATTAACAGATTAACGGTTAACCGAACCGCTTATGAATTATGGTTAACCGAAAATATTAACCGATCGAGTCGGTTAACCGACCGTACCCACCCCTACCATGGATGATGAGGGGAAGGAGGTGATGGTGGTGGTCAGTGGAGATGATGGTGGGTAGGGCCGAGCAAAGCATGAAGAGATCAAGGCAAAAATCAAGCAAAATGAAGAAGAAAATAGGAAAAAGGAAGCCATTACTTACATTTTTTTCTTTCAGAAATGAAATGGCCGAAAGAATGAGGATGATGGGAAGTTTCTCACATGAATTATCAATGAGAAATGCACGACTATCAAAAGAAAAGAACGGCCAAAGTAATTGAAAAGGCAAAGAAATGAAAAGTCACAAGTTTAAAAGCCTTTTGTCTCTTTGAATTTCCACTTTCTTTTATTCAAAATAAACCAATCAAAAATCAAATAAATAAAATAAAAGTTAAAACAAGATAATGTAGAAATGAAAATAAATAAATAGTCTTAAGAAAAATAGAAAAATAAATAAAGAAAATACTTTGTTATATTGAAACTAGAATAAAAAAAAATTGTAAACAAAATACAACTACTATTGGAAAATTTCAACTACACTTATAAAAATAAAATTTTGAAATAAAATCTAATTTAAAAATATTTGCAAAAATCTTGGGTTGTTACAATTATTTAATTTTTAGCTCTCCAAATTAACAAGTTTTTCCTCTGAAAGTTCGTAGTAATTATTTAAAAGCTTGGATTAACATAATATTGAAAGTCCATATGCAAAAGACCCAAAAAATATCGAATCAAAATTTCAAACATTTTCATTCATTAGAACTTGAGTTATAAGGGTTTTTAGATCTTTATTTAATATAAAATCAACATAATAATAATTTAAAATTTTAAGTAATACATCATTAAAGGCTCATTCCATAAACATGTTTAAATCCCTATTAACATATCAAAGATGAATTTAAATATAATTAGGGATTAAGATAGAAGTATTAGTCATTAAAACCTCTAAGGAGGGTTACAAAAAACTCATTTTAATCTTCTAAACTTTCTTAAATAAAAAACCATGTTTTTCTTTTAATTTCTCACTTTGTAAAAGCCATTACTAAGTCTTTCATTTTGGGTTTTTCCTTTTGAATGGATATATAACAAGAGAATAATGGTTTGGGATTTCTTAATAGGCTTGGTCTTTTCTAACCCATTTAATCTAAATAAATTTAGTTAATATCTAACCTTCATTACATTAATTTCCCTTAATTAAGTTAATTAATTATATTATCCAAAGCATATCACTGCACTTTATTAGTTACTTTCCCTTTAAATGTCATCATACACTTAATTAATTAATCACCTCACATAGGAATTTCCATACAATTTTTAGGAAAATAAATTGAGTAAACTAACCAACAAGTTAATTCACAATTATTTTCTCCATGAAATTATTAATAAAAATAATTAGTATAAATTGCTTATCCAAATAAATCCATCAACTTGTAAATACTCATTATTCAATTAATGTACATATTATCAATTTCTCTTAGTGTACTTTGATGCTTACATAATTAACTAATTCCATATTCAGTTAACTACTCATATAAATAAGCATTAATTAGGGGTGAGCAACATTCGGTTAGAACCAAATTAACCGACTATACTAGTTCAATTCAGTTGGTTCGGTTCAGTTTTGGAACTAACTCGATTAAAATTTGGTTTGTAAAATAAATTTTTTTGGTTATCAGTTTACCCAAATTAACCGATCTTTTGTTGTACTATTTAATTTTATGGTATTGTAATACTTTAAATAATTAGTTTATTGATAAAATACAAAGCTTATTTGTTAAAGAAAGGTCAAATTTCATTGTAAACATAAAAATATCAAATAAAATCTTTTCAAACATAAATTTATATTTTCCATTTGGTGAATCAATCATTTGAATAATGATATACATTTATATTTTGGTTAAATCGATTATCGATCGAAGTAATCAATATTAATTCGGTTTGGTTTTGAATTTTTTCAATTCCAATCCGGTTTGATATTTTTTACCCCAAAACTGATCAACTCGATCGAATATCCACCCCTAACATTAATATATATTATTCTCATATAGTATCATCCATTGATCATAGTACTAGTTGCAACAATTTATGATAGCTTGTACAACTAGTGTAGGCTGTCATATATATTAAATTTTTACTACAACTATAAAGAGAAACCATAACTATTGGGCATTTTCGTAAATATAACCACCGTATGATATAAACCTTATACATACGATCATACTTATATAAAATAATCATCCAACTTATATAATTAGCATATTGTAAATTATTAATTAAGTCTTTCTTTAATCAGTTGCATTTTTTATAACAAAAATGGTACATTATTCAAGCAACCATTCATTTTGATGTTTTGTTTTGGAATTCAAATCATGATCCCTAGGGCATAGCTTTGAGCTATTAGAGCTAGTGATCCTTGACTTTGATCAACCGCATTTAACTACTAATTATTGATATAGTTTGTGTAAATATTACTTTGATCATATCATTTGTCACGTCATTGCACATGTTGCATGCCAAAACTTGTAAACATACAACAACAAAAAAGGAACAAACGTTTGACTTTCCAATGGGAAATGAAGTAGCACTACTCAAATTGGGGATTGAATCACCTGGACCTAAAGTTTAGTGTCCCGGTGTGCCCATCCAATCAGAACACTTGAAATTTTACAAATAAGTCCAACATAACTTTTACTCGTGGTTTATTTGTAAAATTCATATTTGTGTGTCTTTTATTGGGTGGGCATACTAGGACACCAATTTTGGGTCCAGGTGATTTGCACCCTTTAAATAGTATTAGTTTGCCCTACTGATAAACTTTAACACGCTTTAGACAAGGAGGCCCATTGATTTGGGTAGTTAGGATGAACAGATCAAATTTTGCAGTTGACGTTCGACGCATCGGACGCCAACATTAGTTAATGACAACAATCAATTCTAAGTGTAAATTTGTCACACATTCTTATTTTTAATTATGTTATAAACTATATCCTTTCCAATTTTGCATTATGTTTTACATCCCTTTTTTTTATATATTTTAGGTCTATCTTTCCATTTTTATCCCTGTATGTATACCTAATTTCAATTTAATGAATTCCTTCACTATATCTAATTTCAATCAACGACTTCCAATTTTCCTTCTGAAAATTTCGACTACTAATTTCTTTAAAATTTTCATGCTGAATTTTTGTAATGTAATTTCATTCTAATTACAGTGTTTCACATAGATCTTGAGTTATTGTTGGCATCTTTAGTTTTTCTTCATCTCGATCAGTTTTTGTTACATCTTGTTCAGTTTTTACTACATCTCGATCAGTTTTTGCTATATCTTGATCTGTTTTAGCTTTTCATCATCTTCTACTCTACATTAAAATACGGGTTTGAGGTTAGTTTTTTTTCATAGTTACCTTTGTATGTTTAATTTTGTTATAGCATCATATTGAATTAAATTTTGTTCATTTTGTTATAGTGGTAATTTGTTATCAATTATATTGTTACTTTTATAGTTAAAGTTCGTTGTTGTTATTAGATATAAAGGCAATTATTTATATGGTATATATTTGCCTATGTTGAATTTACTATGTTTGTTTTTATTTTAGTTGTAATTGGTTGTAATAATCATGTTTTAATTGTTATTGTTCAAGTATGTTGTTGAATTATATGATATTAATGAGATATGGCAGTGAAGTTTTATGCAGGACATTATTGTTATAGTAGATATTAGCCATGTTACCATAACAATATTTGTTTGGTAAATATTTGTTATGGCAGTTTTTTCTATTTTTTTATGTTGCACTTTTATTCTAATATTATATTTGTTTTTTCAGGTCTAATTCTATTGATGTTCTTGTCGTTTTTCTGATGGGTAATGATACTTATAGTAGGCATCTTGGTTTGAGTGATTTTGTGTTGATATTGGGAAATGGTATTTGTGAATATTGGCCTAAATTAATACACGGTTCTACTGAATTGGTTTATGAAAGAGATGAAAAGAAAAGAGTTATTGAAACTAATTCTGATTTTCATAGTATATTGTTGCTTGTTGCTCATAGCCGTGATGATTGTAATACCCCAAAATTTTGTGAAAAATCATTTTTGTAAAATGATTTAATTTTTGAAATATTTAGATTTAAATATGGTGAAATTTCTGGAATAAATAGTGTGCAAGTATATGTGTGCACGTGCACACTGAAATGGCACAAGGAAGAACTCCAGATTTCTTGGATTTAAAACAGGAATTAAAAAGCAATACAAACATGATTTTGCAACATGGATATTTGATTTCTGGAATTATATGGATCATCTTAGAAAATAAGAAAAGTAAGTTTTACTTTAAATCAGTAAACAGATTTTATTTAAAACCCAGAAAAGAAAATTATACATATATATATATTATAAGGATTTGTAAACCTGTATACATATAGGTGCATATGTTTCTGAAATTAAAGAGGAATTAAATAAGCCTAGATAAGATATGTATACAAATATACATTTTTAAGTACTGAAAAGTATATATATATATAAGCAAGTGAAACTATAACATTAAAATGACATGAAATGTGATACAAGTCAATATGCTTGTGTAGGCAAAAATAGCAAAGGGAATTCTCAGGAATAATTAAAATATAAAATAGGATAGTCACACTTTTAACATGACTAGGTGAGTGGCCATTTTCTGAAAAGTAAAAGAAAGAAAATGCAGCCTTTAAATTAGTTAATAAGGCCGGGGTATTATGAATGAAAAATGCATAATGCTAGCAAGGACAGAAATGGAATTCTGTTTTAACAAAACCCTAGTGGAAAAAAAAATGCATATAAATAGGCAGTTTTAGCCAGTAGAATTATCTTTACCCCGAGCTGCACAAAAATAAGAAAGGAAGAAAAATATTGGAAGGAAGGAGAAAACACTCATACAAGGATTTTCTGGATTAATAAGAGGAAATATTTAGGTGAGTAACCTCACTGAGTTCATGGCATTAAGACCTGAGATGAGGCAGCCACTTTTTATATTGCCATTTATATATTTCTGGTTTTGATGATTTCATCAATGCTTTTTGATGTCTTATTTTAAATCTGATATGATTTAATATGGATGATTTTGATGATCTTTGATTGGTTGAGACATTTGTCTTTGGATGTGTATCATACTGTTTTATTTATACTCATAAATGTTAAAGTCTAGGATCTTAAAATTATATAGAGAATACTCTCAACTGTTATAGATCTATGGCATGGAAACTTTACAAAAAAATGTTGGGAGCTGCATTATACTTGGTATAAGTGCTGAGGCTTGAGAAGAAAAATGTTAAGGGTGCAATAGAAATTTTCTAAGTGCTGAGCCCTTAATCAAATCAAAAAAAAAAAAGAAACTCACAAGCTAAAATTATGATTGAACCAGATCCTGAATCTGAATCAATCATAAAGGCTTGCAGATCAATATAATAAGAACATGCCATGCCTCTTTTTAAAGTTGAAAATATTCTTATATTTTACTAAGATCAAGACATATTGACCCCATTTAGGAAATAACTGTCTGCTTATTTCTGAGGAGAATTATGCTAGGAAAGATTATGGATGTTTCCATGTTTGCAGTGACATGTTCACTTAGCATATTTGATGATAGGATTTAAGACAATACACTAGTAAATAAACTAGGGAAGGGAAGGCCAAGAAGGCTGCTGGAATGCTTGTCATATTTGAAGTATGCAAGTTGGCACATGGTTTGTTTAAGCCCTGAGATCTTTGTGCAATGATGTGAATTAGTTCATTGCAATGTGTCCCTGTGATTCCTTAATAGCAGATGAGGCAGGGATTTAAATTGAATTATACAACCTGTAAATGAAGAAATAGGAATATGGATATTTCTTAGGTTGAATGGTATGGAACCAAGATGGTTCCAGTGAATGCAATTGTTGCAAATAGATAATTATGTTTGCATGATTATGTATGCAAGTGTAAGAATGATAAATGAATATATCATACCTGAATCAACTTAATTATACTATGTTAAAGTAATTGATTGCAGAAATTTGCTTAAATAACCAGTTGATGCTCTTATATTCTCTATTGCTTAATATCATGAATGTATTGATGTTACTCATACCAGATCATAGATTTGACCCTTGTTTGCTCATGGCATCTGGGGTGTCTCATTTTAAAATGAGGCAGCCACTCATGCTCTTTCAGGTAACCCAGGCACTAAGTAAAAATGAAGTTATGGCTATTATGGAGGAGTGAATGAACATGCTAGCTAGTTTCAATAAGAGCTTAAATTGATTATATCTGCATGTATTCAGGAAAAATTTTATGTTTCTAAGAT